>JBAMMX010000014.1:4611696-4877593 GCA_037126225.1 Dillenia turbinata
CCTAGGTTTTTTGGTAACAATATTGGAGTTTTGACGAGGAATTTGTTTTGTATATTTTAACATATTTTAGAAGCCAAATGAGATATATATATTGTGATATAAGGGTTATGAAAATTATGAAAATATATACGATTGTTTGCCATTCGGGTGTTCCTACAAGGCGCCAAATGAGACATTTTGTAATACCGAAAATTCGGTATTAAAAGACACTTTTATTTAATTTCTTGAAAAATATAGGAAAAATTCGATTGTAATTGATTTTCAGACTTAGTATGTAATATTTGAAAATTTAGAATATGAAATTGCAATTATTGCAAGTTTTGTACCTTCATGGAAATAGGAATGAGGAATGGAATCAAAAAAATATGTGGAAATCGACTTGCAGAATGAAAGCAAGTCGATTCATCTATTGTGCATATATGATTTCTGCGGCTTGAAGGATGGAAATCGATTTGTGGAATGATGAAAAAGGGGCAAATCGATTCGATTAAGGAGAGAAATCAATTTGTTGAGTGCAGACCGTCACTTCTGAGACTCAACCTACACAAATCGATTCGTGAAGGAGGCAAATTGACTCAGATTAGGCATGGTGAGTCGATTCATTTATGTCATGGGTCGATTTGTCTAGTTTTCAGAAGAGTCTTTGAGCCTTGCCACACAAAAATTGACTCATGCTTTGCATGAATCGATTTAGTTTGTGATGATGAATCGATTTTCCCTGCTGCAAGTTGATTCGCTTAATTGTTTCAAAAGCACTTCTAAGGCTTGTCATACGTAAATCGACTCATGACTTCCACAAATCGACTTGGATTTCATTTTGTGAGTCGATTCACCATATTGTGAGTCGATTTGCTTAGTTTTCATAAGGCATGTCTGAGGGTTGTTTCACATGAGTCGATTTGTGTCTTGCACAAATCGATTCACTTGGCTTTTGTGAGTTGATTTACTCATGTTGCAAATCGATTCGGTCCTTCACACCTCCAGACACATAAATTGACTTCTAAAGCCACGAATGGACTCGAACACATGGAGATAAGGGGAAATGACTTAAATGCCCTCCAAACTTCAATAAAATTTAAAATAGAGAAAGGGCAAAATGGTAATTTCACAAATCCACTATCAAAAACTTGAATTGAGCCCATTTCCTCTATTCATTTTCATTTTTCTCTCGACTGACATCTCCTCGAACACACTCTCTCCCACTCTCTGCATTCTCACACTCTCTCCCTTCACTTTTGATTTCTCTCTCTAGAAATTTATTACACCCTCATTAAATCACTCCATTAGCCTTCCAAATCCTCGATCAAACTTATGATGGAAGGAATTTTGGGAGAAATCTAGGGTTTGCACAAAAAAAAGGAAAAATTTAGGGATTTTGAAATCCGACACCCATAACTCAAATCAATCACATAATAGAGGTAATTTCTCCTCCCTAAACTTGTATTTGGGCTTTTCATTGAAAAATTGAATTTTGTTATTAGGGTTTGATTGTATTACATTAGAGAAATTAACCTAGAGTTGGTAAATTGTTTGAAATTGGGAAAAATTGAGGAAAGTTGTAAATAGAAATGTTATAGTAGTGCAATGACATGTTAACAACAAAATGAGAACCTAGGTTCATGGAATTGAGAAATTAGGGTTTGTGTTAAATTTGAAAAAATTTGTAAACCCTAGAATTAAACATAATTTAATGTTGAATTGTGATTATTGGTTTAGGATAACTCATTTGGAATTTAAAAGGAGTTGCATTGGGTCATATTATGGAATTGGGAGTGTTTATCCTCTCAAGAGGTGAGTGGATGGTTTGTTGTGCTATAAATAAATAAAATTATTTTAAATACTTTTATAAATGATTTTATATGATTTTGTATAAATTTTTGTGATTGTGGGATGTCTCGAAATGGGAATTAAATTATGTATGCATCCATATTATTTATGAATAAACTTGTGTCATATTGAATTTGAAATTGTGTTCATAAATGTGATATATAATTTGCAAATCTAATTGTTGGTATTATGTCACATTGAATGAGAATTGGATATTTGTGAAACGATGGTGTATGTGATGTAAATGACTATAGTCATTCTCTCTACGGAATGACCCGACGGGGTGATATAGTTGGGGTTTTATGAGCGAGGGAAGTAGACATGGCTTCCTCTGCCGATGTCGTACTATTTGGTTACACCCCAGTATGGTACAAGTCAATGCCAAAGAATGGGGATATAGTACTTTGAAACAAATGGATTGAAAAACGTTGGCGAGTTTCCACCCGGGTTCGGCCAAACCTTAGGTGGGGGTGATTTCTTAGGGAGATCCCATGATCTTTGAAATACCTAAATGTATGGATGCATGTCTTTGGAATTATCATGTTTTGTTGGGACTACTTTACATTCAATGAATGGTTTGCGATACATATGCTTTGACTCCCCCACACTCACCCCTCATTTATTGACACAATCATGTTATTGCACTCTATTCACTGAGTATTGTTATACTCACCACTCTTCTTATCATTTTTCAGAGGAAACTTAAGTGATAGAGACTTAGGGGCCGTTTGGAATTACTTAAAAAACGTTGTACTTATAAACAATTTTTTTGTTTATAAACTCATTTTAACTTTTTTAAAAAATAAGTTATATGTTTGAATAAATGTTACTTAAAAATATTTAACTGTTTGATAAAATAAATATTTATAAACTATATAAAATAGATAAAAGACCATTGTGGGTATAAGATATTTTTACATAACTATAGAATACATATTTTAAAAATAAACAGTATTATAATTTAAATGACATGAAAAAAAATTAAAACAATTTAGCTAAAAACGGATAAATGAAATAAATAATTTTTAGATTTATTTTTACAAATAAAAATATATATATTAAATTAACATGATTTACAATAGAGTCCATAATCATAAATATGTTATAAAAGCCGGAACAAAAAATTTTAGGATGGAGAGAGAGATGTATTACAGAAAAATATGTAAGTTGACATAATGAAATTTCTTAAAATTATTGAATATCAGAATTACTTAAGATTAAGAAAATGACACTCAAAATTTTTTCGATAATCTTTTTTTTCATGTAAGTTGGTGATATACAGGGAGAGAGATGTATTATAGTAGAGATATACTATATCAAAATATAAAATTTTTTCAGGTGTATCAGTAGAAGAGTATGAAGAAGACACCTGACAGAGAGGAGAAGAAAATATCACTTGAAAAAGGAGAAATTCTTAGACGGCAGTAAAACCCTATTGCTAAATGAGAATATAAAACTTGTGACATAATTGTAATTTTTATTAAAATATAAAGAGTAATAATGTATTTTTATTGGTCAAACTATCTTATTTTATTTGTGCTTAAAAGCACTAAAATAAAAAAGTTAGTAGGAGCAGTTTATTATTATTTTTTTGTTATAAGCATTTTTTGGACTTATAAATACTTTTACAGATTTTAATTACCAAACGGTTAGAATTTTAATTTTGCCTTATAAGCAAGTTTGACCCACTTATCAGTAGTCCCAAACACCCTCTTAGTTGACTTTAGTGTCGTATTTCGTCAAGTTCTATTTTTGGTGAATCTTTTCAATTCCGGTACTAGTCTATCCTTGATAGAAATTTTTGAAGAGATTTAGTTGAATCCATATAGAGGGTATTCTTTTGAATTGAATTGTAATTAAAATTTTAGGAAATTTCAAATTTATAATTATAATTAAATTTTTATTTTTTTCTTTCATTGAGTTGTGGAATGGGTTGAGATGGTGGTGTGTCGTCAAACAACCAAAAATAAAATACTTACTTCAAAAACTACTAGTATAGAGTAAATAGGGTCATCTCTACATGGAACGGTGGATTTGTTTCTTTTAAGAAAAATAAAATAAAATAA
This sequence comes from Dillenia turbinata, assembly GCA_037126225.1. NCBI lineage: Eukaryota > Viridiplantae > Streptophyta > Magnoliopsida > Dilleniales > Dilleniaceae > Dillenia > Dillenia turbinata. The sequence goes on from JBAMMX010000014.1 coordinate 4,615,590, forward strand.
AAATATGGGAGTTTGGAAAACTAACTAAACTAATTAAATAAAAATAAATAACTCAAAAAAAATAAAAATAAAAACTAATAAAAAATCAATTTTTCTAGTCAAATGAATTATATCCAACTTGATTTTATGTGATTGATCATCAATCTATCTAAAGATCTCAACACCCATAAATAAATTGGTTATAACCGTCGACAAACGCTCAATAACCAATCTCTTCTTATTTCATCGATAATTAAGAGAATCTCGTTAATTATTTCTCTAATCGAGAGTCAACCCTAGAGAAACTCTTAGAATTGAAAGTCTCAACAGCATTAAGATTTAGAGAGATCCAATTCTAATTAACAAACACACTGCGGATTTATTTAAATTAGATTATTTAATCTCATGACATGAACATCATTTACTAATTTATTAAAACTAACAAACAATTACGGATTTATTATTTTAATTAATTGTAGATTATTCTAGATCTATTAAATATTTGTCATTATTTAATAAATGTTAGAAAATCATGATCCATGAAGTGTAGGAATCAAATAAATACCTATGAGATATTGATTTAATAAACCCAATTAAATCTCACAATTATTAAAAATTAAGATTTCAATACCTTTTAACTAGAAAATAAAATTAGAACGAAGACATTAGAAAAGAAAAACAAAAGAAAAACAAACTCACAATTATTTATTGAATGTTGAAGTTGGAAGAACATGCAGCCGTTCCTTTATTCCCAAGAGCAGTAGCCTCAACAAGAAGTAACAAAAAAAAAACAAAAAACAAAAAACAAAAACCTAAACTAAAATGTTTGCTAGAAAAAAAGTAAAGGAATGTGACCCTAGGCTAGAAAGTAGGGGCTGCGGTCCTCTTGGGCGGCTCTCCTCCTCTCCTCTAATTGTACAATGAAACACACTATAAATAGGAGTAATAACCCTATTTTCAAGAAAGAAAATTTCCTAAAAGATAAAAGTTATTTAAAGTTAAATTTCTAAAATTTATCCCTGAATATTAAGAATAAATCAATGATTTTGAAAATCTTCAAATCTTCCAATTTTGACTCATTTTTCTTCAAAAATCTTCTTCATTATTCCTATTATTTCAATGACCATAAAACACAATAATTAGTATAATATTTATTCAAAAATAAAATAAAATAAACCATAATTATTATATCAATTTATGCCCTATCAGATGGCCTCGTAGATGTCTTGTATATCTTCGAAATAGGTTAAATATTTTATGCTATCTCGATATATGAAAGGATCATACCTGTATATCAAGATAACGTGGGGATTATTGTGTACTCAACTCGAGATTCGGGACATGACACATTTAATAAAGGGTTTGTGTGACACTTGCTAAAAAGGGGGACAAACAATAATTATCCAAATATTAATTCTTCTGAAATTAAAAAAGGAGACCCATCATGTTATTTAAACTTTCTTTAAAGCATCAGACATCATTAATCTTAAATCCAAAATCTAGAATCAAAAAATTTTCACCATTTGGCACACCTAATGCCGGAGACATAACAATCACATAAAATAATTGATAAAACTTTTTGTGCGATTTTGATTTCTTTTACATAGATTTTATGATTGTTCAATTTTCTATAATTCTGCTCGACACCTGAGGATCCATTCATATTTTTTAATTTTTAATCCGGTGCTCATCAAGTAAACAAATAACAAACAAGATTTAACAAACTATTAATTTATTTATAGCAATCTTATAAAATTTAAGTAGTTAAATACTTTAACATAATTTACAAATAAGTACCATAACGAAGCCACATTATAGTTATCACCAACATTCTCCCACTTGTGGGCTGCTACCACCCACCCTCATGCGGCTGCAAAGAGCAGCTGCCACCGACGAGGGAGAAAATGAGAGAGAAAAAGAGGGAAAAAAGATTTATTTCTTGCGCTGATTTTCAATAAGGTGATCTGAATTTTTGATCGGCAACCAAGATCTAAACAAGATGATGGTGAAGAGAGAGGGATCAAAGGCATGGAGATGGAGAGAAAAGATACTTACCACCAACAATGCTTGCCAAAGACAGCGAAAACTAAGGTTTGATCCAAGGTGGCTATGCTTTAGAGTGGTGTGAAGAAAGAGAGAGAGAAGGGGGCGGCTAAGGTGAGACAAAAAATGAGGGAGAAACAAAACAATTAGATGGAGGGAATATTAAGGTTTAACTTGTATAAAAGTACAAAACATAGTACAGTACCAAAAAAAAAAACATAGTATAGTACCAATAATACTCTAGAATTATCAAATAGTTCCTCTCCAAAGACTTAGAGGGCTTGCAAGGTTGTCTCTTACGAGGAAGACGGAGTACAAACCCTTCGAATAAGGGTCGAGACGTGACTCAACCCCAAAAGAAACGCAAATTAGAAGGCAAAGAGCAACCCAAGACTTGGGTTCTAATCAGAGGTTTAAAAAAAAAAAAAAAAAAAAATCTGTTCATAACAGGTCGTTTCAAACCCCTAAGTTTTATGTAACCAGTCAATTCAAGTACATTAATAAATTTTTTAAAACCCCCAATTTTTATGTAATCCGTCAATTCAAGTACATTAATAATTGGGTTAACTCCCTATGTGTTGCCATATTTTTATTTATTTATTTATTTTTCTATGAAAAAAGGGCAGCATGGGGCAAATCTAGTTATTCTCTTTAGGCCTTACCACCTTAAAACATTCTTAATAAGTACCATGATTGAGCGCATCGAATCTCGTGGTCTCCAACGTATTATATGATTATAGGGTCCATGGTCAAGCGGACTAAGTCTAACAATTGAATAGACTAAGCCCTATAGTGTCAATTGTGAATCATGGATTCCCCATTGTTGGACGAGGACTACAGAACTCATGCCATGGTCGGATCGAGCCGTATGGTCTCATAGACTGAATTCTATGATCGACTAAATAGTCCATGTCAAACCGTGGGATTCACTCATATTAGCTTCCACACAAATGCCTCTATGGTAGAATGGTTTGTTAAGATATATATTTGACTTCACCAAAAAAAAAAAAAAAAAAAACTTTTTCTTTTAGTTTGTTGAATCTCAAAAACTCAAATTAGTTTCATATGCTTCTCTTTTGTTTCTATTTATTTCAACATAGTATGATGCACCTGAATAATTATACCTGGGGCATTGTGTTTTAAGGTTAAAAATTGACTAAGCGAGGTGTCGTTTTATTCCATTGTGATATCCAATACAAAACGGACAAACATGAGTCTTGCAAAACACCTCGTAGCTGATACAAGAATTGCACAGGAAAAGAAGGGTCTATTGGTGATAAAATAGAGGAGGAACCCTTTCGCAATAAAATATTTCCCACTTGCTTAATGTATTCAAGTTGAACATTATTTATAGAAATACAATACTTAATAATCATAATACTTTAGAACTCATAATACTTTGGAACTAAGAGAGTGACCTTTTAGATATTCACATCTCATTAATTTAGACTACTAAATCCATATTATTTATTCTAATTAATATAAGTTTATTTTTCCAATACCCCCTCTTAAACTTGTAGTTCAACCTTTGATAATTCCAAAAGTAGCTCTCAATCTGTATAAATCTTCAAACTTTAGAGCTTTTATAAATATGTTAGCAGCTTGATCCTTAGACGTCACATGTTTGACCTAAATCACTTCTCTGCGTTGCATTCTGGGATGTAATGATACTTGGTATCAATATGTTTACTTCCATCATGAAAAACTGGATCCTTTCCCAAGGTGTTCAAATGTTAGAACCTTTAGAAGCCTCCTCATCCAAATGATGTGACAAACACAGGAAGTTGTTGCAACATATTCAGATTTACAAGTTGAAAGAGTGACAATTGGCTATTTTTTTGAACTCCAAGCAAATGCAGTTGCACCCATAAAGAAAATAAAACCACTTATATTTTTTTGATCATCAACATCTACTCCCCAATCACTGTCACTAAATCCATACAATCTGAAACTATTTGCAACAATATAAAATAAACCATAATCCAATGTTCCTTTAATATATCGAAGAATCCTCTTGGCTGCCTTATGTGAGTCACAGTTGGAGCTTCCATGTCTCAACTAATGACACCAACACCATACAAAATATCCGGCCTTCTACACATCAAAAAACATAGCCTTCCAACTAATCTTCTAAACATTATTGGATTTAACTTTTCGGTATTGTCAAACTTGGAAAACTTGATTCCTCACTCCACAGGTATAGTAACTGAATTGATTTTATTCATCTTGAATTCTTTCAAGATTGTTTCTACATAAGTTCTCTGTGAGAGAAAAATCCCTTCATCACTTTGTCATATATCAATTCCAAGATAATAGGATATAAGCCCCAAATCAGTCATCTCGAATTCTTCAAACATTTTCCTTTTGAAATCTTCAACCATCATCAAGTTACTACCTGTGAAAATCAAGTCATCAACATAAAGACACACATACATAATCTCTCCATCCTATGACTTCTTCACATATGAAGCATGTTCATAAGGGTACTTAAAAAAACCATTTTTCTGAAAATATTCATCAATGCACATATACTAGGTCCTTCGAGCTTGTTTGAGGTTGTATAAAGCCTTTTTCAACCTTAGTATCTTTTCTTCTTGACCTTTAACAACGTAACCCAATGGTTGGTTACATAGACTTCTTCTTCCAACATGTCATTCAAGAAGGCAAATTTTATATCCATTTAAAAATTTTTCTAATTTTGTTGAGCAGCCAAGGAAATAATTAGTCGGATAATTTTCAAATGAGCTATTGGAGAAAAGACTTCATCATAATCAATTCCAATTTTTTGGGTGAATCCCGTTGCTACAAGCCGACTTTTGTATTTTTCCATTTCTCCTTTAGCATTTTTCTTCATTTTCATTTTACTGCAACAGGTTGTTTTACTTTTGGGATTGTTGTCAACTGCAAGTATCATTCCTTTCAATGGCTTTTGTCTCTCCATTCATAGCTAATCTCCATCTTTCATCTTGGATTGTTTCTTCAAAACTTATTGGCTCTATGTCTGCAAATAAACAAAAGAGAGTGGAATCATTGATTTTTTCCGTTTTTGCATAGATTTCTTCCGAACTTCACATACGAGGAGGCCTTTCGAAGGAGATTTGAGGGGAAAAATCTGCTTGATTTGATTGAGGTGCACGTAGAGGAGTTTGTGGTATAGTAGCAGTAGCTTGATTTGTTTGAAGTGTATGTGGAGGAGTTTGTGGTGTAGTAGCAAAAATACTTGGTCTGGAGACTGATTTACAGAAACAAAATTATCAAATAAAGGAAGAAACTTGTAATTTTCATCTTGAGGAATATCTCATTCCCAAGAGCCATCTTCATCAAATCCACATCTCTACAGACGACAATTTTTCCATTTTGAGAATTATAAAATTTGTAACCCTTAGAATGTTTTGCATACCCTATGAATACAAACTTCTCACAATTTGCTTCTTGTCTTATCAGGAACATAAACATAACCAATACTACCGAATACTCTTAAATATGAAATATTTGGCCTTTTCTCACTCCATGCTTCTTGTGGAGTCATTTGCTTTAATTTCATTGTGGGACTTTTATTATTCAAATGGACTACACATGCAACTGCCTCAGCTCAAAACTCTTTTGGCATCCTCTTGCTTTTCAGCATACTACGAGCCATATTAAGGATGGTTCTATTTTTTCACTCCACCACACTATTTTGTTGAGGTAACCTTGGAACAATCAATGAGTGCCAGATATCAAGATAATCACAAAATTAATCAAACTTTTTTTATGTGAACTCTCCTCCTCATTAGTTCAAATGGCTTTAATTAAGCAGCTCCTTTCATTCTCAACTTGAGTTTTGAATATTTTGAAAGCTTCAAACGCCTCAGATTTTTTCTTTAAAAAATAAATCCAAGTTTTGCTAATATAATCATCAATAAACAATAAAAAATATATGCTCTTCCCATACGAACTTGAGTTGAAAGGACCACAAATATCAGCATACACCAAACCAAATGGTTGTGAGGCTCGAGAGATAGACTCCTTTGGAAAACTCCTCCTAGTTTGCTTACCGTATATACAACCTTCACATATTTGATTGAGATGGTTTATGAGAGGTAAACCCTACACCAACTGTTTCTTGGACAGCAGCTTCAATTCGCCAAACACTTGGGAATATTAGTGTTGATCTTAGTTTAAACATTTTGTTCTTTGATAACGGCACTTTTGCAATCAGTCACTCTTTTCCATCTTTTATAACAAGCCCACTCTAGCTCATCGTTATCGCATGTCCCTTTGCCAAAAGCTGTCCAATACTCAAAATATTTGTTTTTAATATTGGAACATAATAAGCATGAGAGATAAATTGGTGATCTCCATTCTTCAATCATATGAGAATATCTCCTTTGCCCATGATAGGAACAATAGTTTTATCGCCAGAAGAAATGCTATTTTTAACAGATTCATAAGACTACAGAACAAATCTTTGTTACCTGTCATATGATTACTGGCTCCGGAGTCGAGATATCAAAAGTCCTGATTCTTTTCTTCATTTTTGTTGCAAGTCATTAGTAAGGGTGACTCTTCATTTTCTTCAGCCTCAACAAAATTTGCCTTCTCATTTTTGCTGAAATTTATTTTACAGTCTGCAGCAAAGTGATTCCATCCTTAACAATTGTAACACCGTATACTAGATGCTCGACCACAGCGACTTTGAAACCAGCCACCTCTACCACGTCCTCTTGTTTTTTGTTGCTGAACATATGGTTCCTCATTATTAGCAAAATTTTTGCCTCCTCCACCTCTTCCACGACCTCCTCGAGTCTAGCCTCAACCTCTTCCACTTAGTCTTCCTCAACCTCGGCCTCTACTATGTCCTCTAGCAAATTGTTGTTGTGTATCCTCCTTTTCATTGATATTCAATTTGGCTTGTAATGCTTGGGCAACAGACTCTTCTCTTTTCTTCAATCTTTCTTCATGGGCTTGCAAAAAACCCAAAAGTTGATCAATTGACATTTTCTCCAAATCCTGTGACTCTTCGATTGCAGTCACAACATAATCAAATTTTGGAATCAACGAACGAAGAATTTTTTCAATCACACAAATATCGTCCATCCTCTCTCCATATCTTCTTAATTGATTAACAATTGCCAAAACTCTATTAAAATATTCTTCAACAAATTCAGAGTCCTTCATTTTCAGATTTGCATACTCACCTCTCATGGTTTGGAGACACTTTAATGATTGTCTTTCCCTTTAAAGGAATTTTGAAGAACCTCCCATGCATCCTTTGCACTTGTTGCAGAAGAAACCTTTTCAAACATACTCTCATCCAAGCACATATGGATAAAAGTAGGAGCTTGCTGGTCTTTCTTTTTAGCCTTTTGCAAAGCGTCTCTTTGCGCAGTTGTCATGGCTCCCTCGTTCTCGGGCTGATCACAGCCCTTCTCAACAATGTCCCACACATCTTAGGATCCAAGTAGAGCGTTCATTCTAATGCACCAATTGTCATAGCTTTCCTCGGTGAGTTTGGGAAGTTGGAAGGGAAAAATTCCATTCATCTTGTTTCAAGGTAAGGGCTCTATTTTATATTTTTTTTTAACGTTACGTGAGGGCCTCTTTTTGTGAGGAATGAGAAGGCTCTGATACCACAATATTGGTGAGAAAACAGAGGAGGAACTATTTCAATACCAAACATTTCTCACTTGCTGTATTCATTCAAATTGAACGTTATTTATAGAAATAAAATATTTAGTAATCATAGCACTTTGGAACTCATAACACTTTGGAATTATGAGAGTGATAAATATTCACAGCTTATTAATTTAGATTACTAAATACATATTATTTATTTTAATTAATACAAGTTTATTTTTTCAATAGGGTCTGTGGTGATTGTGCAACTAAAAGTTTCAGCCTGACAAACAAGGCACCTTTGGCGTTGTAAGGTTATCTTGCCGCCCATTGGCATTTTTGCAGATAGCAGCGGCTTCGTCACGAAGACTTTCTATGGAGACTTGGTTCATCACGATGTTGTCACAAGAAACCGTATCACTGCAATTTAAAACAATGGCTTCAGGTGCTGCAGAAGTTCCTTGTACTCCGTAATAGGTCACATCACTGATCTTCACCGCAGATGGCTGGAACCAAGTAAATCAAAATTAACAGAGCAAGTCTAATCAAATCCTATTGAACATTTGGTCGTTAACTAAATTCCTGCAAAATGAAAGACATATATGTGGTGATGATTGCGAGCAACAAATGTGATTCTTTACCTTGATAGGGCAATCATGCCGTCCATTGCAGTAAAACTGGTCAATGATAATGGGGTTGTATGTTCCATCTAGTGTGATATGCTCGAAAGAGATTTTCCTTGCATACCCTTGCCCTCCCTATGTGCAAATTTGAGAACAAAAGGTGAAAGAAAATTTTGAAACAGAGAAGTTCATGAATATCCAAAAGATTTACAAAATTCTGAGTTTGGTGTAGATGCTATTAGTACCTGCCATGTCTTGATTCTCACCCCGTTTTGCGTTCCATGTAAGTTGCAACCTCTCACATGTACCTCTTCTACAGCAGCAGGTGCTCCATTTTGTCCTAGGCTTCCAATACTATGAATACAACACAGTGAGAGACACAGAAATAAATATATTTACAGTACTTATTAACAAATTTCATTAGTTTAATATAAATTTATATTATCAACATGGTAGGAAAAGTGCTTATTTTAGAGAATTAGGTTTTCGTTCCATGAAAAGTGATGCAGAAAATTATATCAATTTTGTGAAGTACAAGCATCTGAAGGGCACGGGATAAACGGGGAGTACTATTTGTAATTTTGAAGGAATAAAAAGAAATTTAAAGGATTTTATTGATATTTTTGAAATATTTAAAGGCATTTTTGAGATTTTGTATTGTAGTTACTGAAATTTCACTAAATGGATACAAATTATTTAAAAAAAACAAAAAAAAAAATCCCCACCTCCCCTCCTAGAGGTGGGACACATGAGAGTGGGCAACTGCATCCCCTCAATTTTTTTTTTATTTTTTAAAATTCAATTAAAAAAATATAATTCTCTTAGTGTTAGACTATATTTTTTATGCAAAATTTTAATGATAATGGTACGTATATGTTATGTTTGTACCTCCTTTTAATTTTTTACACACCCTAGCTTTCGGTCCTAGGTCTGCCATTGTCCCCTCCTTCCTTTGCCCCTCGTTCCCATGTCAACAAGTTGTGAATTCATGCTACTGAAATGTGTTTGAAAATGAAGAAAAGAAAAGTATTTCTACAAACCTTATACCATGGCCTGGACCACATGTAACGCCAGTAATATTGATATACTTGCAATTATTACTGATAGCAACACAATCATCACCTATTTACAAATCACTAATTAGACAACGTAGTTTACTAAAGAAAATGGAAAAGAGGGGACAACAGGAAATAATTATGCAATCACCTGTTGCTATGTTGCAATCATTAATTTCCACATTTGTTGATTGAGAGACATCAATGCCATCAGTATTAGGGCTGTCTTGGGGTGCAGTTATGTGGATGTTCGAGAGTGACACGAAGTTGCAACTGTTTATACGCATATGTATGCGGGGGCTGTTAATGAGGTTCAAACCCCATGCCTGAAGGTGATTGCAATTATGAAAACCTAAAGACTGCAAAAGCAGCATTGAAACATAAAGTTACATAGATTTTTGTTCATAGTGTTAAGTTGGATTTATCAAAACCTATCTTTACATATATTACTATTTCTGATCATAGTTGATATAGTACTTCATAAAACTATGTAAGGAAAGTTGTCAAAAATGTTAATTTCAAAGGGTGTTTTCCTGCAAAATAGTTTTATCATAAAACATTATAGTTTATTAATCCAGGTAAATTAAGTCTTTCATCTTCTTTTCTCCTCACTGGTTATGCTAAAAAGGGAAAATTGCATTCAATGCATGAAGAGATGAAGACATCTTACCGAGGGTGCATTGCAGGGGACTTCAGGCTGAAAGTACAATTACAAAAATCTTAGTTCAAGTTTCGGAAGCCTTCAGGGGATCATTAAAAAACTTATGAAGCTACATACATGTGGTTGCCACCAGCCTGAGCCTTCGCCATTTATAGTTCCCGGACCGTTGAGTATGAGGCCATCCACATTCACGAATACAACCCAGCTATCAACTTTGCAATTTTTCCATGATTCAGGGTTTGGAGGGGCGACCATTTGACCTGAGATCTAGCCTCACAAACAAGAGAAATGAGAATATAAAATCAGATCATTTAGCTATTGTTCAAACATTTATGAGAAATAATGGAAATATGCAAAACAATAAGAACTTACGATGTCTTTTTTTTTTTTTTTTCTTCTCTTTTTTTTGAGGGGTCTTTTTGACAAGATCTAATTTTGTGTTGGTTCAAAGAATAGCTATTCAGTGTTGAATTTGATCATCATTACTTTCTTATATTGATGCATATGACTAATAACCTGGGTAGGGTTAGTTTTGTTAAATAAATTTATTCATATAACAAAAAAAAATAAAAAGAACTTGGGGGAAAAAAAAAAGGAAAGTAAACATGAAAGCTATACGCCTTGGAGGATCCTAGCCAATAGTTGCTTATGGAGAAGGCCTACAAAAGAAACAGATTTATCCTTTTCATGAACTAGATATACCTTCATTTCAAGGCTGCTTGCCTTGCAAGGACCATGAAATGTCAAACTTTGTAACAAGAATGTCCCATTTGGTATAATAATCTGAACGCGTCCATCAGCTTCGCATGCAGCTGCCCATGCTTCCAGAAAAGCCTATAAATTGAAGATTGCTAAGGAGTAACTTAACTAGCTAGATATGCATATTTCATGTCCATGACCATTCATAAAGAGCATAAAGAAATTCTTTTACAGGAGAATCATCCATTTCACCGTTTCCAACAGCTCCATAGTCCATCACATTGAAAATATTTTGGGGGTACATAGAAACATTTTGGGCTTCGCTCAAAGAGAATGCAAAAGCAAAAAACAAGAAGATGACAAATGCCTTCTCCTGCAAATAAATATTTAATGTTAGAGACACTGTCCAATTTTACAAGTTTCCAATGTTGTGAATAAGAAAAACAGAAAGAGTATGAAAGTTATCATATACCATCAAAAGGAACAATAAGTTTGAAAGCTAAATATGTTAAGGACCTTGTGTTATATCTACCTACTCAATATTAATATTTATAGTTTCTCAAGATCAAATCTTCTCACTCACTAAAAGAAACATTTTTAATGAAATAATGATAAGTTAAATATTTCCACTTATGATCTTTATTACCTTTTTCATTTCCTTGGATTAATGTTTGTTTTTTATCTCCAAAAAAAAAGATAAAATTTCCAATATTAGCAAATGCTTGCATACTTTACACGGAGTACTTATGTTTTATGCCCTTTTAATCGAATATATACTTTATCTAAGGTCATATATTTGGTCTTCTGAAAAATTTTAAATTCCATGAATGTTCAATGAGCTATCAAAGCCTGGCTTGAAACATCGATGACTAGGAAATTTGATATAAGTACTTAAGGATTATTTAACTGTGATGCATACTTCGGAAAAATGATTTAATGCATTGAAGCTCGACTAAAGTCGCAAAGGTAACGCCGGCATCGGTTACATTTTTTAAATAAGTAAATGTCATTTACGACAAACTAATGTTTTATCTAGTAAATAAATGCCAACATCGGTAACATTTCAATTGCTTTCCATTTTAGATCTCTTTTCAGATATTATACAATCTTGGTGATATTGATAGTTATAAGGAAGGTAATAGATATTTGTAAGGACTTTGAAAGGATATTCACTGGATCATCAAACTCCATATACCATAAGAATGTGATTTAAGTGGCAACAAATTAATTGATCCAAAGCATAGCCATGTCATTCGTAGATCAACGCAAGGCCAAAAATTCACTATATAAAGACCCATGGAAGAAACACAACACTACTAACATCTCACTAAGTTCTGCTATGACAAACTTATGTTTTATCTAGCTAATATTTCCATTACACCTCATGTTTTTCTAAATATTTCTAGTTCTCTCACTTATACGGAGCAATAGAGAACTACCGAGTTGATAAACCTGGAACATGGGGTGTGGTTGCAGTTTCGGTCCCATGATCATTATCGCAGAGACTAGCAGTTTGAACATGCGACGTTATATTAACTTGATTCATTTTAATGTTTTTACAAGGCATAATGCTGCTGCTATTGAATACGGTGGCTAGTTTGTCAGCATTAATTTCTTGCACTTCAGTATATGTGATGTCGCTCGATTCTACATTTGAGTTACTCTGCATCAAAATTAAATATAAAAATTAACACTAAGATCATAAAAATCATCATTGCTTAGCTACTATTGCCATGAATTAATGAACCAAAGGAAAATATGTGTGTGTGTGCGTGTGTGTGTTACCTCATTTGGGGGAACTATTGCCATGAACTTTGCTTCATTTCTTAATAAGCTTTTGTGTTAATATTTCTATATTTACCTTATTTACTTAGGAAGGAGTTGAAGAAATGATGACAAGTGAAATAGTTTCAACACAAGGGTCCAATAATGAGATTGAGGATAAAGTTTTTCTTGAAGCAACTGGTAAAGAACGTTCAGGTAGAGTGAGAGGAAAAGGGATGGGGCCAACACCTATTAGCTATTATGGATCATCTTCTTGCGGAATGACTACTACCAACTTCTCTTAAGGAGGCAAAGACAAAGTAGGTTGAGCGTAAATAGAAAAAAAAATGATAGAGAAATGTAAGAAAATACAAAAGAAATGTAAGAAAATAGAGAAGAAATTGCACTTATTGTTTAATTTAGTCAAGATAGCACTTCCAAATATTGAGTTACATGATGACTTTGCACTAGAGATAGTAGAGATAAAAGACAAACTTTATTTTTAACTCTTTATATAATATGGTTTATATAATTATTAATTAATTGTTTTGATTATGAATATATTATTTCAGGAGGATGATTCTTCGAATGATGATACGTGTAGTGAAGGTGATAGCTATCCATGATCTCAACCAGGGGGTCCTGCACTTTGAGAGCATGCTGTGTGTAAACTTGATGGGATGTTGGTACGAAAACATTTGAATTATTGTATGTAAACTATTATGAATTAATCAAATAGTATTTACAAACATTCAATTGAGTTTACTTTATTTTATGAATTGAAATTTAGTTTAACTTTATATTTGTGATTGATAGACATTTGGACTTTTAGTTTATGTTTGTGGTCTGTATAGAGTTCTGGTTTATGTTTGTAATTATTTGAAGTTCAAGTTTATGTTCGTGATGGTTGTTTCAAGAATTTGTGTTTGATATTTGGGGCGTATGTGGTGGATGTTTGAAGTATGGTGTATGGGCGATTTGTGAATAAAATAAGTAGGTTTTTGAAAAAAATTGAAACAAGTTTTTAGAAACAAATGAAATGCTGCAAAAACCATTGAAAAAGGATATTCGATGCCGATATTTATGTGAAAAATGTAGACATTGCCCTACCATTTCGCGACATTTACAACATATTATACGTATATTTATCACACTTTACCGATGTCTGATAACCAAATTCTTAACATTTTTTACCTAAATATCAACATGTCTTGATATTTTTTACCTAAGCACCGGGACATCATTATGCTTTTCGCGACATTTTCATCAACAAACGATGTTTTTGTCAACAAACATCGTAAAAGACTTGCACCTTTTCGATATCTAATGATCAAACTTCACCAAAGGTTTAAACCTTTTCTGACGTTTGGTTGGGAAACATCGTCAAAAGGCCAAGACTTTCCTGATGTGTTTGACCTAAATGTAGGGAAAGTCTTGACCTTTCGCTGACATTTTTCACAATAAACATCGGTATTTTTCCCGTCAAAATCTTTCCAATATTTTTTTTTATGTTTTTTCTTTGGTCGGCCTATAATTTAGTGACGACAAAAAAGGTTGGAAATGGTAAAAAAAAAAAAAATGTCATGTTTTTTTTTGTAGTGTTTGACCCTTGAATTCTTGTAGTGACATAGGAGAGCATGGCATAATAATCTTCAAGCATTTAGGCCATGTGATATGCATTTGATAGGTCAAGACGAAGGAGATAAAACACTTAACAAAGAAGAAGAGAATACAGCTATTGGTTTGACACCTAATAAGTATAAGGGGTGTTCAAAAATTTTAGACTAAAATTTTAAAATTTTGTTCAAATTTGAATTTATGAACTCCAAAAACACAAAACACTGAAACTTAGAAGATAAAAGAGAGAGACAAAAGAATAAAAGTTAAAATTTACTCAAACTCTTTCTTATATTGATAGAAGGAATTGTTTGATATTTGAGGAAAGCTTACAACTGAGCATCAAGTTGAGTTTATATACTACTTTAGTCTAATCTCAAGTTTAATATGTTTATTGAATGCTAGAGATTAAGAAATCTAGCAACTCAAGAGACGAAATCACATGTAAATATTTTTGAGTCATAAAAAAAAATATTATTTTTGACATTTTGCACGCATTCTATATTTTTATAACTTTTCAATATTTGGTGCAACTTTTGAATTTTCATGACTCTCCTTATTTTCATATTTTTAATAAGTCTTGACTTTTCAAATTTCTGAATAATGATTACTCATATGAATAATCATTGTATCTTTGTATAAATATCAAGTATATTTTCCGACAGTAAGATGTATCAAACATCCCTAATGACTTCTCTCCAGGATGCTCGCTTCAATGGCTCTTCTCTGTCTCCTAATTATTTCTATCTTTCGCAGCAAACCTCCATAAAAAGATCAATTTGATAGGCACGACGCATCCGGCACAGTAGACTCTGAGGCTCCATTAACATTGTTGCAAGTAACAAAGGTTTCAACATTTGAAGTTATTTGAACTTGGTCCATTATAATGTTGTCACACGACACTGTACTGCTGCAGTTGAATGTAACAGCTCTCTTATTGACACAAGTTCCCCGCACTTTCTTATAGGTTACATCACTAACTTTTACAGCTGATTTCTGTAACAAAATTGATAAAAATAAATAAATTAAAAAGCGCGATATTGCACTAAAGAATTAAAAAAAGAAAAAGAAAACACACACAAACATATTTCCTCCATCATTTTTTTTTTTTTTGAGTTACCTTTTCCTCGCAATCGTGCCTACCGTTGCAGTAGAATTGGTCGATGATAATAGGGTTCTTGGCTTCAATGAGTGTTATTTTTTCAAAAGATATCCTTCTTGCATACCCCAATCCTCCCTGAAGAACAAATATGGCAAGCAAAAAGGTATTACATATGTTTTTCCGGAACAAATATAATAAAGCGAGAATTATATGTTGAAAGTATTCATCTTATGATATATACATACATACATACATACATACATACATACATACATATATTGGAATGGGATTATGGTGGCACAATACTCTCATTTTGTTGGAATGGGGGTTAGCAAAACTTCTCTACTTGTACGTATTATCGACCCTTATCTATCCCTATTTCCATTACAAATTACTTGGAAGTTTGGGGTTAGTGGATCTGCTTGTTAGTGTATTTTTTTTTTCCTACTTAGCCTAAATTTGGGGTGTGATTTTCTTATATGCATGTTTCTAACCAAAAAAAAAAAAAAAAAAAAGCTCTCATTTTACCTGAAATGTCTTGATCCTTGCTCCATACTTAGTTCCCTTCAAGGTGCATTTTCTCACATGTACCTCTTCTACGGTTTCGGTCCCTCCTTTGGCCCCGAGGCTTCCAATACTGTGTTTGTGTTTACACGAGAGAGAGAGAGAGAGAGATTAATGAGTAATCAATTACTTTAAGAAATATAAGAAATCATGTCGCACAACAGAATAAGTTTTAACAAGTAAAAGAATTACTTAATTACTAAAAGCAGAAAGAGAGAGAGATTTTGATTAAACCTGAAGCCATGGCCAGGCCCACATGTAACACCAACAACGTTTATGAAGGAGGAGTTTCTATTAATCGCGACACAGTCATCACCTTTATACAAATAATTTGGAAATAAGTATATTTGTGCCATAAATAATGCACCACATAAATCTTGCATCATATATTAACAAAGTTGTTCTTTACCTGTTCCAATAAAACTATCAGTGATGTTCACGTTAGATACTACGGACATATCGATACCATCGGTGTTAGGGCTGTCTTCAGGTGCAATTATAGTAACGTTTGAAATCGATACATCTGCGCAATGATTTACCGTAATATGGTTTTTTGGAGGGTTGAGATGGTGCAATCCACTGAGTTTAAGATTGTTGCAGTGGCGAAAAGCCATAGCCTGCACATACAATGCAAACTCATGTAATTATATTGTGTAGACATTAATTTTCATATCCGCTTTTACATTTAGCTTTTCACTAAAGAATGATCTTGCTAACTTTTTTTCTGCAATGATATTTTACAGAAGAATTGAAGCTATTTTTTTTTATTCTTTAGACAAATAAACTTCTCATGCTTAACATTAAAAAAAAAAAAAAGTGAGAGAGAGAGAGATTTTAATTTAAAGCATCATTTTTGACACGAAGAACACAACAGAAAAAGATTACATGATGCAGAATAATTGTGTGGCATTTAATGCATTCTCAATTGCAGTTGGACAGTCATTTGAGTATTTGAATGGATCCAAATAAGACTTCTTGGAAGGACTTACTTATGGATGTAGTTTTCAATAAGTCATGTTTTAAATAATTTGGAGTTTTCTAAAGGTATTAATAATTAGATTCATGTATTTTCTCTTTTTTCTTTGTATTAAGAGTTAATAACATAGAAATATGATCGGTTTCTAGCTCTACTACATAAAGATTTTCTTGTAACCAGTGGAAGCGAGAGTGAATTACTAATTATATTTGATTTCTTTCTAAGAGAGCTTTCTCTTATACTTCTTAATGTCAGGTGGATTCCTCACGTAAAAAATAGTCTAGTCCTATATCCTTAGGTGGATTCTTTAATGGTGAGCTAGTTAATCATTCCTTCTGCCCTTCATAAATTTTCTGGCATCATTACATGGCACTTGCAAGCAAAGGGTTTCTTCTGGTTACATGCAAACGTATAGAAGATCATGTTATCAGCCAATTGTGTCTGTGTTTCTGTGCAAGTTTCCTTACTAAATTTTTCATTAAAAAATAAATTGCAAGTAGCCTGCTAATGTAGCATGAAGCTGAGATTACATAAAAGATATGCAATTTATGCTGATCAAACATATGTATACAATATATATATTATATGCAATGTAAGTTTTCGATATCCAAATATAACTAGAAAACTTACAGTTGGTCGAGATTTGCAAGTACTTGTACCATTCTTCTTCTGCATCAAAGAAAACTATTATTTCAATTCAAGTCTTATCAGATGTTCAAAACTTTTGAAGTAAATAAATTGCAGTATAAAGATGTTGAAAGGTAACTATAAGCCATACATACATATTCTCCCCACCACGGCCAGCCACTCCCATCAATTTGTCCTGAACCACCAACTCTGAGACCGTTGATTTTATCGAATTTGATCCAGCCCCCATGGTCACAGTCTTTCCAAGCTTCAGGAGTTGGCGGAGCAATAAGAGTACCCCAAATCTGCACTCCATGGACATATAGGGAAGAATGGAATTATTTGGTGTATATCATCTCTGACAAATTAATCTAATTGCAAAATATTAGATATATTTATGTAGCAATATTTTGGTCTAAAATTCCTACGCATAAAACCGTCCCATAAAAGCGAGTATGGGACGATGAGTTTTTTCCACATTTATAAAATATTTAAACATAATATTTAAAAATTAAAATATAATCATTAACTGTATAAAACTCACATAAAATCCAAATACTAAAACAAACAATTGAAATATAAAAGTTATTATTTATACAAACATTTAAAATACAAATAATTAAATACTAAAAAATCACTCAAAAGTTGGAAACAAGTTACTTTTTAGGGATAGTAGGCAGCAATATAATTTATATATATTTTTTAAATTATCCCTATTTACAGGATGATATAGAAATTATTAATTTTCCGTAAGGGTAAAACCATTCTCGTCCTGTAAAAAACAGTTTTTTGAAAATGCATTCCTGTTCCCATCTCACACCCCAAAAAATAAATAAATAAATAAATAAAATAAAATAAAATTTGTCCATAATGCGTCCTGCTCGAGCAGGATGAGACGATTTTGCGGGTATGGGACGGGTTATGCTCACCCCAAGAAAAAAATTGCACCTAGTCTCGAGCACACAAGTTAATTTTGAATTTTAATTTTCTTTTCCAGACTATGCTTCATATAGGAGCTTAACTGGGGTGCCACCATAATATTTCATATATGCCTTTTATTCTTGTATTATATACATGAATAATAACTTTTTAGACGAAAATATAATTTGTTATAAAAATTTTATACAATTTTTTATAATATGAATTGTGTCCGATGATTATAAAGCACATTATTAAAAATTTCAATATTCTTTTGGGACAAAAAAAATATTCCCATTTTGGGAATTAACATAAAAAAGCATATTTTGAATATAAGACCTGATATCCAAAAGAAATTACTAAGATGGCTATAGATGACTATCCCATTAGCTTACTTAAACCTAAATATACCTGAACATGAATATTTTTGGATTTGCATGGGCCTTCAAACATCACAGATTGTAATAGAAATTTTGCATTTGGTACAACAAGGGTCGAAACATCTCCGGTTGCAGTGCAAGCACTTTTCCATGCTTCAAGAAAAGCCTATAAGATTGTAAAGGATGGTAATACATTGGCAATATTTCTAGTAAAAAGATGATTTTCCCACAGAGAGAGAGAGAGAGATATTGTATATACCCAAGAATCATCTGTTTCGCCATCTCCTACAGCTCCAAAATTTATCACATCAAAAACATTGCTTGGTGATTGTGCTATTTCTCTGCCTAATCCAGTCGATGCAGCACAAAAGAACATAAAAATAGCAACCTTGATCTTCTGCATACAAGAAAAACATGTAAGAGAGGTAAAAAAAATAAAAAAATAGAAAGCTGTTTAGACACAAAATTGCAATAACAAATGAGATATAGTTTTGCATACCATATTATATGCACAAACAAAAGCAACAAATTCCTCACTTTAAATTAATGTGATTTGAGCTCTATCCATCATCAAATATATAGGATTTTTTTTATTTTTTTTGGAAAATCAGGAAGATATTGAATTTATGATTATTTGGTCAAATTACTGAATAATAACTATTTTAGAATATTTTCTTCAATATATAAAATATTATTCTGCGTGATTTTTCTTGTATAGGAAACACAGAGATTTGTCCATAGAATACCCCTAAGCTGATACCAACAACAAAGCCCCTCGTATTCGGCACATGATATTTTCGTGCAGTATTTGTCCTTCCTTTTAAGAAAATAAAAAAAAATAAAAATAAAAATAAAATAGTAATTTTTGAGTAAAGAATCCAAGGATGTGCATTACACAAAGTCACAATCGGTATGAATGAAGATCATTCTACATTATCCATCTATGAATTGATGCCCACAGAATTAATAGCCGTTGTATGAGAAAGAATCAATATTTTGTTATTCGAAATTTTTAATTTTTAACAATTTTAATTGATTTATCCAATAATTTACAATTTCAGTTTGATGGCCACAAAATTAAAAGCCCTTATGAGGTTTAATTTATTAAATTACAAAAAATAAATTAAAATGGAAAAATTTTAAAAAAAATTATATCTGATTTCATCGTGAAATTTTTGATTTTCTTTGTTGTAACATTTTATGTTAATAGCGAGTACTTTCAAAGGTAACACTATCTCCGATCAACCACAAATATTTAGGAGTGAAATATGTCACTAATTAATGATGAATTTGCAACAAATATGACGTCATTAATAGATTAACAAATTTGGCAATATTTGTTGTTTTGTTACAATTATGCTTTGAATAATATAATTCGTCGCAAATAAGTTTGCGAACCTTACTTGTCGAAATTTGTTATTAATTTTGTTTTAAAAAGGTTTAGCAACCTTAAAGAATTAAATATTCTAGGAATTATAGAAATAGTTTACCCAGTAAAATAGGTAGGAGTAAATCACAATTTGTATTCTTTAACATACATCTTATAATATTTTGTGTCATTTATCATTTATTTTGATTAATTGCACTTTGCAACTTCTATTTTGCATTCAAATAATATTTTGTATATTTCATTTAGCATCATTCAAATATTCTGCTAAATTTATTCCCGATTTTGAATATATCCCTAAACATTTTTTTTTTTTTACTTTTTTGTTTCCAAATTTTCATGGCTTTAATTTTCCAGATTTTCAATTCTTTTTTTTTTTTTTTATCTGCACAACATCGCAGCTGCCAATATCTTTGCCACCATCTTCACTTCAACCCTCCTCTTATCTTTCTTTTGTGTAGATATTCCACACCTTGTTCAGCCGCCAACACCGGTGCTGGATTTTCCTTCCGGGATCAACCCTTTTCAAAATCATGGGGGCCGAAATTTTCTACCTACCGGCGGAAATTCCGATGAGGCCAACTAAGTGGAAATTAGGAAGCAATGGTTCTTCAAGCATAGGGCTGTTAATGAAATTCTGGGATTCTTCTTTTTTCTCAAATTTACCCAAAATAAGTGGACTTGTAAGCTTTCTCTTTTTGGCTCAAAAGAGTGAAAAGATTAAGAAGTAAGAAAATTGATTACCCAACTGGCCCCGGAAGAGACAGAGTTAGAGCTATTTGGGAAGCATTAGTGAATTTAACGTAATGGATACTGAGAGAGAGGATTGATAGAGAGAGAGAGAGAGACAAAGATTTGATTGAGTAATTTTTGGAATAATATAAAAGTCATCATATAAGAGTAGAAACAGATGATATATGCAAATAAAATCAATGAGGCCTCCCTTAACAAGATGTCCCAGTGATAAATAGTCTACTGAAGGATAAAATCTCACTGGTCTCCTGGTTCACAGGGGTGTCGAGAATCAATATCATGATTGAAATAAATTAAATCATTGGATACCAATACAAATTCTTATAATGTTTATCTGGTTTACGTAATTTGTATATTATTATACACTTATCTAAAACATGTATAGATTTTATTTTTAAAAAAATGGATAATCAAACATTCCTACCAAAATAAAATAATCCAGCAAAAATAAGGAGACACCCCAACAATATTCGTTATTGGAGTTGGTAGAGAACACAAGCATCCTAATGTCTGAAATGAAAACATAATACATAGACGAAATAAAAGAAGACGACGTAATATCTCAGTTGGGATCAAAATGTCCTTTCAAATTGATAACATTGATCGTGGAATAAAGTTATAACAAAATTCAAGAAATAGTGGAACAAGCTTTCTCTGATGGGTATCTAGTCATGCTTGCCATTAAGCTTTGTTCTTTGTATTGTGCTCAGGCCAGTCCTTGAGTTGAGGCTTCTTACACTGTTCGAAACTCCTTGCCTGTATTTGCTTTTCGTTGAGCCTGAACTTGACAATTTCTTGCCCATTGACGACATGACCAACAGTAAAAGGCCAAGTCAACATCAAACGAGCACATCAGCCATATCGTGGGGGATTTTAAAAAGCTCTATAATCTTCGATGAATGAAAGAAACGTTCTAAGGGACAAATAGAACTTGTGGGGAAAGGAATAGGATATTAAAAATTTTTGAGAAAAAATGAGAAATTGGATTTTTCTTTCCTTCTCTCTCTTTTTCTTCTTTTTCTTAAATCTGAGATGGAGTTTTTGAATTCCAAAGAAACCAAGCAGCAATGCTATATGGTAAAGGATAAGATATTTAATTCCAATATGTGAAAATGATTATTGAACAAGCTTTGATTTATAGAAACCTTTTGAATTAGATTTTCCTTTATTATTTTTTTATATATTTTAAAGCAAAGTGCGCTATCTCTCTTTCTATACTTAATATATATATTTTTTTTATAAAAAGATACAACCAAACAGAATCGAATAGAAAAATGAGGATGAAAGTGGGGAAAGACTATTGTTTGAACTGTCCCTGAGAACTCTTTATACTAAATATATATATATATATATATATATATATATACACATGTATATAATCGGTTTTATTCAAAGAATGGTGATCAAACATTCTGACCGAAATAAATAAATAAAATAAAATA
The DNA here is from genome assembly GCA_037126225.1 of Dillenia turbinata. Lineage (NCBI taxonomy): Eukaryota > Viridiplantae > Streptophyta > Magnoliopsida > Dilleniales > Dilleniaceae > Dillenia > Dillenia turbinata. The sequence continues at coordinate 4,637,778 of JBAMMX010000014.1, forward strand.
AAATAATCCATAAAAAGCCTCAATTTCTATATAATCAATGCTATGTTACATACACACATGTGGGTACATTGGACAAAAAGCAAAGAACAGCTTATGTTGCACATCGTATTCAACTTTTGAGCCATAGGGGCGAGGGGCGAGGGGCGAGGGAATGATCTTGACGGTGAAGTATTATAAAACTTTTAAATAGTTCTTTAAGGTCTTGAATGGAAGCTGATGCAGTAAAGGCCATTTGAATAATTAAAATTTGTGAAATTCATATAGCAAAAACCTATTGATCGCATTAGGCTTGGGAATGATATAAGCAAACCAATCAAAGCAACCCTCCTAGAATAAACGTTATCGTTGATGGTAGAGAACACAAGCACGATAAGGGATAAAATGAAATAAAATACATAAGAAACAAGACCATGTAAAAGAAGATGACATGACTATACTATATTGTATTAATAGTTTTTTTAAATTACAAACACTTACTTAGTCCAATGACCAAACACTAATCCACTTAAACAAGATCTTGAACTAGAGAAAATTTACCCTTTAAGACCCAACTTGACTCAAATCAGATTTTAGACGGGATCTAACATGGTTACATGTTATCCGTAGTTTATCCTAAAAAATAATTTTTTAATTTAATATTTTACTTAATTTTTAATGAATTTAATTTTAACTTTTTCAAATGTCCCAGTTGTTCATTTCAAAAAAAATGGGGGGGTTTGAAAATTTCAAAATATAAAAAAGAATTTTTTTTTTAAATAAAAACAATTATATAAAGGCTTCTAAATCCAATTAATATGGCATTTTCTAGATTGCCCCAATCAGGCTCATAAATTTAGAAAGGATAACTGAGTACGCACAAAATGAGGCCCAACACCAACCCATTGCACCAGGTACTGCTACCTTTCGGGATAGTTGGGGTGGCCCAGCATAGCGTGACCCAATACGGACCGTGCAAGTCTAACATGGGCCAGTCGACAAATATGTATATGTTAGTGGCCTGGGGCTTAGGCTAGCCCAAGTGAAAAAGAGCCCAATTTTTAGTTTTGAAACTCTTTTTTTACTTTTTTCCTTCTTCCACCACCACTACCTTGTCCAGACCCATATTCTGACCAATCTGATTTCAATATTTGTAGTGACCCTATTTAGGGATAACTCTTTCAATATATTTTTTTTTTATTTTCAAGTTTCAAATTCAAAAATTAGTTAAAAAATCTAACATTATATCCAACTAACCTAACTATCCGATGATTTTAGTTTTGAAATTTTACCAAAAAGCAGACTAAAACACAGATTCATAACAAATTAAATACCTCTATTGTCGATGTCTTACCCATTGTTAAAATTTGCATGGTTATGTAAAATATTATTAAGTTTAGGTTCACATTTCAAGAGAAGCATTTGAATTAATTAATAGTATTTGTCAAGCCATGAATGATTTGTTCATGTTTAACAAAATAGAAAACAAAAGCCTCCACCATTTAAACATCTTACGGGCATGACAGGAAATGAATTGAGTGGGTGTGGAGTTGGGACCAGAGTCGAAGCAGATCAATATGTATCACACGTGACTCAGCTTGCAAATATTACACAGAGGGTTTATAAAGGGTTCGACACTAAGCCCCTAGTCATACCATCAGGAGGCTTCTTTCATACAAAATGGTTCATTCAATTTGTTGATAAAACAGAAAAACACTATCCGAGCATGCACCCATCACATTTACAGTCTAGGCCCTGGTATGTTTTCCAGTCTATAAAATGTTCCTTCCAAATTTTATTCACCCTTTTTTTTTTAAATCCCGCAAAAAAAATTGGTCTTTTTATTTTTTTTGGGGGGGGGGGTGTTTTCAGGTGATAATCTTATTGAAAAGATTCTTAATTCAACCTACCTTCAAGGGAAGCAACAGACATTCAGTCAACTGCAAGGTATCCTGAAAAGAGCAAGAACTTCAGCAGCTGCATGGGTTGGTGAAGCCATAACAAATGTGTCTGTGATGAGTTTTTGGTAAGCCTTCCCAATAAAAATGACTTCCCAGAAGACATTTTTCTGGTCAGTGAAAAATAGTTTTCATCTTAGGGAAAACCAAGAAAATAAATCTACAGAAAATTTAGTTAAAGAATGTCATATTAACTAAAATATAATAACATTTGACATCTCACCTTGAATTACAAAATATTTTTCTAGAAGAATGTTTCCTATAGAAGGGAAAGTTTAGGGTTTGAAGGGTTAATGGGTTTGTCATTAACTTGTCTTAAAACAGGTACTTGGGATCAGCTTGGAATGGCATCAATATATGATGCCAAGACTTATTGTGGACAATCATTGATTGGTGGAAACTACGGACTCCTCAGCACTACTACATTTGCTCCAAATCCTGACTACTACAGGTTCTTATTCCCCATTTTTTAACAATGCCCAAGCAAGATTAAAGAGGGTAAGTAAAAGAAGAAGAAAGAATTATTCTACTTACCCTTGTTCTCTTCTCTATCTTCCTTCAAGATTGTTGTTCTCACCAAAATTATTGCAGTGCTCTTCTATGGCATCGTCTGATGGGAAGAAATGTTCTATCCACAAGTTTGTCAGGGACTGACAAGATCCGTGCGAATGCTCACTGCTCAATACAAAGTGTAAGTTACAATTCAGACCTACCGATCCTAAAAAATATAACAATAATAAACTAGGAGAAGTGATCTTTTGAGAGTTTAATATAGAAGAGAAGAAAAAATAAATAAATATAAAATATAAAATATAAAATTAAGGTTTGTAAACAAAAATAGAAAATATAATACTAAAAAATAAACCATAAAAATAATAAAATGAGAGAAATAAAAACAATCTGTAAAAATTTAAAATAATAATAATAATAATAATAATAATAATTGCGACACTCATTTTTATTTAAAATCTTTTTCTCAACTAAAGTAAACTATTGACACTCAAATATTTACAGATAACTTACATTTAGATTCTTAACGATCTGTCTCGATATTTCACTGAATCTCCTACATTTAAATATTCGCTAATACATTTAGATTTTCGTTATATATGTCTAGACCACCTTAGACGATACTCTATCATCTTATCCACAAATTTACTCCTAACTTAATATGTATCTCTTCATTTTTAATTTTATATTTTCTAATTTTATCACACATCTATATAAACATCCTCATTTTATACGCTTGTTATTGTTTAATAGCCAACACTCGATGCTGTAGATCTTACGGTGATTATATATAAGTTATCCTACCATGATTAGAAAATATGTGTACATATACATGCATATATACCGATATCAGATTCACTTTATCTTGATGCTTCAGCAAGGGATCACAGTGCTCTTGATCAATCTCGATGGCAACACAACAACAACAGCAGAGGTCAGGGTTTCGACAGAAAATGGACATGTCAATGGCAGCTCAACACAGCATAACATAAGTCGAAGAACAAACCTTGTCTTTTTCCCTGGGCTTCCAAGGTTAGTGGAAATACAAGAGAAGTACCATTTGACAGCCAAAGATTGTGACTTGCATAGCCGAACAATACTTCTAAATGGAAAAGAACTGGTTCTTACCCCCAGCAGGAGAAATCCCTTGGTGCCTATAGAAGCAAGCCCTTCAGATCCAATCAATGTGGCACCCTATTCCATTGTAATTGCTCATATTCCCAGTCTCAGTGCTCCTGCATGTAAATAATGCAAGCAAAGACAGAGAAAAGACAATCTCATTCCATTGCGTCATTTAAAATAGAGTATCCCAGATGAGTCTTTTGTAAACAATATTGAAGCAACATGAATTTATTGTTTCAGGACATTGAGTAATACCGGTATAGACGGGCAAATTTATGCTGTGTTTCAGCACTATACATGCTCTTCTTTGAATGGCAGCATTTGATCCTAAATATTTTCATTTCACTAAAGAAAAAAAGAAAGAAAAAGGTATCTAAGAGGATTAAAAATAATGTACATCAATATAACCACCCGGAAAAAGCCTCAATTGCCTATAAATAATAAGAAGCTACAAAAAACTTTGTTATTGCATAAACCTTGACAACTATAGCAATCAATAAATTAGATCAATATGACCCCAGAAAGTGTTCATGTTGCAGCAACCTGCTGTTCTTGCAATGCAAGAGGAACTGCTGGCCTCCAAGATGTGCCATTTGGGCTGTCCATGAGAGCGATTCCTAAAGAAGCCAATTCTTTCCTAATTGTATCTGACTTCTCATATTCTTTGTTTTTCCTAGCCACAGTCCTTTCTTCAATTTTTTGCAAAACTTGATCTTCTGTCAACCTTGCACGCTTTAATGCTTTTTCCCTAAGCTGTTGCACAACCTGCGGCATATAATGGTTGCAGCAAATGTATGAGCAGGCTAATTATCTCATAACAGCAACTTTGCATTTGAAGATATAATCACTCCAGAGGAAACTAGGAAATTAGTTGACCAAATGCATACAAGCTTCAACAGTAACCACAAAAGTAAACCAATTTAAAAGTGCAGAATGAGTTTTTTATTGAGTCAATTTTGATAATAACAGAAACCGAGAGGTGTAATTTCAATTTTTTTTTTCTTTCCTCATCAATAGCATAAGTTGAAAAGGGGGAAAAAAGCAGTGTCAAAGTCCTAAAAGATTTGACCCAGTAAAGAAGTCCTGTAACTACTGTCAATGATAACAGATAGTGAGTGCTCCAGAATATTGCATGCATACCTCAGAATAACTAGAAGGCAGAAGTCCTAGAACTGCAAGAACGTCACTTATTATCTTCTCCAAAGCTGCAAGCGATTCTATTCGTAAATCTTGCTTCTTACCCTGTATGTTTTATAATAGCAAAAATGACAGAATATTAAACAGAGTCAAAGCCAGTGCAATCTGGATACAGATAAAGCACATGAATGACATACAAAAACATTAACAACTACAAGAAGAAAATGATCTTCAGCCATACATAAACCCATTGCAGTAATAGAATTCGAAATATCCATTTTTACCACAGAGAGACGTAGATGCAGGTGCAAGATCCATTATATTCCAGACCACTTAACTGCAAAACTCTTTTAGCTACTTTAAAGCACTAACAGAGTGTACATAGCATTATGGAACTGCATTAGAATTTTATTTTACCCAAAAAATCATCCTAAACATGATCAATGCACCAAGGAGGGCAATTATATTGAAACTGCAAAGTACATTGGAAAGCACCAATCTCTCTCCCTTTTTCTAGGATTAATTAAATATGTACGTATGTGGGCATGTTTGTATACATAATACAATAAGTTGTACAACATACGAACCTTTTTTAAGACAAAATGATGTAGATAGGAGAAGTGCAGTTGACTGTCCTGGGGAATTGGAAGGGGACGTTGCTGTACTGTGAGGTTCTCTAATACAGCTTTCAATGCTTTAACTTCCTGAAATTCTTTCTTGAATTTAAGTTTATTTTTTTTACTTGGCTCACATCCCCTTGATACATTAAAAACAATTTCTTGCCTTGCAGAAACACAATAACTAAACCAAGCCCACCAACCCACCTGCACGAATTATACTATAGTTGGATATATTAGGAAAATGCACTCTCTTGAGAGAAACAACAATAACAACAACATAGGCCTTCTATCCCAAATTTTGAAGTCGGTCATATGAGAGACAAATATTGAAATAAAAAAAAAAAAGAAAGAAAAAAAGAAAGAAGAAGAAGATTTAGTTTGCGCGGATTCTCCTACTCCACTCATTCATATCTAAGACTATCTCCTCAACTAAATCCATAACTATCATATCTTTACGAATACATTACATCTAAGTTTTTAACAGCCTATCCCTACGTTTTATTAAATCTCATATATTTAAGTTTTCTACCTTCCTAACAGGTGCGTCCTTAGACCTTCACTGCACATGTCCAAACCATCTAAGACGGTACTCTCTTATCTTATCTACAATTGAGTTAACTTCCAATTTATTACATATCTCGTCGTTTCTAATTCTATCATTTCTAGTTTTTTCACACATCCACCTAAACATTCTCATTTCAGTTACAGTCATTTTTTGCTCTTATTGCTGTTTAATGGTCCAACACTCAGTATTATATAATAAAGCAGGTCTTACTGCAGTTCTATAAAATTTTCCCTTAAAATGTAATGGCATCATGCGATCACAGAAAACTTCAGATGTCTTTCTCCATTTCATCCAACCCGCTTGAATTCTATTATTTCCATCATCATCTATATTGTCATCATTCTGGATAATGAAACCAAGATATTTAAATCGTTCGCTCTTTGGAATTTCTCTTCCTTCTAATCTAATCATTTCTTCATTATCTTGATGGTTGTCACCAAACTTACATCTCATATACTCGGTTTTAGATCTACTCAATCTAAATCCTTTAAATTCTAACATGTCCCTCTATAATTCTAATTTAGTACTGATACTCTCTCTAGTTTCATTAACAAAAGCTATACCATCTTCGAAGAGTATATACCATGGTATTTCATCTTGAATATTTTTTGTGATTTCATCTATCACTATTACAAATAGTATGGGACTCAATGCCGAACATTGATGGAGCCCAATGTTGATAGGAAAGCTATCGCTCAGCCCCCCACAAATCTTTACATTGGTCACAAATCCTTTATACATATTCCTAATAAAATTAATGTATTTCAAAGAGATACATTTTTTCATCAGCGCCCACCACAACACGTCTCTTGGAACCCTATCATATGCTTTCTCAAAATCAATGAATACCATATGTAGGTCTCTCTTTTACGTTCTAAATGTCTCCATCATCTGTCTTAGCAAGTGAATTGCTTCAATGGTGGATCGTCATGATATAAATCCGAATTGGTTCTGTAGTTTAAATGACATCATTGATGCAGATCAAATAACATCATTGAATATGATAGCTTTATAACTGGACCTCTCTATCTAAATAATATGCTTCACGATTAATATCTAATTTGGATGTGACTAAATTGTTGTGTAGTTTAAAAATCAAGCACTCAATATATCATTCAAGGATGTTGACAAAAGAGAACATGTGAGCCAAAAGAAAGAATTATTTCCATAAATTGAAGACCAAAATCTTTCTATTTTATAGAATTAAAAGACCAGTACCTTACGAGTATGTAACAGGTCATTGATGATTTTCAATGGATCAGAAAGAGAAGCTAGAACAACTGGAGTGTGAAGATCATCCGCCATTGAAGTTTCAAAATCGTTGTGGAATTTATCAATGCATTTCTCTATGTCAAATGGGATAGAATCCTTCTGAGCTTCCGTGTGCTGTCTAAGAACCACCTCACATTCGTATAATGTCTGTAAAAATACACAACAGATACAAGTAAAGTAAATGTCTTCTCATAAACACAATCATCAAGCATGTATTTAAGGAGGGTGACATCCAAATTCCAGGGCAAATTCAGATTTTAATCCTTGATTTGGTGTTTGGCTGAAAGCAATTTTGGTCAGTGATTTGACCAACCCCATCATGATAGAATCAATGTCCTTGAAAATGGTTCCAAAATGGCTAAAATAACCTGTTCTTTTAAGAGCTCAAAACACACCAATGAAGCCTTTATAAAGAATAGTGGCTTGGGGTGAAATGGCTAATTAAGGGACATGGTAAAGTTGAGACTAGACTCATATGTTTAGGTAGGGTTTTTAATGCATGATTGTTTGAATCCCTCCTGCAGAGAAATTTTTCATCTACTTTCAAAACCCAATATTACCTAACAAAGATTTTTTTTTCACTTGAGTTAAAAATTTTACAAGTAGAATAAGGCAGAATAAAGGCAAACTGAGCCAAGTGGAGTCGAGTTGAGGTTTCCCAAAAAGCTCTAAACATCTATACTGTAATTATTATCAACCTGTCTGAAAAATCTGATTAGATTTTAAATTAAATTCCACAGAGAAGCTTTTGCAAATGATTGCAAAAAGTACAACTACACAAAATTAATTTCCTGCAGCAATACGAAGATATAAAAATATACAACTTTGAAACATGAAAGACTCATAAATCAATTGCTTCAACCACAAGAAGAAACTCCGTGTGCTTATTATAGAATGAGATACCTGATAAATGTAATAAACACGGTCAGATGCACTTTCAAGTTGAACATCTGAATAATTGATTGGAGATCGATAATGGGTTCCCATCAAGAAAAGACGTAGAGCCAGTGGATGGTAAAGGTCTATAACCTGGAAACAGCATTAGAACATCACTCAAAATTTGATGCTTGAAGTCTACATTCTGAACCTAATGGTTGTATCGCATACGCTAAGGTAGCAGTTTAAACTAGGAGCAACCCTTTACCTGACGGATAGTAAAGAAGTTCCCAAGTGACTTGGACATCTTCTCAGAATCAACTGTTACAAAACCATTGTGTACCCAGTAGCTTACGTTACTATGATTACATGCAGCACAACTCTGAGCAATTTCATTTTCGTGGTGAGGAAACACAAGATCCATCCCTCCTCCGTGAATGTCAAAAGAGTAGCCAAGGTATGCTGCACTCATGGCACTGCACTCGATGTGCCATCCAGGCCTTCCAGGACCCCATGGACTCTCCCAAAATGGCTCACCCTCCTTTGCAGACTGTAAAACACGGAAATCTTAACTGATACTTCAAAGAAGTGTATGCATATGTCTGTAAGATTGTGACTAATATTAGAAAACTTAATTTTAAACAATGTTCTTATTTCCATGCTAAGTACAATTTAAAAGCACATGTTATTGAAACCAATGATAAAATTATCTAGAGGCAATCCCCTCGATGCAGGCTCACAAGAGCAGACAGTCTTTGTTGAAAATAAATAGGCCCATTTGGGCCCAAGAATTGTGGCCCAAATGGGCCCATAAAACCCAACGGCTATTATAGCCATTGTGTTGGGGAGTGGACATTGTCCACTCCCCCCCCCTCTCTCTCTTTTATTTTTTATTTTTTATTTTCCTCTCTCTCCCCTCATTTTTTTTAAATAGGAGCTCTCTCTAATCTTGTAAACACAATTTGGAAGACAATCTCTCTTCCAAAATCTCTCTCTCATCTCTTTCTCTATCTTTGTAATATTTGAGATACTCTTTCTCTTTTATTCTCAATAGAAGAAATTCTCTCCATCCTTCAATATTCTTCTCTCAATAAATATTTTTTCTCTCTCTTTTATATTCGATTACAATCTTATCCCTCTTTGTCCATATTTAAGTTTGTGTTCTAAACTTTTGTAAGATCCATTCACTAGTATGCGATGGCATGACATGTCTAGAAAAATTCTGTCTAGTGACAAATACTTGTCCAAGGAAAGAGATACTTAAACGAGGACAGACGAGCTCCACCTCTTTCGTGGGAACTTTCCTGGTGCTTCTGTTACAAAACGGTCTGGGTTGAACTTAAGTGAGGATTATAAATTTCAACATGGTATCATAGCAGAGTTTATTATTCCTCAAATGGCAAATCCTCTACCCTCATTTACTTCTTTTCAAACCCACCTTTTTTCTTCCACAATCCTAACCTCCAAAAATTATTTCCAATGGGTAGGGCACATCAAAAGGTCACTCAATGCTCTAAAACTTTTGAAATTTATAATGAGTGAACCTTTTGATATTACCAACCCTGCATATGAAGAATGGAAAGAAATAGATGATCAAGTTTTCATTCTCCTTTCTAGTGCCATGGATCAAACTCACAAAAACATGATATCATCTTGCCCAAATTCTGAAGTTTTATGGGATCAAATATATGATCTATATGGACAAGAATCTAATGTGGGAAGAATTTTTGAAATCAAGAGGAAGGTTGCCAATATAGAGAAGGAAGAAAAAGTTTTATCCCAACTATTTGGAGAATATGAAAATCTATGGAATGAATTGGAGATGCTGAGACCTCACACATGTGACTCGAAAATATTGATGAAACGGAAGAATGAAGATAAGTCCTTCGGCCTTCTCGTCTCTCTTGGCGAACGCTTCTCAAATGTCTGCCAAGAAATTTTTTGGATGAAAGACTTCCCTTTATATCAAGAAATTCGATTCTTAATTCAGAAAGCTGATGCTAGCATGCGGCTTGAGGAGACTTCACAATCAAAAGTTGAAGTCCATGGATTTAAAGTTGAGCAACAAATTTCTATTTCTACACCAGAACAACCCACTGCCAATAAAGCCTATCAGCCTCCTTACAAGAAAGGATGCTCACATTGCAAGAGGTTAAACCATACTAAGGAAAAATGTTGGCTTCTTCATCCTCATCTCAAGCCAGAGCATCTTAAGAGGAAAGAGCAAGGAACACCAAAAGTGGCACAAAATGTAACATTGGAAACAGCTCTTGAAGGCATCACCAAACTATTAAAACAAGTCGTCAATAATTCTGGTAATTTTTCATACTCCACTCATTATTCTGAAAATTGGTTAATAGATTCGGGATGTGATTATCATATGGTTAAGGATAAAGAAAAGATAAAACGTTTAAAACCATTTATAAATCATAAGATAGTAAAAGTAGCTAATGGACAAAATTTGAAGGTTAAAGAACTTGGAGAAGTTGAATTTTTCGGAAAAAAATCAAATGTCTTATATGTTCTTAAATTCACCTCCAATCTTATGTCAATTAGTAAGATAACTAAGGACCAAAATTGTAAGGCTATTTTTTATCCTGATACTGTTATTTTTCATCTCAAATCGAATCAAGTGATTGGTAGTGGATCTAGAAGAAGCAATTTATATTTTTTGGACCAAGGCAACCGAGTTCTTGTAGCATATGAAGAAGATAATCAACTATGGCATGCTAGATTAGGTCACCCAAATGATCAAGTCTTGAAAATGCTTTTTCCAACAAAATTTTGTAAAAATGATGATTATGAAGCATGTATCTTTGGGAAACAAACCCGAGTATTTTATCCAATTTCAGAAACTATTTATAAAAATATCTTTGATCTTGTGCATTCAGATATATGGACATCTCCTGTTGAATCTAGAAGAGGTTTCAAATACTTTATATCCTTTATAGATCATAAATCTAGATACACATGGGTATACATGCTTCACACTAAGGCAAAGCTTTCGAAGCATTTCAAAACTTTAATAACTTTATCTTGAAACAATATGATGCTCATATTAAAACACTTAGAACTGATAATGAAGGTGAATACATGAGTAATGAATTCAAAGTATATTTAAAAAATAAGGGAATTATTCATCAAACATTTTGCCCTTATACTCCACAACAAAATGGAGTAACTGAAAGAAAGAATAGGCATTTACTAGAAATAGCAAGAACCATGATGTGTTTTGCAAATATGCCTAAGATATTTTGGAGTGATGCGATTAGTACAGCTGCACATATAATTAATCGACTTCCCATAAAGATTTTCAAGGGAGAATCTCCTTTAGAGATACTTAGAAAAGAAAAACCATCCTTATCTCATCTTAAAATATTTGGTTATACATGTTATGCTCATATTCCTTCTCAAATGAGAGATAAGTTAGAAAGAAAGGGAAGACGTATTTTTATAGGCTACGCATCATTTCAAAAGGGATATTTATGCTATGAACCCGAAACTAGTAAAGTCTATACATCTAAAGATGTAGTATTTTTGGAAGATAAATTTTATTTTAAAGAACATAATAAAGATAAAGACTTCATAAAAAGAGACTTACAAACCTTTTTCTGGAAATTACCAAGAATTGAAAATAAATCTCCCCAAGAAATAATTATAGAACAAAATATGGAACAAGGGGGAGAAGAAGAAAATTCATTAGAAAATGAGGAGCCAAACTTGCAAGCTAATGAGAAAATTCTAACGGAGCCATCCTCACCACCTCCTCCACTTAGAAGATCCACTAGGTTAAGACGTCCTTCAAAATGGTTAAATAAGAAAATTTACTATAATTCCAAGGTTACATCTCATCATATTTCTGTTTTTTATACAACTAACAATGTTTCCTCTAGTCATCAAGAGTTCTTGAATGGCATTGACCAAGTACAGGAACCTTTGAGCTATGAAGAAGCTAATGCTCATCAAGGATGGAGGAAGGCTATGGAGGAAGAACTGAATGCTCTTACCATGAATCAAACTTGGGAGATTACCACTCTTCCTAAAGGAAAGAAAGCGGTAGGATGCAAGTGGGTTTACAAGGTCAAGCATAAAAGTGATAGAACAATCGACCGTCTCAAAGCAAGACTTGTAGCTCAAGGCTTCACCCAGACATATGGAGAGGACTACACCGAAACTTTTGCTCCAGTCGCCAAAATGACCACAGTCCGAGTCCTATTGTCTCTCGCGACGAATTGGAGTTGGCCAATGTTTCAAATGGACGTGAAAAATGCATTCTTGCAAGGAGAATTAGAGGAGGAAGTTTACATGCGACTTCCTCAAGGGCTTGAAGGCAAAAATGGACAAGTATGCAAGCTTAAGAAAGCTATCTACGGTTTAAAACAATCTTCCCGAGCCTGGTATGCTAAACTTAGCTCTGCTCTTCTTAGTTATGATTTCTCTAAGTGCAATAGTGACTCCTCTTTATTTACAAAATTTTTTAATGAAAAGGTCACGATTGTACTTATCTATGTCGATGACATAATCATAACTGGGAATGACGTAAAGCAAATAGATCAAGTTAAAAATTTCCTTAAGTCTAAATTTGAAATTAAAGATTTAGGGAAACTAAGATACTTTCTAGGTATAAAACTTGCCTACTCTTCTAAAGGGCTTGTTTTATCCCAAAGAAAGTACACATTTGATCTTTTACTGGAAACAGGTAAATTGAGAGCTAAACCTGTTTATAGCCCAGTCTCAACCTATGAAGAAGGAACGGATAACGATCAACAATTTGTCGATATTTCAAGATATCAGAGACTTGTTGGAAAGCTCATTTATTTGACGATCACCAGACCAAATATAGCATATGCAGTTAGCCGAATCAGCCAGCATATGCATAATCCAAAAATGGGACATTGGAAAGCAGCTGAAAGAATCTTGAGGTATCTAAAGGGTTCTCCTGGACGTGGAATATGGATGAAGTGTAATCAAAGCTCTGAAATCATTGGATCTTGTGATGCGGACTGGGCCGGAGATTCTCATGATAGAAGGTCTACAACAGGTTTTTGCATGTTTGTAGGAGGTAATTTGGTGTCTTGGAGAAGCAAGAAACAATCAGTAGTGTCAAGATCTAGTGCAGAAACGGAATATAGAGCTATGGCAGCATCAACAAGTGAGATTGTGTGGCATAAAGCTCTAGTTGAAAACTTAGGGTTCAAGGTCTCAACACCAATTCAGCTTTTTTGTGATAACCAATCAGCTATTCACATTGCATCAAATCCAGTGTTTCATGAGCGGACCAAACATATTGAAGTGGATTGTCATTTTGTACGGCAAAAGGTTGAAGACAAGACTATAATCACTCTTCACGTAAAAAGTATTGATCAGCTTGCTTATATCTTCACTAAAGGAACTACAACTAATCATATGAACAATATCCTCAACAAGTTAGGCTCCATCGATATATATTCACCAAATTTGAGGGGGAGTGTTGAAAATAAATAGGCCCATTTGGGCCCAAAATCTCTCTCTCATCTCTTTCTCTATCTTTGTAATATTTGAGATACTTTCTCTTTTATTCTCAATAGAAGAAATTCTCTCCATTCTTCAATATTGTCCTCTCAATAAATATTTTTTCTCTCTCTCTTTTATATTCGATTACAATCTTATCTCTCATTGTCCATATTTAAGTTTGTGTTCTAAACTTTTGTAAGACCCATTCACTAGTATGCGATGGCATGACATGTCTAGAAAAGTTCTGTCTAGTAACAAATACTTGTCTAAGGAAAGAGGTACTTAAGCGAGGACAAACGAGCTCCACCTCTTTCCTGGAAACTTTTCTGGTGCTTCTGCTACAGAACGGTCTGGGTTGAACTTAAGTGAGGATTACAAATTTCAACAGTCTTTTCCTGTTGATATTATTGTCAGTCTTCACACCCTAAACCAAGATCACGCTTGTCAGCTCAAGACAATCGGAACTACACAAGCTAATCATAATGTGCACTACAGGATATGTAAATATACTACAAAATTAAGAATAAGGTATCAACTAAGAGAAAAAGTGTTGATGAGGACAACAATAACCAAGATACAAGCATTATAGAATTATTTCACAAATCTACTTTCCTTATTGCTCCTTTTTCTCAAGGAAACTGTGAGGAGAAAAAGTCAAAAGCAGTCTGTGTCTCAGCTGTTAGCCATATATCCATTTTCCATAGACACATATATCTAATAACAAAGTCACTCGACAGCAAGGGCCGTGAAATGAACAGGATATACACAAAGCCACGTTAAACTTAAATCATTCAGATCTTTACAAGAAGATTCAAGGAGTTTCATACATAAATTTTTTGCTGCCTCCAGAAAGTAATCTATGAATGCTTTATGCACTTTCAAGATTCAATGCAAGAAGTATTTCACAAATTACCTTCCATAGAGCGAAATCAGCAGGATTTCTCTTCCTTGAATCCACAGCAACTCTCTCACCGGCACGATTGTCTTCTAACCTTCGCCCAGATAATTGCCCATAGTTTGGAAATTTATCTACAGAAAAGTAGACATCCCCATCAATCACGTAAGCACACCCTTTATCAAGAATCTGTAAGAGGCAGAATGGCAGATTAATCATCCATTTTCAGCTTAAATCAATGAGAGAGAGAGAGAGAGAGAGAGAGAGAAAGAGCTTTGAAATTTAATTGATATTACAATTTCAGGAAAGTGGGAGAATATAGAAAATATGTACATAACATGGTAGAGATTAAGAGGAAAAGATTAAACAGGAAGTAATCTGTAAACCCAAATCTCAAATGCCAAGTCAGGTTCTATTTAACATTTCAGGCATTATGACAACCCCCAAAAATTTAAAAAGAAAAAGGAAAAGAAAAGCAACAACAATGGACATCACATTCCTTTGCATTAATCAACATCTTCACACATAAAGAAATACTTATATTGCCCTTCTAAAATACTCCTACTAGTGCATGGGTGAAGTTCAAATAATGCATCACCTTAAGAAATTGTCATCGTGCTCGTTCACTTATAAAACAAATTGATCAGGAATTATTCTTTTAATAACAAAGTTTAATAAACAAGCAAAATTCATCTTAGCCCAACTCTGTTCTTATGTGGTTTGACTATCTGTCCTCAACTACACCTATTCAATTGCTAGTTGAAGATTGCTTGAACGGTTGAGCACAATGTCAAGAATCCAATGTCACTCAACATGTAATTTCTTTTGCCACCTACTAATTAATCATCATCCTTTGGGCAGAAAAAATCCTAACTTCTGAAGCACTTGCATTATGCCAAACCGCAGCAGGCATGGCCACAATATCAGGCAATACTCCTCCCTTTTCTATGTAAGTACAGAGCTCAAATGCAGGAAAGGCAGAAAATTGAATTTCAAAAATATCCTTGACAATCCCCAAGTATATCTAAACTATTTTTTTCATCCTGTCAAAGAATAGAAGAGGTAAAAGAGGAAACAACAAGCCATTGTAATTGCAGTATACTTCATGAGAAGGCATGAGTAGCCGACTCCCATTAACAAGGTGTAACGTCTGAGAATTAATCATTCAAGAGCTATAAAGAAATATTAATTAACAGTGTACCTGCTTAATCATATCAATGATCTGAGGCATATGATCAGAGACACGTGGCTCTACTGACGGAGGCAAACAGTGAAGATATGCCATGTCCCGGTGAAACTCTTCACAAAACCGTCTGCTCAAACTTAAGGGGTCCTCCTTCAATTCATTTGCTCTGGCAATTATCTACAGAATTTGAAAAGTGCACTCAGGTATCCTGTCATTCATATATGAGAACCAGTTGGTACTTTGCATCCAGTCCTTACCGCACAGTCATGTCAAACACTCTAAACGAATTCAAGAAATATGATAATGAAGTTGGTACATTATTACCAAGACCCATGATGAAAATTTCAGCATATTTCTTGTTTACTAGAGCCAGCGGCCACAGCTTTCAAAGAGTTCTCACCTCCAAGATAGGAGAGGAGAGAAGAAAAAAAAAAAAAAATAGCACCCTAGAAAGTATATCTACCAAGTACTTTGAGCAAGGCAGCAGTCTTAAACCTTGCAACTAAGTGCTTAGGAAAAAATTTAAGTGCCATAAGAAATTGCCTTGCCAAGGACTTTATGAGGTGATGTGCAAACACCTTGAGTGCCCAGACTCCCAGAGTGCTGAAGCAAACTTGGATTGCCCTTGATAACATTCCATGTAAGTTCTATAGAATGATAGAAGCTATGAAGTTTGGCCATGGACATAAACAATACACAATGGGCACAGTACTAACATGGTGACCAGCAAAATTTTAAAATTTTTTACACTATAATAGATTACAAAGTGTTGTATCATGTCGAAACTAACAACTATCGGACATGAAAATGACACAAACATGATCATTTCTATAAGTGTAAATACAACAAAGGATAAAAATATCCAATAAAAAGAAACATGACAAGAAAAATTCAAGCGGGTGGACGTGCTACTTAAGGTCCATTTGAGGAGTGGTTATGAGTTGCATACAGGGCTTGTGAACATGTCTTAGAATGTCTTTATAATCATCTGTCAATATCCCCACTTTATGGGCATGTAATTTCCATATGCTTTTTGAGTAAACTATTGCGTTTACTTCCATCAATTGAAAAACTCCTTCCAAAAGGGGGTTAATAATGTAGACAAAACTACTCATTCCAAAACAAAAACTAAATATTCAACAGTATGTTTTAGGTCATACATAGCATCACCCATGAGAGAACATAATCTTGGAAGAAGAAGTAACCTTGTCATCAACATCAGTGAAGTTGCGAACGTAACACACTTCATAACCCAAATGCTTTAGATATCTGCCCAATTTTCAAAACCAAAAACACCAAATTTAGTTCCCACCAAAAGCTTCTAGAGAGAGAGGGAGAGAGAGAGAGAGAGAGAGAGAGAGAGAGAAAAGACCTGAAGAGAACATCAAAGGAGACATAAACACGAGCGTGGCCAATATGACTGAGATCGTAAGCAGTAACACCGCAGACATACATGCCAACCTTACCCACAACTTTAGGCTTGAACAGCTCTCTCTCTCTACTCATCGTATTATACAACCATATCTCTTTAGTTTCACTCTCTCTCAAACTCTTTGGAGAAGAAGAAGATGAAGAAGCCTCGGTGGTTAACGTATTTAATAATCGAAAATTCAACTTGTGGACATTGATGTTTTTGAAGGGTTTGAGATGAAATGGAGATTTTTGGAATCGAGTAATTGGAGAGCATCGGAAAGGAATTAGGGTTAAGGGCCTGCTACATCTCAACAATGTCTGCATTTGAACGTTTTTTGTCTTCCGAAGAATTAGAAGCTTCAGCCTGTTCTGGTTTTTCGGTTTGGAGTTCTGGCCACTGAGTTTTATCTCCAAAGAGAGGTGTGGCCCAAGTTAACGATCCCCCCCCCCCCCTCATAAACTAAACTCAACGCCGTCGTTTCAATTTCATGTGTGGGACTTCACTCGAGCTCGACTCGGAGATGCTTGCACCTAAAGGTTTGTTCAATTGAGATTTTCACATAGAAATTTAATAATATAAGAATAATTTAAACTTTGTACAGAAAATTTAAATTTTATTTACTTTTTAAAAAAATTTATTTTAATTATAAAATATTATATATAAAATATATAAAATATAATCAACTCCACCTAAATCAGATTCAATTAAAATTATGTATTATAGCATACCCAGCAACTACATGATTTACTTAAAAATTTTGTTATTTTGAGATGGTTAATTTAAGTTTAGAAAATTATTTATTATTATATTTAAAACTTTCAAAATCAGGGTGAACTATTTATTCGATTAAATATTTTTGTAAAATTATTACGAGTGTCGAGAGAACAGAAATTATAAGTCAAATCAAAAATTTTACAATAATTAAAGACATTTATAATAATAACTACATACAACAAAAAATAATGTCAACTCTTTTTTAGATTATCCTTTTATATTAAAAAAATAAAATAAAAAATGCTCAATCAAATTATAAATTTTACATAAATTGGGCAAGAATATAGATTTTATATAATTTTGTTCAAACTTATATGATAAGCACACTCAACTCATTCAATAGAACACAACTTGCATAATGAGGATCCAAGCTTGAGCAACGGTAATCCATTATTTCACTACACTTCCTGCGTGCAGCTTGGGCAAATGTACTGATGAAAGGAAATGAAGGAAGCACACAGCACAAGGATGACCCAACATATGCAAGAAGTGCGTAAAAATGGTTTCTCTTCAAAATCTTTGGTGTGACTAAGCACACAGGTGCATTCATCAACTACAACAATCTCTCTTCCAATACTGGATTAACATGTGCTGTTATGGTGAAAATTTGTGTTAATCAAAAATATGAGTAGACGATTTCTGCTGATCAATGTATCCTCAAATTCAACAAATGGCCGGCACCAATGTACTCTGGAAAGCAGCAGGATGTTCTGAAGCCAAGGATGCATAGACAAGAATGGCCATGTGCAAAGGCTGCCCTTATCAAAGATGTCTGACGTGATTGTGAATCCATCTATCTAGCCATGGAGCAAACCTTGTCTGCAAAATGGTAAACAGAAAATTTTTTGGTGACTACACTATTAGTAGAGGGTTAAAAAGGGATGTAGAATAAGCGATTGAGGCAGGGCTATAGCGAAGTTCCGCCAATTGCCAGAAGTTCACTCCACATTCGTGATAATTGCATGATCCCATCACCCAGGTCTCTACAGTTTCATTGAATACAATCTAACATTTAGGCCCAACTTCATGGTATCCATTTTAGTCCATTCTTTCTATGCATCACCATGGGAGATGGGGGCTCCACAATGGCTTTAATAACCAGACAATTGTATAATATGAGCATCAAAAGTAACTACTATGCAATAACAAAATTATTTCAACCCATGTGCATTACATGTGCCGGCAGTCACACAGAGATTTACTTTCTTGTCAAATATCCATCCTTTTAGCTGTTACGCCAAAGGAAAATTTGATTCTTTGTTGAAGAAATCTAGGAGCACAGTAATTACTGAAAGGCTGGCATAGTAAAAATATACTTTCACCTTTTCTGCCGGAAACAACACCAAGTGTTCATATTTTTATGTCCTCTTTTTTCTCTTTAATTTTTACAATAATAACCAACTGAATTGCTCTTTTCTTTATATTGAGACCCATCACAAAGAAAAATTTACCAGTCGAAGAGCTCACCAAGGAGTGTTATGATTTCCATAATTCTCAAATAGCATGCAAGAAACTTTACCTTGTACAGAGCTACTGCAGCAGAGGCGATTATCATCTATGTAGGTTGATTGTATTCCCATCATCCATGAACCCACAGAGATATCATCATGGGCATAGGTCTTCAGAGATGCACTGCAAATAAGCATAGGCTGGAATTAAACCAGACAACTTAAAATGCTGGCACAGCATCACAGTTTTCAATGTTGCTTTGGAGTCAAATAAACAGCAGCTGATCCCTAGAAATTTCTATAGAAACCTAGAAAGTAAGGTCATCCTTTTTCAGCTTTTTTCCTCTCTTCCTCTTTTGGAATATATGAAATGGGACAAGTTTTGTTATCCTCCACAAAATCACCGGCCATGCAAAGACAGTGTGATTATTGCATTAGAGTAAGTACATTAGGTATAAACAAAAGAAAATAATTCCAGCTGTATAAATAAAAAGAGACCAATTTTGGGACTACTGCACAAAATTTTGTGTTATAATGCTCTGGCAGAAAGTTAAGGATGATTCAAGCTGGTTGCAAAACTAAACTACAAACAGAGTTGGATTCTTCTCCTAGCATATACCTGTTAATGTTAATATAACGGACCAAATTTTTGGAGAGGATAATAAGAGAACCAGAAGCATGTCGGAAGTACCTGAAGAAAGGAAAAAAGTTCAAAATAAAATCAATTAATTATAAAGTAAGAATTGTAACAAGAAGTTTAAATAAGTGTATTTTGATATTCAATGGCAAATCATATTATTCTACCATCATGATTCAACAAGAAGATAAGTGATGAGCTACTTCACCTTATTATTTACAAAAGTCAAAAATAAAACAAGTTAACTTGAAATAATAGTGTCATTCTACAGATCATCCAAATCCCTAACTCATCACTATTGAGGTCATTGGGATAAAATTCTTTATAACCCCAATGAGCAAACAAAAGGAAAGCACACTGCCTTTAAATATTAAGTTACCACCCTTAATACTAGTTACACATATTTTAACAATTATATCAAAATTCATCACAATTATTAATAGCTCTAGACCATAACAACAAGTTACAGATGCTTTCATATGCCTATACACAATATTGCCAGAGACAAGATCCAATAGGCCATAGAATCATTTTCCTAAGTATTGCCGATAATCTAAATCATATGAGTGAGCATGCAATACAAAATATAGTACAATGGTGTAGAAGGATCAATATAGCCTACTCCACATAGTGGGATAAAGGTTTGATTGTTGTTGATGTTGTTATTGCTGACAATCAGAAAAAGAGTCCCAGCTCCCCAACTTGGACTCACAATGAGAATTTCTCTTTTTTTAATGACATGAACCATCCAAAACACTTATACATGTTACTTTTTTTTCCCCCCTTTCAATGCCATGCAGCCTAAGTATCTCAACCCAATATCCTTGGCAAGGCTATTGCTGTTAAAGCAGAATTCAGAAATACAGAAACAAATGACTAAAATACAATAGTCCCTTCCTTTTATAAGGACAAATGAGCACTCTCTCCCACATTGAGACAGACAACAGAAACCCACTAATAAGAACCATGGATAAACATAAGAAAGAAGTCATTTCACCATATCCAATAATCCTCAAAAATAAATTAACATAAAAATAGTTATATGTAACGCTGATGAAACTAACAATATTAACATAAGAAGATAAGCTCTAAAAGCTCGCTACTTACGATTTGTCATCACCAAATTTCCACCATTCAGGTTCATACCATTGTTTTCCCCTGAAGTTGACACAAGTATCAGACACTTAAAAGAGATGAGGTCCAAAATCTTACTAAACAAAGATATAGTTAAAATAAGCAAAAAAGGGAATTTCAAGCCAATAATTGCACCCCAACTTTATGACAGAAAAGCAACCACAAAAAGCAAAGAAGATAACTGCCAAAATATCAAGTGGTGATGCTAATAGTTGAACCAAATTTCCATGAGAAAACAGTTTTACCTTTACAAATCATATAGAATTTGAAAAAGAATGGGAAATGAGGAGTACATTGAAGTAATATAAAATGTGCCCACTAAATATGATTTACACCTGGAAATTGTCAACTTACTGCTTAAAAGCCCTCACCTACCTGACAAAATGCCTTTCTGTTTTAAATAAGAACATGAAAATATATGCACATGGGGCAACCAATACCTTAATGAATGTGGGAGAGGTCAAGGAAGGGAACAGATTCAACATGTAGAGTGGCTCAGATACAGAAAATAAACAAACCTTGAAAAGCTCTAGACTATCTTCGGTTAGAAAATATTAGAAAGTTTTCTTCCTTCCCGGAAATAAATAAAGCAAAAGTCCATCAATCAGATATTACAGGAAATTGAGAAACACAAGAAAGAGGATAAGGTGCCTACATAGAAAGGTCCAAACAAATAAAGAAATTATGGATAAGTGATCAAATCTAAGAACTTATATGATGTTCATAAGCAAAAATTAGCCAACTCCTGGTCCTTAAGTGCTTATTAGCCTAATAGAATTGGCACAAAGCAGGACAATGAATCATTATCTAGGAACATAAGCAAGTAAGAGACATTAAGAAGCCAGCAGAAAAATGACAAGTTATTAGAGGATTCAGAAGAAATAAATCCCAAGAAACTTGAACTAATGACTATCATACAAAGATAAGTTTCATAATAGCCACAACAGAATGCACAGTTACTGCCAAGCAAAAACAACATACAAAAAGGAATAGGTTGAGTCTTACTTTTCAGTCATCACATCTCCAGATTTCATGCATCCCATATATGCACCATCCTGACCACGACGGCTTTCAAGAAGTCCGATTAACCCATCTGAAACATTAAAAATTAACTCCATTAGACTACAAGAAAGTTTTTAATATTCTTTGTAAGAAAATGAGAAAGAATTTCCATCAAAAAAGACACCATAAGTTCCACTAAGAATAAAAAATAAAATAAAAATAAATGGAAATGACAAAGTAAATAAAGGGAAAGATCAGAAATGTCTTTACCAAGATTTAGGTTGATGTGATCATCAACTTTAACGTAGAACTCAGCATCCCACTTTTGTACGGCTGTACTAAAGAAGTACTTCGCTTTCTTAGCCAACTCATCGTCAACCTCTTCATGACCATCCTAATGAATTAAAAATGACATCATTTGGATCAGATTTTCTGATTTATAATGTTGTCACGATCAATTAGAAAAGAAATAGCAAACCAAAATTAAGTTGAGTCAGTAAAGGTAAATTTTGAACCTATGAAACAGAAATATTTCAAAGCGGAAGTTGGATCTATATTGGATTCACATTGTCTACAAAGCTCACCCATTAATTCTTGCATATGTAGGTACTCTATATGGCAGATCTACCAGATCCTTCTCAAATATTTCTTCGGTTCTTAAGTAATACCTTTGAACTTCTTCGCCACAATCAATTTGCTACCAGTTATCCCTCAACACAATACGCTTAAACAATTTCAAACCCTTGATGAACCTAATATTCTAATTGAACCATTCTCTCTCAAGTCCCAAAATGCCTCCACATATCTTCCACAGGAAAATTTTATCACTAGACATTGAAATCAAATAATTTAGTGCTATATTTTGTTAGCAACATATAATATTTCAAAAAATTTGCTACAGCATTTCATTGGTACAGTGTTGTCTTTGTACCTTGTTACATCCTCCTCCTTCCTAGATTTATATTTTTACTGGAAAATGGCATATTATACATTCTTAAGGGAAAATGAAATAAAAAAAGAGCATGCCAATGGGAGTGGCGATGACAATTAGTTAGTTATTAGATGAAATCACATCAAGAATGGAGGTAATCAGCATCTGAGGGTCTGCCTAGCTTGTCAAGAGTTGGGAATTTGTTCAGTGCATATTCACTTACATAGACCATTTTGACTCCATCTTTCAAGCGTCTCTTAGTTTTGGTTATTTCCCTAAAAGGGGAAGAGAGAAAGATCCAACTTTTTGCATCCACAAATTAACCAAAGCGGGTCTCACAGATTTAAAGATTGAAGAAGTTCCCCTAAATGTGGGAGAGAGGAAGATCTGGCTTTTGCCATCCATCAATCTACCAAAGAGAGCCCGAGAAGTTCTCCAAGCTCGGACAGACTCGAGATCTTGGACCTGTCCCAACCAAAAGGCCAAAGAAAGTTCAGCCAGGGACCACTTAACGAGGCTGAACCGGGTGTATCATGCAAACCAAAGTTTCAAGTGATATAACACCAAGTTTGAGAATAATTGTCCCCTATAATTGGGTTCAATCTTGGAGATATGGTTGATAAAAAAGTGTAAACAGTAGTACAGAGAGAGGATCATGGGTACATTGACTTTGAGGAATTAAGGTTTCTATGACTTTGAAAAGAAAAAAAAAATGGTGAGAAGAGTTGTTGGAATGTTTATTTTTTAGGAATGTTTATTTTAAGAAAATAACTATAATTTTTGTATGATTGATCTAGTTCCTATTTTATAGCTATAAATTAGGAGTTAGTTTCCTATTCTCTTTTTATCTATTTGTATATATACAAGGTACATCACCTTTTATGAATAAGATGGAGATTATTCGGTTAGGTATTGTAAAACCTACCGATTCCACATGGTATGAGAGCTTTAGGCTCGTTTCTGGCATCAAAGTCCTGTTATAGGCTTTCATTATCTTTTTCTCCTCTGTTTTTTTGCAGGATTTCTTATTTATTATTTTCAGAACAAGCCACCATATCCGGCACATCAAGTGTGGGTGACCACACACTTGATTCTAGTTTAACAAAATCCTCTTCTTCAAAAACTACTCTCTTGACTCATGATAACCTTTCCGCTCAACCAATCACTAGCCACAAACTCAATGGAGAAAATTATCTCCAATGGTCCCAATCGGCCAAGCTCTTAATCAGAGGACGAGAAAATATCGGTTTTTTAACTGGAGCAACGCAGAAACCGGAGGAAGATCTTGAAGCAATTGAGATCTGGGAATCGGAGAATGCCAAAATCATGTCATGGCTAATAAATTCAATGGAGCCGTCAATCAGCAAGACGTACATGTTTCTTGCTACCGCCCAAGAAATCTGGGAGGCTACAAAGGAGACTTTCTTAGATCTGGGAAATTCGGCTCAGGTTTATGAAATTTCTATGCAGACTCGGAATACAAAACAAGATAATCTAAGTGTCTTACAATATTACAATACTCTGAAAACCTTGTGGCAGGAGTATGAATGATATTGTCCACAAGACAGTACCATATTTAAGAGAATGATTGAAAAAGAACGTGTTTTTGCTTTCTTGGCTGGTCTGAATAATGATCTTGATGAGATTCATGGAAGAATTCTTGGACACGAGATCTTGCCATCCACTCGGGAAGTGTTCTCTGAAGTCCGTAGGGAGGAAAGCAGAAGGAACGTTATGTTGGGAAACGAAACTCGAGAGACTCTTGAAACGGAATCATCAGCACTGGCAGCCAAAAGCAATCGATTCTCTAATGCCTCAAATGGAGGAAATGACAGTCGGAATAAAAAGGGAAATAGACCCTAGTGTGATCATTGTAAAAAACATGGTCATACTCGTGAGACTTGCTGGAAGTTGCATGGAAAGCCTCCTCATTTGAAAAATGGCCGATCTAATCAAGTGACCAGCAGAGCTCTTCAAACAGCTTCAGAAGAATCAGTACCCGAAAGTTCTCTAGTTTCTCTCAATAAAGAACGGTTGGAAAGTCTCATGAAACTCCTGAATTCAACTTCACTTCCACTTCCATCTGCCTCTATTGCACAGAAAGGTAATTTTTCTCAGACCTTCAGTGTGCTAACAGAGGATAAAACTCCTTGGATCCTAGATTCTAGTGCCTCTGATCATATGGCAGGTTGTTCTTCACTCTTCTCCACTTATACTCCTTGTGCTGGTAACTTGAAAGTAAAGATTGCTGATGGTTCATTAGCCACTGTAGCAGGGAAAGGGTCAATTATTTTGTCGAGAAATCTGACCTTAAAATCTGTACTTCATGTTCCTTTGCTTACATGTAATCTATTGTCTATTAGCAAACTCACTCATGATCAAAATTTTGTGGCTAAATTTGGTTCTTTCTCATGTCAATTTCAGGAACTGGTTTCGGGAAAGATGATTGGCAATGCTAAAGAGTATGGAGAACTTTACTACCTTGACAAGGAAAGCTCAAATAAACAAAGTTCGGTTTATAAATCCTTTTTTGTTTCTTTATGTGAAAATAATGTCATGTTGTGGCACTATAGATTCGGCCACCCTAGCTTTCCATACTTGAAAATTTTATTTCCATCTCTTTTCAATAATAAAGATCCCTCTTCCTTTCAGTGTGAGATTTGTCAGTTTTTTAAACATCATCGTGTACCTTTTCAATCCCAGTCATATAAACATTCTACCCCTTTCTCAATAATACACAATGATATTTGGGGTCCTTCACGAATCAAAAATTTCTCGGGGACTAGATGGTTTATTACCTTTATCGATGATCATACTAGACTATGTTGGGTATATTTTTTGAAGGCAAAATCTGAAACAGAGCAAGTCTTTAGAAACTTTCACTCAATGGTCAAAACCCAATTTCAAACCCAAATCCAGATTCTTAGAACAGACAATGGGAGCGAGTATTTTAAAAATGTTATTGGGGCATTTCTTTAAGGAGAGAGAATCATTCATCAAAGTAGTTGCATAAATACTCCACAATAAAATGAGTTGACAGAAAGAAAAAACAAACACTTACTTGAGGTTGCTAGGTCCTTAATGTTCACCACTGCTGTACCAAAAACCTTTTGGAGGGAAGCTATTTTCACTGCCTCATTTCTCATTAACAGGATGCCTACCCGGGTTCTAGGATACAAGACTCCTCTAGAAGTGTTTCAAGGTGTCTATCCAACAAACCGCCTAATTACCAATTTACCACTTAGGATTTTTGGGTGTACCTCATTTGTTCATATCCATTCTCATAACCGAAGCAAATTTGATCCAAGGGCTGTCAAATGTGTTTTCCTAGGATATTCACCAACAAATAAAGGATATAAGTGCTTTGATCCAATAACAAAAAGGATGTTTGTTAGTATGGATGTCTCCTTCTTTGAGAATCAGCCTTACTTCAGCCAAAACTTACTTCAGGGGGAAAATGTAACCATAGAAGAGAGTTTTTGGAATTTTTGAGATAAATTTTTGACCTCTAAAAGTGTCTCATTTCCTACTCCTATTCCTCCTTCAGACCAAAAAATACCCACTACACTCACCAAAGAAACAGAATTAGAAACCCAAAGTCCAAAATTACTTGTCTATGAGAGACGAAAAAGAAAGAAAAATGAAGGAATTCACACACTTGAGCAGAACCAGTCATTGGATCCACCAGTTCTTGATGATGTGTCAAATCAGAACTCTCCTACACATCATGTCACCGGTGAAAATCCAAGTAATTCAACACCTGTTGAGGATTTAGATATTCCTATTGCTCTTAGAAAAGGAAAAAGAACTTATACTTCTCACCATTTTTCAGACTACATGTGCTATAGCAGTTTGTCTCCTCCCTATCGGGCTTTTGCTACTAATCTGGCCAATATAACAATTCTCAAATCAATCCAAGAAGTATTGAGTATTCCAGAATGGAGAGCATCAGTTATGGAGGAGATCAAAGCACCGGAGAAAAATGAAACTTGGGAGTGTGTTTCAATACCAAAGGGAAAGAAAACAGTGGGGTGCAAGTGGGTAATCACAGTGAAGTATAATTCGGATGGTTCAATTGAAAGGTTCAAGGCTCACTTGGTTGCAAAAGGATTCACACAATCCTATGGGATAGACTACCAAGAAACATTTGCCCCGGTAGCAAAGCTCAACACTATTCGTGTTCTTCTCTCTGTTGCAGCTAATTTAGACTGGAAAATTTCACAATTAGACGTCAAGAATGCCTTTCTAAATGGCGAATTGACAGAAGAAGTTTTTATGGATATTCCTCATGGTTTTGAAGATGTCTATGGTAATGATACAGTTTGCAGATTGAAAAAATCTCTCTATGGATTGAAACAATCTCCTAGAGCCTGGTTTGATCATTTTTCAAAGACGGTGAAGAAATATGGCTATACTCAAACTCAAACTGATCATACTTTATTTTTCAGAAAGTCTCAAGATGGGAAGATCTCAGTCCTAATTGTGAATGTTGATGATATTTTACTTACAGGAAATGATACAGCCGAAAGAGAAAGAATGAAGAAGGTTCTAGCCAAAGAATTTGAAATCAAGGATTTCGGACCTATGAAGTATTTTCTTGGTATGGAAGTTGCAAGATCAAAGAAAGGGATTTATGTATCACAAAGGAAATATATCATTGATCTGCTCAGAGAGACAGGTTTTCTAGGAAGTAAACCGGCTGATACACCAATTGAAGAGAATCACAAGTTGGGGTATAAAAAGGGAGAGGTCCCTGTTGATAAAGGTAGATATCAAAGGTTGGTGGGACGTTTAATTTATTTATCTCATACACGACCCGATATTGCCTATGCCGTCAGTGTGGTTAGCCAATTTATGCATGAGTCTTATGAGGAACATCTAGGAGCAGTTCACCGTATTTTGAGATACCTTAAGGGAACTCCTGGGAAGGGACTTTTCTTCAAGAAAAATGATTCAAGGAAGATAGAGGCATTCACTGATGCTGATTGGACTGGGTCAGCTAGTGATAAAAGGTCTACTACTGGGTATTGTACATTTATATGGGGCAACCTAGTGACTTGGAGTAGCAAAAAGCAACAAGTGGTAGCAAGAAGCAGTGCTGAGGCTGAACTTCGAGCTCTTACACAAGGAATATGTGAACTTCTATGGTTAAGAAGAATTATAAATGAGCTTTTGCTTCCAGATGAGAATCCTATGCTATTGTACTGTGACAACAATTCAGCAATCAATATTGCACACAATCCACCTCACCATGACCATACTAAACACATAGAAGTGGATAGACATTTCATCAAAGAGAAGATTGAAGAAGGACTTGTGTGTATCCCTTACATTACATCCATGGGACAACTTGCGGATTTCTTAACCAAAAGCTTATCACAAGTCAGATTTGAAGAAAACTTATCCAAGTTGGACATGATTGATATCTATGCTCCAACTTGAGGGGGAGTGTTGGAATGTTTATTTTTTAGGAATGTTTATTTTAGGAAAATAACTATAATTTTTGTATGATTGATTTGTATGATTGATCTGTATGATTGATCTAGTTCCTAGTTTATAGTTATAAATTAGGAGTTAGTTTCCTATTCTCTTTTTATCTATTTGTATATATACAAGGTACATCACCTTTTATGAATAAGATGGAGATTATTCGGCTAGGTATTATAAAACCTACCGATTCCACAGGAGTAAGTTGGGAGTATAAATCATAGGAAACTTAAGTCTGCAAAATATTTCTTCCCACATAACTAGATGAAAAAACTAAGTCAAGAAAGTAATGGCTTGTTGGACTGCAAATATTTAATTTGCCCTTGAGGAACTCGGATGTAGATTGGCAGAAAAAATCTTGGATTCCATGGAGGAGCCAGGGTCAGAAGATCTGATTGTTATGTGGCATGAAACAGTTATCTGGATACTTGAAATGGTCCAATTGAAGATTTCTTCTACATGTTTTTCCTGCAATTCAGACATGGGATTTTTCTCTCTTGTGATTTGATGAAGTCTATGGGCCAAGATGACATAAGCAGAATAATATGGGAGGGTTCAAGGCTTGACGGAAAACAGCTTCTTGCCTTGTAGAACTTTTTAGTCAGTGACATTTATTAATTTTACAAAGCCTAAATGGGCCCCATTCATCAACCAGAGTTCTTTGGTATACTTTCAAGTTGGTATTTTATGATAATCCTTTGAAGGAAGGCCGGATGACTTGGGATAATACCTAAATCCATCTATTAGTAACTGGAATTTAGGGTTCTGGGAAGTGAATCAGCATTACTTTAATGCAGCATAAACCATTCTACCAATTAGGTCAAAATCTGAAGGCATCATCAAAGGGAAGAGTGCAATCAGAATTGGATATTCATTAAAAAAATTCAGGAGAGTTTTTTCTTGGGGCCTTCAAGGGATGCAGAGCTTTTTGTTGAGATCAATATTAAATCTAGGACGACAACAAAAACAAATGCACCAAATTATATGAACCAGTTATTAAAACTCATGAATTTCGCAATAGGACTTTCTCATGATAAAGATGTGTTTAGTTACACATGGCATATGTCTAATTGAAATTAAAGTTAAGAAATTGAACTACTTGAAAGAGATCTAAAACTTCTTTACTCACAAGAATGAAGAAATCTTGCGTCTTGCGATTTTCCTCATCAATATTACGGTCCAAGCTGTCGCCCCGGTTGGCACTGCCAAGCAATGTTCCAAAAGACTAATTGAAATTCCATTCTTCAAGTTCAATAGGTAACAAGCAATAAAATGCTAGCAATGCTACAGGTAATCAAAGGAGATAAGATAAAATACAATTACATCAAGAGAACAGTTTTATGGATGTGGGACAAACCTCCGACCAATTACAAATCGTATTACTATCCCTCTTTCCTCAAGTTTTTTCAAGGCATCAGCTGCAGAAAAGTCATAAGCTTACAAAGAAAAGTAATAGAAGGTTGGGGGAGGAAAAGAACAAAAGATATAGCCAATTAAGCATGTGCACATGTGTGTGAGAAGGAATTTTTTTTTTTTTTTTTAAAAAAAAAAAAAGGAATCTTGCAGACTCCAAGATATTTTCAAGATGGGCAGCACCCAGTCGATATGGACTTCATGAATGCCAACTTCTATCATTAAGCTATCTAAATGCAGAAAATTCAAGATTATATGTTGTCTATAAAACAAAAAATTAAATCATTGAAACCCTTAGAGCTCAGACAGACCTCTTGGCATCCAAGATCCCCTAAATACATTTCGCTTCAGACGACTACCAAATCCTGTATAAACTCCAATTACAGCCAGTAGCTTGTGACCTGAATGTCCTTTTTGCTGATTTTGGAGATAACCTTGACTCTTTGCTAATGTTAACTCCATCTCAACTTCCACAATTTTTCTCTCTAAATCCCTACCAAGTCAACAATTAAAATTGAAAAAAAAAAAAATCAAATAAATTTAGAGAGGAAAAAAAAATGAAGATAATAAAAGGATGAAGAAATGTACTTGCATCCTAGAATCGTTAGCTTCTCTTCAACTGTAAGAGCTTTTGGTCTCTACCAACAAAAACCAGAACAAATTTATTGTCAACAAAACAGCATAAGAAAATCAACAAAATCAAAATTCACCGCAACTTATAGACAAAGATGCACAAACGTAACTCAGATAAAACAGCATAAGCTAATCAACAAAATCATGATAAGGTTGGTGACAATGAAAACTCATCTTTGGAATTTCACATATTGATGACCATTTTGCTAGTTCATTAACTAACCAAAGAGTTGGAGAAGTTTCTATAACCGATTAAAGTACTCCAAGTACCTCTAGCTTTTAATTGCACAAATAGATTTTAGACTACTAGATGCCAAACAAAGTCAAAATGGCACAGATAATTGTGGTACTATAAAGAGTAAGTAGATCCAAACCAAATTATGTAATCTTGTTAGATAATAGATGATTCTCATTACAGAAATATTTGGTTAGATCATACGCCTTGGTCTTCGATGCAAAGCATCAAGAAGATCAAAGCCTTGAACACACCTCAAAGTCAACTGCCAGAAGAAGTCTAAAGAAGGTAATAGGATCCCACATTTCTAGTATCATCATTCAGTAATAATGAAGGACAATGGAAAGAAAATCAGGATTGAGCAACAAAAAAGGATTCCTATATCCTATGCAGCAAGTTCTAAATGGCCTGCAAAACTTATTTATTTACCTATCTATCTGTGGTGCTCATGATGAAAGACGACCCTCTTATTTACACATAAAACCCCCTCATACTGGGTTGAGTTGGAAATATATCCCAACTTGAAACCAATAACAAATTACAGATGGAAGAGAAGGGAATTTATGGCTAAGTATGCGGCCTGCTTTTCTTTAGTTGTTTGAGAGAGGTATGGGACACTCCCTTGTCATTCCCCAACCCTACTGCAAGTGAGACTCAAACTCAAGCTTCTAAGATCATCCCAAGAGAATTTACCATCTACATTAACACCCCCCACTAAGCTTCTTTACGATTTAGCTCTAAAGATATGAGGAATTAAGTGTTTCATATCTGGGGCAAGGGGCTTAGTTCTGATTTAGCATAAAGGGGCAATGCTCAATCCTCTACAAGAATCTACTATGGACACCCAAATCTTGCTCTAAAAGCTTATTTTCCATAAATTATGTAGATTGTCCACGTTTATCACGTTAAATAAAAACGTTTATTCCCTTTCTTGTTTTGCACACTAGCCCATCCCATGTTTGTTTCACATCATTATTCAATTCCAATTTCCATTGTAAACACTTCACTTAACAATCAAACAATGCGTTCAATTAAGTCACCATAGAGAGAGAGAGAGAGAGAGACCTGACGTGAGTTTTTGCGAAGAAGGTTAGCGAGCAATGTTCTGCTCTCTGCGTCTTGCCACAGCCTATTCATCCAAAAATAGATCAGGAATTCATCAACATGCAATCATTCGAACCAAATTGAATCGAAATCAGGAACGAAAACGACAAAAATCAAACCTTCCAGCAATGTAGAGCCAAGCGACGCAAGAGAAGAAAACCAAAATTAGGGAGGGTATGCCATTCTGCGAAGACTTGAATTTCGATCTCCTCTCCGGCTTCATCGTCATCGGTAACGGAGAGTTATTCTCCATTACCGATAATCAATCAGATTTAACAATTGAACAATCGATAGAGAGAGAGATATTGATTTGGAAAGATTTGTGTTGTGTGAATTGATTGATGAAGACGAAGAATTGATTTTGACAGAGAAGATTCTAGCAAACATCAATCGACAGTTGACGCTTTGAATTGAATTGAGAGAGAGAGAGACAGACAGACAGAGACAGCGGTTACTTAAGGGACAGGCAACTGACCCGACTAGAGCTGACCTGAAATCCGAGTTTCGGGCGCAGGGTCCATTAAATCTGGCAAAAAGCATGTGCGTTGTCTTCAGTTTGTTTCTTATTAATGGCTTGAAATCCAAGGGTTGGTATTATCGTTTCTTTCAACAAAGGAAGATTTAGTTAATATTTTGGAAATGTTTTATGTATATAAGTATAACATAATATATAAAACATTAGATTTAATATTTTTCAAAAATATGTTTATTTTTCATATATTTGAATACAGGGACGGAGTCAAAAAATCCTCATTGGGGCTATAAAATAATAATTAATAAAAATTATAAATAAAAATATATTAAAAATTCACATAATTCTAATTAAAAATATAAAAAAATAAAATAAAATAAATAATTTATAAAAATTGTACTATATGTTTTTTTCATTGATTCAAATTCATCTATAATCGATTTTAAACTAAAAGTATTAGCAATTTCATGACGTGTCTCAATTTTACTAATTAAGAGATAACAAGATAAACAAAATATAATATTCTTAAAAGATGAATATTCTAACCAAATAGAATATGTTTCATACCAAGATGATCGAAATCGACGTAGATGATTTGCTTGACCAGAAGATGGAAACTCAGAAAAGTTTAGGTTCGTATGGATCAGTTTTAGTATAAACTCATTGAATTTCATCACATTGATTAACAGAAAATTTTGATATTTGTGGATGAATGTCTGGATTATGTTCCAAATAAGTAGAAGATATCTGTTTTGTAACAATTCTTGAACGCTTTTGAGAAAATTGTTCTTAATCAAGAGAAAAATCATGATTTTCTGAAATTGTGTTATTATTTGAATTGTCGGTAATCTTTTTTTTTAAAAAAAAAAAAAAAAGAGGAATCGATAGTCTTTTCTCACATAATTGATTTTTTGTCTATCTCTTTAAATTTTTGAATGATAAAACAAAAAAAAATCAAAAACCACTAGAGAAAAAAAGTTGAGTGAAAAATTTGAATGAAAGAAAAATATTATATTTTATTAAATTATGGTTAAATTTTTATTGAAAAGAATGTCATTATATATAGATTTCAAATCCTAATTCTAATAATGGAAAGTATTGGGTTTACTAAAAATAATATTGAATATCACATTTATCTAATATAATTGATATAATATTTAACATATTTAAATCATATAAACAAAATATTAATTTTATAGTAGCCAACCTTTTCTTTCCCCTTCTTTGGGGACAGTTGATGAATAGGAACAAAGAATAAAAATATTAATTTTAGAAAAATAAAAAAATAATAACGTATTTTTTAAAATTGTGTATCATATACATATATACATATATTTTAAATTTCATGATATCATGATCAAACCCTACAAAACCCAATTTCAAATATAATATTAATTTAAACTTTTAAAATATAAAAGTTTTATTTTGGAGTAGTCATGACTTTTTTCCCCCACAATTTTAAAAGATAAAATTAATAAAAAAAAATCAAAAGTCTTGGGGGGCCATGGCCCCCTGTTGCGTTTCGTGGGGTTTGCACCAGAAATGGCCGAAATGCCTTGGAACTTGCACGACTATGTGGTTTAGGGAGATTGAGGTGAATAGGTTGGAATTCCTTTCTTGACGCACAATACCAAAATGTCATATGCTTAAGGTTGACTCTCTAGAGAAGTGAATGGGTAAGACTAGGATGGAAAAGGATGGAGTGATGTAAACTTGGCTTTGCTGGGATTTACAAAGGCAAGAGCCTAATCACGCAAAGGTGATATAACCGAAGGGTTTTATAGCCACATTAAACCCTAAGATAAGTCTCTCACGTTGGAAAAGAACTTCTGAATTTCTATTACTCAAATTGCTTGCTTACAATGGTAGAATACAACCCTATTTATAGGAGAGACCTGAAAACTTAAAGGTCTTCTCATTACACAAAACATTCACTCACTTACCTAAAATACTCCTAATAATAAAATACACTTAAACACACATTTAAACACACTAATAATAGACATTCACTCACTACCTTTATTACATTAATTAAATACTAAGTGGGATAGATGAAATGTCACTTTGGCACAAAATGTTTGGGCGGCCTTTCAGTGGCTTGCTACTGCCTATGCTTGCTGGCATGCGCTGCTCATGTGCTGGTGCGCACTGGCCCAGCCATTGCTCCATTCCTTCAAGCATTCTCTCTTTTTTCTTGAGCAATAGGTTTTCTGTTCGTGTCTCATCACTTGCTGTTTGGTATGCGCAGATTTCCTTGGTCACTTGCTCAAGCTTGTGGTGCTTTATGGCTTGGTGTCTTGCTTTGTCTTCCTTGGGCATTGGCATTGTGGACTACATGTTTAGTGTCTCTCAGCATGTGTTAGTTTGTGTCTCCTCATGCATTGGCATTACTTGACTTGTCGATTGCATGTGTGTTGGTGCAAGTTGCTTCGGCAGTGGTGTATGTGCATATGCGGACTACTTGAGCAATGGTGCGTTGCCTAATGCTGATGTTGCATCATTGGTGATCCTTGATTTTTTAGAAGATGTGTCTATGCGAACCTCCATGATTTCTTCTTGTGTGCATTTCGTGGCTAATTGTCATGCGCGATCTCGAGCATTACTCATGGTCTCGTGCAAGGTTTCAACGTTCGGTCCTCCTTGAAAACGAACCTTGTCCCCAAGGTTGTTGTGACTTTTCCACTTGCTCGAGATCTTTTGCTTTGAATGGTCTCCTCTTTGGATCTTCCTTGAGTTGTATTTCTTCTTTTTGAAATGGTTCCTCAAGTATACTCTCATTCCCGTATAAAACTCCATGAACTCTTGTTGAGGGTCGAAATCAATGCAATTCTTCCTTATTGCTCGAGTCCTTTAATGGTTAGCCTCGTTTTCAAATGGGAATCTTTCAAGTCGTTTGTTGTTGATCTGATGTTGCATGTGGGCAAGCTTGGTGTTGGCCTTCCACATGATGCCTTGAAGGGTGCCTTTTTGGTGGTGTATAGCACCTGTAGGTTCCCACCTTGCATTGTGGGTTGAAGGGTAATTATATTTCCACATGGCTACTTTTTGTTGACAATGGATTTCTGTTGTGGATGCACTTAAGATCAATTGTAATTACCTCCTTGGAACAATGACCTTCGGACTACCTTGTCCATTCTTAGCATGGATGACTCTCTCTACTTCTTGCTGGTCTGCATCTTGCTTGGCATCAGTGGGCTTCTCTTCAGGTGCCAATTGCCCCTCTCTATAGATAGTTGTTGTTCAGCTATGTTGATGTGTCTCGGGCTGCTTGTATACTTGTAACTTGTGAGGCATGGCTGTGGTGTTTGATGCTGAAGCTATTTTTCTTTGGTTGAGTCTTTTCCACTTTATGATTTGCTTTGGTGCCCCTTTACTTGTCCCTGTTGGCTTGTCATGGGCTATACATGTTGGTGCTTGCACTTGGTCGCCGGGTAGAGGTGGTGGCCTTTCACAGGCTACAAGAGTTAGTGCCCTTTCATTGGTGGTTGATTGTCTTGCTTGGTTATGCCTGTTGATTGCACCTGTTTGTTGTTGTCCTGAAATGGTGCCTTTTCATCCATACTTTGTGTGGGAGACTATTTGCTAGGTGCTAAAAATTGTGACCTTTCGTTTGAGTCTTGTTGTTGCTCAATTGTGGCTTGTTGCATAGAGGCTAGTATTCTGCCCATGTCTTGCTCATCTATGCCTGGTGGTCTGCCCATATGGTCCCCTTGTGGTTGCCTTCTTCTTATAGGCGGGTAACTTGTAGCTTGTGCTAAAGCCTTGATTTCTTTCCATATGTTCCACTTAAGATCGGATATGGCAATGAGAGGGACAGTTTGTGGCTGCTCCTTCGGTGATTCTTCATCATGAGTTAACTCGAGTTGAATTCAATTATCACCATGCATGAATTCTATGGTTCTGTTGTAGTGGTTGGTTACTACTTTTCCTAGAATTGAGAGCCATTGAATTCCAAGTACAACATCCCTACTGATCAAGGATAGAGAATAAAGATCGATAGTGATTTCATAGCCTTGAATATCAATCATGACTCCTTGGTGAATTGTGGAACATTGTGGTGTTTCAACATTTGCAACCTTTACTTCAAAGGATTCTATCTTTTCCATCGATAGCTTGAGTGATTCGGCAACTTCATGGTTGATGTAGTTGAGTGATGATCCATTGTCAATCAAGAGAATAACTTCTCTTCCTCCAATATGTGCTTTGGTCCTCATGATTTTAAGACCTTCAATTTCGCCCATTGCATGGATCAAAATGTGAGTCTTCAAAATGTGGCCTGGTTAGCTTTTCCTCAAGGGATTCTTCTTCACTTGGAATTTCTTTATCTTCAAGGGTTTTAATCATGAAAATTTGGGGCTTTTCGCACTTGTGGGCCGATGTGAATTTTTCATCACAATTGAAACATAAACCTTTGGATCTTCTAACTTCCATTTCAGCATAGATGAGGTGTTTTCACTCAAGTCTTGCTACTCATCATGCCTTGTTGGTAAGTCTTAGAAGCTGTGGGCTTTGTAGGGGGTTTTCAAACTTGTTATCCCCTTTGGTGGTTGCGACCTTAAGAGTCTCCTTTTGTCTTGAAGTTGATCGTTTTTTATTTTGATTTGCATAATCTCCCACGTGCATATTAATCTATTCGGCCTATACAACTTCACTTCGGAGGCTAGTTCATGCCTCAATCCACCAATAAAGGCGCCTACTAGGGCTGGCTCGGACCAATCTACTCTTATAAAGATCTGCTCGAACTCCTTTTGATACTTTCTTAAAGAATAGGTTTGTTTCAAGCATGTGAGAGCTTCGTTGTAATCAAAATAGGACGTATCTCCAAATTTTTGGTTGATTTCTCTGCATAGCTTTCTCATAGATAGAGGTTTTCCTTTGGATCTATACCTTTCTCGTATCCATTAGTATCAAAGTTGGGCTTTTTCCTCGAAAAAGAAACTCACCACTCTTACTTTTTCATACTTGCCCGTTGGATAGTATGAGAAATAAGTTTCTGCCCTTACAATCCAAATGCTCGGATCTCCTTGAGCAAATGTTGGAAAAACAAGTTTGGGTTGTTGCGGTCTTTGTGGTTGAAAGGCTGAATTTGGCACATTGTTGGTGCCTTAATTTCACTTCCACTTGATAATGATGGATTCGTTTTAGCATGCGAGGATGCAAGTTGTGGATTTGGGGCTCGGATTTGAGAGGCTAGCTCATCTTCTCATGCAGGGACTGCTTGATTCTTTACTGGTTGCCCTTGGCCTGCTGCAAGAAATTCTCTATATTCATCGTGGCAAGGCTTTGCTCTATTTGAACCAAATGCTAATCTATACTTGCTTAGACTTGACCATTGGCCTCGAAGCATGCTTCAAGTGCCTCAATTCTTTCTCGTTGTGCCATGATGACTTGATGATCTTTCAATGGGCTGGTATGGACTACTCTCAACGAGAGCACCAAATAATGTTGCGTTCCGTGGGGTTTGGCACTAGGAATGGCCGAAATGCCTTAGGAACTTGCATAACTATGTGGTTTAGGGAGGTTGAGGTGAATGGGTTGGAATTCCTTCCTTGATGCATAGTACCAAAATGTCCAATGCTCAAGATTGGCTCTCTAGAGAAGTGGATGGGTAAGATTAGGAAGGAGAAGGATGGAGTGATTTGAACTTGGCTTTGCTGGGATTTACAAAGACAAAAGCCTAATCATGCAAAGGTGGTGTAACCTAAGGGGTTTATGGCCGCCTTAAGCCCTAAGATATGTTTCTCATGTTGGAGAAGAATTTCTTAATTTCTATTACTCAAATTGCTTGCTTACAATGGTAGAATACAGCCCTAATTATAAGAGAAAACTGGAAACTCAAAGATCTTCTCATTACACAAAATGTTCACTCACTTAGCTAAATACTCCTAATAATAAAGTATATTTAAACATACATTAAAACACATTTAAACATACTAATAATAGGCATTCACTCCCTGCCTTTATTACAATAATTAAGCACTAAGTGGGATAGATGAAAGGTCACTTTGGCATTAAATGCTTGGACGGCCTTTCGTTGGCTTGCTGTTGCCTGTGCACGCTGCCGCGTGCTACTCATGCACTGGTGCATGCTGGCCCGTGTGCTAGTGTGCACCCATCGAGCCATTGCTCCATTCCTTCGAGCATTCTCTCTTTTTTCTCGAGCAATAGGTCTTCTGTTCATGTCTCATCACTTGTTGGTTGGTATGCGCAGATTTCCTTGGTCACTTGCTCATGCTCGCGATGCTCTATGGCTTGGTGTCTTGCATTGTCTTCCTTGGGCATTGGCATTGTGGACTGCATGTTTGGTGTCTCTTGGCATGTGCTGGTTTGTGTCTCCTCATGCATTGGCATTACTTGGTTTGTCAATTGCTTGTGTGTTGGTGCAAGTTGCTCGAGCAATGGTGCATGTGCATGTGCTGACTGATTGGGCTATGGTGCCTTGCCTAATGCTGATGTTGCATCATTGGCGATCCTTGACTTGTTAGAAAATATGTCCGTGCAAACCTCCATGATCTCTTCTTATGTGCACTTCACGGCTAATTGTCATGCGCAATCTTGAGTATTGCTCATGGTCTCGTGCGAGGTTGTAACACCGCCCCAAGACCATAGGTGGCTTTGTTCCTGTTTGAAATTGTTTATAAATTTATCTTTAATTTTATTTTCAGTTTACAGATTTTTTATGAAATAGAGATAATCAACAACAACAAATTCTTTATCTCATTCGATGAGGTTAGTTATATGAATTTTTTTACATAATTGCACTTTATCCCATATCGTATATTTATTTTTTTATACAATAACAATAATCGAAGGGTCGACAATATGAATACTTTTATGCCATTGTGTTTTATTTTATATTATATTTTCATATAATTAGACTATATTTCACACTAGTTATGTTGAAATTTGAATATATACACTAGCCTCTTGTATAGCAATATATTTGCTTTTTCACATTTTAATTTTCTAAAAGATTAAAAATGATGATGAAGATGATGAAGATGATCTCTTATTAAAAGTATTTTGTTATCTTTTTGTATGTTATTAAATTTTTTCATATGGTAATTATTCAAAAGTTGGAGTATTTCTATTTCATACTAAAGAAAAACTGCAAATTCTCACCCTCAACTTAGATTTGGATTCTTAAATCTCATGGCAATGCAAATGCAAATGTGAGCACATTGGAATCCTACTAGAATTTGATGTCAATTTTGCTTCTTTTCCATTCAGGACAAAGGTCATTTGATAATATACTACAAGATGCCCTTTGTATCATTACTTACATTTTTTCCCTTTTGTTGACTAATTTATTCAAGTAATATAATATAAAATATTTTGAATTGAACTATAATTATCGTTCAAAATATGAATTAGCTTCAGCAATAGTTATGGAATCGAAAATTCTAATATTTATTACATAATTCACATCTTAAAATCTTTAACCACACGTCTTGATTCGAAGTTGTGACCAGAAGAAATATTAAATTAAAAAAATAAATAAAATTTTAACAATCCTAATTCAATTACTTCTAAGCCAAACCCTAGGTCTTAAATTGGTTGGCAAGATCGACCATAACCTATAGTACAAATGATGATTTTTTACTTTCAAGTTTCTCACAAATTCACACATTTAATTTTAATAAAAGAGTATTGTATAGCCAATAAGTTATAATTCAATCAATATTATCCCTTCTCTTCTCCTCAGAGGTGTATCATAAAAAATGAATACCACAGAAAGTACTACTTTATGTGACCCGCATGAGTAAAAATATTTCCTCAAATTCAAGGAGATTTAAGAGAGAGAGAGAGAGAGAGAGGAAGAATCAAACAAGGAAAAATCTTATTTTCCAATTTTTTTTCCTCAGATTTCTCTTAAAATAGATACAACTTAATGCAATTAGCAGGATTAGATTTACATTTTCCAAAGCAAATGTGTATTTCATTCAAATTAAGTTGAAATTTGAAAACATACATCATTCTCTTGAACATACAAAATTTAAGCTATTTACTTTTTGATTTTCCAAAAGAGCTAAATATTGGAATAAGTTAAATAAGAAGAAATATTATTTTTCTATGGCACACATTTGATTTCAATAAAAGGCTCTAATCGATCTCTTGCTGTGGATGCAGAGAAATTATTGCTTTCTCAGGGCATTGACATGAAGTAAAAGGACTGATCTGATTTACACCAGAGTTTCTATTCAGACACTTACCTGGACGGGGTCTATGGGCGACCAAGAGTTCTATTCAGACAGCATCTAAGACTGAGAGAATTAATGGGCACAACCCAAAAACTGCATGATCATAAATAAGCCTTTAATGAGGTTTCCTTACTATTTTCCGCAGATGATGTGAATAAAGTTGTAAAGAATTGCAGGTCACCATGTGGGTATTACAGCAAGAACATTAACGCCCAAAGTTAAATTCGGAACGATGGGGTCCTCGAAGCATGTTGCATGTTTGTTCATATTAATCAACAACCATATAGTTGAGGGGGGTAGGACCTTTTGGTGCATTTTAGCTTCCACAACCATGCATTCATGATATTCACCTCCAGAATCCTAAATATCGAAATCAAGTCTATGATTTGAGCCAACTGCTTCGACTCTAGTTTTAGTCTTTAGTTGCTTCTTGCGGCCCCAGGCAACAAGCTTGCCAGAGAAGGTACTCCTTGGTTCCTCATCTGTTCTTGTGCTTGCCTCATTTCCTCGGGATCTATCACCAAAAAATATATATTTATTATTATGTTCAAAAGAGGAATATCACCAAAGTAAAAGAATCACAAGATGAATGCCATCTGGTATAAATGCAAACAGATATGAAATCTGCAATGAAGTACTAGCTGCCTGAGCAAAGAAAACCCGGAAAGTAACCTAAAGGGGAGAGAGAAAATTAACAAAACAAAATGCTAAATTTTAAACTCCCAATCTATATGTCCACTCATGTGGCTCAAGGAGAATAGTTATTTCAAACAGCCAGCCCACTACCATGTGATTATGTGTTAAATATCACATTAGGGGATGTTAAGTCTCCTCCAAAGCAGGAGTATGTACAGCATCACTTCAGATAAACAAGCATAATGATACACAACCATCAAATCCAATTTCGCAGTCTATGGTGCCCCCAAAAAAACCAATTCAGACTACATCAACTAATCAGAAAAGTTGAATGCCCACCACGAAAATAATGGCTTCAAGAAAGTTCTGATGGATTCAAGATTGCCATGACTTGTACACTAATCAAATACACTAGGTGGAGTCCACATTACTAAGAATGATTGCAAATGAAATCGATGCACCAACTATAATAAGTTGGAGCTCTCCTATGTCCCTAGGTAAATTATAAGAAGGTAAAGCATTAAGCCCATGTAGGAAACATAAGAACAATACAAATAACTTACCCATGTTCTCCATGAGCTTGGGCATCAAGAAAACGACAATTAGCATGAAACCAACCATTAGACCCATTGGGCTTTTCACAACAGAAATGATTGAGAAGGGTTCTCTTATCTGCAAGTAACCAACACAAGATTTAGAATGATAGCTCTAAAATGATTAAAACTTACGTATACCTGTGCAAATCTATGTTGAATACTGAATACGCATGCAACTATAGATGCTCATACATCCTATAATGAAAACAAAGGGGATAAAGAAGAAAAAAAGCAAAAACCAGAGTATCATGAAAGACTGAACCTCATAGTATTGTTCCTCCCTCAAAGGCTCCAAAACCAACTCAGTCAGACCTTTCCTGTTCTCAGTCAGAGCAGCTTGAATCTGACCAGGATTTCTAGCACTGACGTCGATACGAACCTGACAATATCATGAAGTACAATCTTGTCAAAATCCGACTTACTATCGTTCAGTAGACAGGAAATAGATGAAAATGGCAGACAGAGAAACCTACTGGCGAAAAGAAATAACCAATTGCATCCACTTCAATCAGATGAGTCCCAGCTGGTACATTGTGGCTTTAATATTATGAAGTTAAGGAATCAAAGGGCTTCAAGCAGACAATCTCACTGGTATTTTCCAATTTATTTTTACCTTTAGCATGCATCCAGACCAGATGTACTCAAAATATAAATAAGATTAAATCAAAAATAAAAAAATAAAAAAATCAGAGATTGACCATTGGGTTATGCATAAAGTGGTTTAGTTTGAAGCAGAAGAGCTTGTCTTACTTCATCCAGTCACAATGACATCTAGCCTGAGGCAAACACATCCTTCTGTCATGCCAAGGACAAAAGTATGGAAGAAATATAAACAACAGTATGAAGAAAGTATCCCTCAGATGCTAGCAGAATAAGTCCGAAATGCATTATGTATCCTTTTCTACATGAACAACAAAGAGTAACAATAATCAAAGAGGAAGGATACAATGAAAAGTAGCCATCAGGCCTGAGAAAAGTAACACTTTGGCCACCATTTAGTATGACTTTGACATTTGATAATTTCCCAGGATGACCAAAACCTTTGGTTCCAAAACCTGCAAAATCGTGGTAGCAAACTTAGGGCATTGCATAAACCTATTAATTTGCAATAACATTTGTCAGGTATAAAGTGTCATAAACAAACAATAGTGTTCACTAGTGGTTGGAGCAATC
Source organism: Dillenia turbinata (assembly GCA_037126225.1). Lineage (NCBI taxonomy): Eukaryota > Viridiplantae > Streptophyta > Magnoliopsida > Dilleniales > Dilleniaceae > Dillenia > Dillenia turbinata. The sequence continues at coordinate 4,680,678 of JBAMMX010000014.1, forward strand.
AGAAAGCAGCCACTTTATTATTATTACTATTATCTTTTATTTTATTTTATTTTATTTTTTTGGGTGCTGAATAAAAAGGGTATGGGAGGCAGCTAGCACTACTACCCTCTAAGGGTTACCATTAGGGACACCATCTGTTGTGGAATGTCTGATTTGAGTGATAGCCACTGCCTTAGGGCCACCTTGTCGCCAAAGACCCACTGAATTGCCACGCAGCCACAACCTCTCCATGATCTAGGGAGGACTGGGGCGTACTTTCACAAGCAATTTACCCAGAATCTCAAGGTTAAGTGTTTGCCGTGTCTACTTGGAAAACGACCTTGGTGGTGAAGGTAGCCACTTTATTAACCAGTTCTCAGTAAAACAAATGAATTATGCCTCATATGGAAAGCAGTGTCACCACAATGTTCACTTTAATACCCACGTCAAACACTTGTCAAAGGCTCTTAGCATGTGAAATCATTTAGGATTTAAGAACCCTGATGAAGCCCCAAAAAAGGCCACCACAGAAGAATGAGTTTACATATCATGGAACTAAAGCAAAAGCCCTGCTTCTTCCCAATGCCTAGAAGATACACAAGGGTTCCCCGAAATAGATTCCTAGGTAAAAAGGCTTTCTTCCACCCAAATAATATCATAGAAACATTAAACTCTATATGATATTTTCAAAAGTTCCCCCAAATAGATTCCTCGGTAAAATAATAGGCCACTGTCACCCGCCATGTCCTACTAGGCAAACAAACTGATCTAAAAGACCACTTCAAATATTTATATCGAGAAAGGCACTCTTGTACCTTACTTTTAGGCCAGAGAAGGTATTACAAGAGTTTCTGCTTTCTATGAGGTTCTAAAAACAAGGGTACAAAAGATTGAAGAAAGAGAATCCCCTCGAAGCAGAAACCGGGATTTAGGCTTTTATTTTAAAAAAAAAGGGCGTACACAGTGCCGAAAATCCCACGTTGTTGTGGGGTCTGAGGAAGGGAATATCTAGGCAGCCTTCCCCTTGCATTTTTTTTTGCAAGGAAACTGATTCGAACCCGGACCTCAAAGAGACAATGGAGAGACTCCACCATTGCGCATTGCGCCAGTCCCGTCCTTCACTTCCTCCATTGTACATCAAAGCCTTTATAATCCAAGACATCATACAAAATACTTTAGCTAACTCCATATGTATATTTAGGCTTTTATTAACTATTTTTATATTTATATATGTAAAACCCCCAATTCACTTCCCCCATTGTACATCAAAGCCTTTATAATCCAAGACCTCATACAAAATACTTTAGCTAACTCCATCAGAAGCCTTCCAAAATATAACTTAAAACACAACAGCTGTAGTATGCCCTCTTTAAATCCTCTACACTAACATAACCATTATTATTCTGGGTTTTCCTTTTCTATTTTAATTAGACGTGTAGCCAAAATGCACATGTACAGAAACTAAAATTGAACTATTTTTCACTAAAATTGAATTATTTTTCAACATAGTTTGTTTCATCGCGAAAAGCAAGTGAATCAAAAAAATGGAGAATCAATTGAAAGTAACAACATACTCTGAATCTTGACAGGGCCATTGATCGTATACCCATCACCGTTCCTGCACCCAAAAAGGGAATCAACCAGATATTCAACAAATTCCCAATTCAGAAACCCTAAAATTTACAGAAACTACACGGCTTCTCATTCGACTATCCGGCAACCTAGGTTTATACTTCGTTTTTACAAAATAGAGAGAGAGCGAGAGAGTACACGGATGAAAGAGAAAGCGCTGAGATGAAGATCTGAAGAAGTAAGACAACAATGAAGGGTTTACATCTCTGGATCCCTGCCATTGAAGAATTAGAGATTTGAATCTCGTTCTCGGTGTCCAGAGCTTAACAACAGACAACTGCTTTGTACAGATCCCTCCGAGTTTTGTGGTCTTTTTCTTTGATGTTTGTTTTTCGATAAACCCAAATATTTGAAGCACCCTTATCAACATAATATTTTTATTAAAAAATAATTCACTAAACTTTAATTTTGAAAAGAGATTGTTTGGAAGCCTACAGTATTAATTGGGCCTACATATGGGCTTGAAATGAATTTTAGATCTACCATTTTGAGATCAGGCCTGGCCCAATTTTTTCTTTTGATTGGCCCATTAGAGATTATTAATTTTTATTTATTTATTTTTTAATCAAATGCTAAGTCACGAAATTAGGAGATGAGGACTGTTCAAGAAGATGGCCCATTAGAGATATGCCTTCTATCCATACCTGGCCAAAGATGCTACACTTGATCTTAATCAAAAGGTCGAGAAAGGTTTGTACACATAGACTCAATTATCTCATATGCTTATATTCCTTATTTATTTAGTTTTTACTATACTAATCGGTATCCAGAGTTATGTTTCGATTAATTCAATTCGAACATTTATCAGGTCTATGTTAGAGAGTAATTTTTCTAAAATAGTTTTTTTTTTTCATTTTTAAATTTCAAATCCAAAACTTAATCAAAGAATTTAGCAATATTAGCCACTAGGTCGACTGTCCACTGGTAGCTCATATTCCACTATTACCCAATGACCATCGGTATTCAGAAATTCGATTAATCCAATTCAAATAGTTATGAAGTTCAATTTAAGAATTGGTTTTTTTAATATCTGTTTTTTTATTTTTAATAAAAAAATTTAATATTTTGTCATGAGGTTAACATAAATATCATTTTCTAGGTAAACACATGGATACTTGCAATTTGAATTTTACAAGCTATTAGGTTGGTTTTCTAGAAAAACTTTTGTATTTTTTTCTTATTTTATTATTATATCGAATTATTTATTTTTATTGTTACGTTTTTTGTACACTACATGTTATAAACCTTCTTTTTCCAAAATAATAATAATAATAATAGATGATATGATTGGAATTATTTAGAACACTAAACTCTTGTTACACACATATATTCGTATACATTTTTATATACATATATAGAATTGAATGCGGGCAATGAGGATATTTAAAGAAGGTAAAGGAGTATCATTGACTAATAGCCATGTTTCCTCCTTAAGTAAAAATGTTGTTACACAATGATGACATAATATCATAAAAGCACTCACATGCTCCCATCCTTTTTAGCAGTCCTTCAGTGCAGCAGGGGGGCAAAATCCTCGCGATGACCACGAACCTTTAGGAAACTTGAGACCCTCCGAATCCCAAGTTCAAGAAACAATCAACCAAACCGTGTTGTTACGCTACCCGCCCACACTCTTGGTATCTACTGACTAGATCTTATCCAGTAGACATTTGTTCGATACTTTCTTGGTGCCTGGTGATTAGGGGTATATTCGAGTCGACTTGATTCCGAATATCCATGTTCTCAAACTCAAACTCGAACTCGAATTTTTTAATCCGACTCGAATTCAAATTCAACGATTAGTAAATAATAGAACTCGAATTCAACTCGATTGTATAATGAAACTATTCGAACTCGACTCGAAAACTCGATTATTATATAATATATTAATATATTTTATATTATATATCATAGTTATATATAAATATATAATATATATTAATATATATTATCGAATTATTCGATGAGTTTTTGAGTTTAAAATTTTATTACTTGAATTTGACTCTATTGTATATTGAACTCAACTCGATTTCGGTCAAAATTGAGTCGAGTGGAATCGTTGACCAAGTAGCTCGAACTTGATTTGATTCGCATAACAGCCCTACCGATGATCATCACTCGAACCGAGTGATCAGCTAAGGTAATCTTCAATCCCCCGAATCATAAGAAGTAATCCTATGTGAAAGGAAAGAAGACTTGTGTCCATAGTTAATAAGGAAAGGAATTTGCATGGTAATCCAAACTTTCCAAATCGGTAAAAGTTTAAAATCTTTGAAAATTCTCGCAATCTTAGGATACTCTTGTAAGGAAAGTAGGGGTTTTGACATCACAAATGCATACGGCTCTCCTCACCCACAAAAAATATATATACATCATTAACTCAACCAACCAGGTATGCATATGTATACTCCCTCTACTTAGATATCACAATTAGCACAGAACTCTTTTTCAGTCTGTTTTTTCTATTTTCAAAAACTGCTCTTTAATTTGAGTATCGGAGTTTCTCTCGTCAGAGAACTCTCCGATGGTTATTTACAGATCTTGTTGTTCTAGACATTCAGACGACCAAGTCATTCCATTCGAATTAGAAGAGCTATCATCTATAAAACCAAACCCACCTCCAACACACATTTGCTATAAATTCAGAAGATATCATTTGAGAATACGCTTGGAGGGCTCTCTCTTCCTCTTGAAATAATAATTCTAACCAAATCTGTGACCAAAAGGGCCAAAAAAAAAAGAAAAAAAAATCCAATAAACCAACATATTCAAAACTTTGGCTGGGTCGGCCCGGCCCACTAGTGCCAGCACGCTTTTTTTTTTTTTTTAAACCCTAGCTTTGTGATAAAATTGAAATTCACAAGCTCAAAAAATCCAATAAACCAACATAAAGTTTATTTGCAAAATGAAATCTTGTGTTGGAAACAAAAAGTAAAATACAGAATTTAATTGAATTCCTCCGCTTATTAAATAACAAAAAGAATGAACTCTTGTGAAATTCGTTTGCAAAATAAACTCTTCCTTATAGGATAATATGAAAATTTAAAAGTAATTTTAGACAGAATTTATTGCTCTGTCTAAAATTACTTTATTTGTAATTTTCATTATTTTTTGCTAATTTAAAATTTTATAATTTTTATGGAATCATAAATAAATTTTACCTTTTTTTTTTTGTTCCAATTAACAAAACTTAGATTTGGAAATAAACATGGTTCCAAACAGAGGCTTGTAGGGCACTTGCTTTGAAGTGTAGGATAAAAAGGGATAAGACAGCGGATATAAGACATGCATGATAGAAGAAGTGAAACCAAAAATTTGAAAATGCATAAAAATAAAGTTGAAAAATAAAAAAAATTTAACACATTTTTTATCTTTAAGAAAAGAATTTTATTTTATTTATTTCACAAATCAAATATAATATTTTCTATCTCGTAGCGATTTGGGTAGTGGGGTTATTCTTCTAATGTCTATACAAAGAATTACATAAAGGGAAATATTGAAACTCTCTGGTAGTATCGCTGCTTTCTCTGTCTTTGAGTCCTAGCAGTGTTCAATAAAAACATGGCGTTTTTAGCCATCAATCTTGGACTTTATCAACTTCTTGCACAGTGGCACAGGACCATGGAAGTAGGAAACAACATAAAAGATTGGAGGTTGGGGAAACAGCAGAAATTGCGGCTCATAAGAAATTTCTGCGGGGAGAAACTTTTCTTTTTCCTATCTGTTTGATTTAGTGAGAGAATACTTTTTGAACAAGCTTTTTTAGCAAATCACGGTGCGTGTCACCAACATTTGTTTGTTGATCCCATCACTTAAACATGGGTTATTTCCCTATATATTAATAAAATGGGTTAAAATTATTAAAACATTATTATTTTTATTTAGATTTCAGAAATAATGACGTCGATTTTTTGGAAATCGAGTTTAAAGTCGAATTCTAGGAAATCAACTTTAAAATTATCCAAAAATTATCCCAAATCTACCGAAAAAAATAATAATTTAAATGAAGCCGATTATGGGAAATCAACTTTAAAGTGGATTTATAACAAATTGATTTCTGGTGGATGAGAGAAAAGATAAATTTTAAAATTTTCATCGGAGTAGATTGTCCCAAAATCATTCAATTTTGAATATAGAGAAAAAATTTTGCGCGACTTTGAATGACTTTCTCCAAAAATTGGAAAAAAAATTTGAATGATCTTTCATTCATATCTTTCCATTTCTATCATTCTCTTTGCTAAATAAATTATAAAATTTGAAAACAACCACACACTCAACCAAAATTCTACCAAAATCAATTAAAATATTTTCTAAATTAATATTCCCAATTAAGTTTGGAAAAAAGCCAAAAAAAAAGAAAAAGAAAAAAGACGAAATCAATCAAAATATTTTCCAAATTAAAGTTGTATTATTCTATGACATAATAATCATTAAAATTTGGAAAAGGCCAAAAAAGGAAAGAAAGCAAAAGGCAAAAACAGTAAGTTTGAAAATTTGAATACCTTTGCCTTTATCTAATTTCGGCCCTCCAAATTCAAAAATGTCATGTGTTTGTGGAGCTTTAAAGGTCACTAAAGGCTAAATAAGATATTTGACTTCTCTTAATTTTTTTAAATTTTTTTATTATTTTATATTTTAAAGAAAATTTTTGTATGATATAAAGTTCACATAAAATAATTTTTTTTTATTTTGTTGTTGATTTGTCTTTTAACTCATATGTCAATTTTTTTTTTTTTTTTTAACAGAATTCTATTCTAGAAAATTGATTGAGCCCTTTATCTTATTTCGATTTGTCTTTTTTTTTTTCCCTACTCTTCTTTCCATCTTCCTTTTTTCTAAGTTAGGAGGAATCTTTCCTGAAATTTTTATAATTTCCAGATTGGAATCTCAGAGCAATAAATTTATAGTATACTATTTGAATAGGTGGTCGATTTCGAACTTACTTTTTTTTTTTTTTTTATCTTTTTTTATTAGAGTAATACATGGACAAATTTATTTTTTTAAAAAATTAATGCAGTCCTATTTTAATAGGCATTCAAATTTTCAAACTTTATTTTTTTTTTTTGGCTTTTTACATTTTTTTTTTTTGTTTTTTTGTTTTCAAATTTCAATTGTTATTATGTCACGTAGTAACGCAAGTTTATTTTTTTTCTTTTGTTTTTTTCCAAACTTATTCAGTAAAGAAAAAAAGAAATTGATGTGAGTTGTGATCTATCAAAATGCCATCATGATTCATTAAAAACATAATTTAAAATCAATTAAAATATTTTCAAATTTTAATGGATTTTTTATGAAATCATTTTAATTTGGAAATATTAATGTAGAAAATATTGTGATTAATTTTGGTAGATTTTTGGCAAGTGGGATTATTTCCAAATTTTATAATTTATTGAACAAGGAAAGTGATGAAAATGGGAAAAATATGAATGAAAAATCATTCAAAAATTTTCCCAGAGAAAATCATTCAATGTTGTCCAAAATTTTTTTCTTATTTTCAAAACCGAATGATTTCAACAATCAATTTTTAAAATTATCTTTTTGTCCCAAAAAATTAATCACATGTTAATGTGTACAAAATACAACCACACACACATTTTTTCACTTGTATATTTCGGTTAGACCTGGTTCCAATTTTGGATGGTTTGAAATCGATTTTCTGAAGAGTGAAGTCGATTTCCATCAGCTGAAGACTTAGGAGTGATGACAATATATAAAACTGAAAACTGTTCAATAGTTTATGAAAGTAAATTTTTCTCTTGTCAAAAACACAGTGGGTGGCTGATGAAAATAATGGTCCGAAAACTTTGTGAATTAATATCAAACTCCATCATTGAAAACACAATTTGGTTAGGGTTGAATGCAACCTAAATTTTGCAATATAACCATTAATTTTTAGTCATAAAATTAATGAATAAATTAGGAATGCTATGGACAACATTATATTTATTAATGAATAAATTATAGTTTGTCTTTTTCTCTTGTCAACGTTACCTATTAAAAAAAAAAAAAACCTTAAAAATCTTACATGATCTACTAAGAAAAACTACAAAATAAATCCCTCCATCCATCCAACTAATCGACAGTCAGCCTAATGAAATGAGATGTTAAGTTTCTTAATCAAGTTTCGGACCACCCGCATCGATAACGGGAAATAGGTCACAAAAACCTATAATCAACAAATTAAGATCACTCTTGTGTAGTGTATTATTTGAGTATTACTTAGGTAATGCTAATTTTACTCTTTATATATATATATATATATATATATATATATATATATATATATATATATATATATATATATCATATTTGCTGTAAATTCAGAGGATATCATTTGAGAATACACTTGGAGGGCTATCTCTTCCTCTTGAAATGATAATTCTAACCAAATCCAATCAACCATCATATTCAAAAATTTGGCTAACTAATGCCGGTCCATTATTTTATTTTATTTTTCAACCACGCTATATGATAAATTGAAGTTCCCAAGCTTAATGGGGCCTGATCAGTCATTTGAAAACATATTTACTCTTACTCTATTCATGGAATAGAAAAAAGGGTTAATAATAATTTTTTCTACGTGATTTGATCCAAATTTACATACCTTTTTTATAGTGAAAAAATATACAGTTATACATTTATGGTTTTAAAAAAATGATAAATGACAAAAATGATCAATATTAAAGCTCTCTGCTCGGAAAATCTAAGTAGACTCATAAATTATTTTTTATTTCAAAAATTACCCTTAATTTAAAAAAAAAATAGTTCTCTCTCTTCTCTCTCCTCCTCCTCTCCTCTGCACACTCCGGCAGCCATCATCTTCTATATCCCCAATTTTTATTGTTGTCTCTCCCTCGCTCTTTCTCTCTCCTCCTCTCCCTCTATATCCTACCCCTCCTCTTCATCTTCTCCACTGCTCACAGTGGTCACCATCATGATAATGAATCGGGTTCTAGCTCTGATTCTTCAGAACCCAATTTGAGATCAAAATCATGCAGTTTTAGAGTTTGCTGAAACACTGAATTTAGAGTCTTCTCTAAAATCATGGCATTTTTAGCCCTCAATTTTGAATTTTAATAACTTCTAATCAATGTTTTTAAAACCGAACCGATAAGTAACTCGGCAAACCTAATGGTTTATTGGTTCATTAGTCAGATCGATCAGACCATTTTACGAGCCGAATGACATTACCATGATGTTATATGTATAATTTGTATATTATATATTTTAAAATAAAATAAAATTTATATATTTCTATGAAAAAAATATATTTAAGTAAACAAAATAATGTTATCTTTATTAATTGTAATAACCATTCATAAAATTAATATTAAAAAAATAAAAATAAAGTAATTAAATCATATCTGTAATTGAAAAAAATAGAACAATATTTCTAAAATATAGAGAAATTATGTACAGACTAAGTGCATTTGTATTAATTTACTTAATAAGTGATAAATTAAAAATAAAAAAAATCAAATTATGGCTTGCAAAAACAAAGATAAATTTTTTTCATGAAATAAGTACATGTGTTATATTTTTAGTATAATATAAGTTGAATGATATAATTTTTAAAAAATTTTTGAATCATAATATTATTCGGCCTAATTGTTGAATAAAATATCAAAATATTTTTATTTCATATCGGATGGATATAGAATATTGAGAAAAATAGAAGAGAGATATTGTATTTTTATCCCATATCGGATGGATATTAGAAAGAATAAGAAAAGAGAAGTGTACAAATAAAGAAGAAAGAGAAATGAGAAACATGTTTTTTCAATAAAGTGTAATGATTTGTGATTGAATTATATTAATTTGTGGTTCGATCGGTTTGAATGGTTCACCGGTTTTATCGGTTTTGACCGATTTTAAATGGTTTTGATTGAGTTTGACTTTATCCGATTTAATAATAAAAATCAAACTAGATTATAAAACGGTTCACAGTCAAACCAATCGAACTGACCGATCCGATTCGATTTTAAAAATAGTGCTTCTAGCACAGTGTCACAGGAACATGGAAGAAGGGAAAGATGGGAGGTTGGGGAAACGGAAATTGAAGCTTATATGAAATTTCTAGGACGAGAAACTTTTCTTTTCCCTCCTTGTTGGATTTAGCGAGAGAATACTTTTTGAACAACTTTTTAAACAAATCATGGTGCATGTCACTACTATTTACACATTTTGCTTTTGCTGATGCCATCACTTACACATTTTCGCATTTGAAATATATAAAGATGCAAAGAGAAAAAAGATTATAATCAAAAAAATAAAATATCTAACGAATTAGATAAGAATTTAGAAATTAAAAATAGAGAAAAAAAATTTACAAAATAATTAAATTAAGGGAGAAAAAGTGAAAAAATTTAATAATATTAAGTGTATTAAGAGTGAAATGAACAGTATATATGTGAGGGATGAAAATATAAGAAAACATTGGAAGGATTATTTTGATAATCTGTTCAACGTGAAGGGTACAAAAGATATCGGTAATATCACGATACCTATAGAAGAGATCAATAGAGATTTCAAACAAAAATTCGTTCTCATGAAATAAAGGAAATTTTAAAGAGAATGAAAAATAATAAATCCATAGGAGCCGATGGCATCCCTATTGAGGTATGAAAATGTTACGTGAGATCAGGATAGTAATGTTAACGGAATTTTTTTAATAAAATTTGACAAACTAAGAAAATACCCAAAATATAGAAGGAGAGTACACTTGTACCATTATATAAGAATAAATGAGATATATAAAATTGTCCCAATTATAGGGGAATTAAACTTATGAGTCATACTATGAAATTGTAGGAAATAGTGATTGAGTATAAACGGAAATTGGAGATAAGTATATTTCAAAATCAATTTGAATTTATGTCAGGAAGATCCACTAACGAAACGATCCATTTACTAAAACATTTGATGAAAACATTTAAGGAACACAAGAGAAACCTGTATATGGTATTCATTGATCTAAAAAAAAACATATGACAAAATTCCAAGAGACATTATGGTGAACGTCGATAAAAAAAGAATTTCTATCAGATACATCAATTTCATTAAAAATATGTATGATGGAGCTATCACCAATGTAAGAATTTACGAGGAGTAAGTGATAACTTTTCAATAAACATTAGATTTCACCAGGGATCGATATTAAATTCAATCATGTTTGTAATAGTGATAGATGAAATCACAAAGAATATCTAAAATGAAATACCATAGTGTATACTCTTTACAAATGATATAGTATTGATAAATGAAACTAAAGAGGGTATTAGTACTAAATTGGAGTTATGAAAGAACACACTAGAGTTCAGAGGATTTAGATTGAGCCGATCTAAAATAGAGTATATGAAATGCACATTTAGTGATAATCATCAGAACGATAAAGAAACGATTAGGTTAGAAGAGTATGATGTACCAAAGAGTGAACGTTTTAGATATTTTGGATTCATTATCCAAAATAATAACAATATAGATGAGAATATAAATCATAGAATCTAAGCAGATTCGATGAGATGGAGAAGGGTATCTGGAATTCTTTGCGATCGCATGATATCACTATATCTGAAAGGGAAGTTTTATAGAATGATAGTAAGACCTGCATTACTGTATGACACTGAATATTGTACCATTAAACAAAAATAGAAGTAGAAAATGACTGTAACTGACATGTGAATGTTAAACTGGATGTATGGTAAAATTAGAAAAAATAGGATTAGAAATAAAGAGATATGCATTAAATTAGGAGTGAACTCAATTGTGGATAAGATGCGAGAGTATCACTCGAGTTGGTTTTGACATATATAACGAAAGCTCAAAGAAACACTACTTAGGAGAATCGAGAGGTTAAATATATGAAATTTAGTGAAACGATGAGATAGACCGTTAAAAACCTGGATGCAGTGTATTCGCAAAGATATGACAGATAATGGGTTAACTGAAGAAATGATTTCACATAGAAATGAGTATCGTAGGAGAATTAGAACAAGTTAAATTATCATTTTGCGTATTGTAAATGTATTTGGATTGTATGTGTGTGTTTTTTTTTAATTATCGTATATTTGTCTCTCAAACGGTGGGTTTTAAATTTTGGGATTAAGATTCAGTTTGTTGTTATTATTGTTGTTGGTGGTGTCATAAGCCACATTGTGCGCCAATCAGCCTAATGGATATGAGTGCTAAATTTTTTAATCAAGTCTCAAATTTAAAAAATTAGAAATAAAAAAGATAATTTCTTTAATTAAATCTGATAATATTCGAACCGAATCGGTGATAAAAATGAGTCCAACACAAAAAAAAAAAAAAAAAGCCATACTTTGCATATTCCAAATTATTGGAGGCCCATTTTTATATGGTGTCCATGTTTGTGGAAATGGTACATCGGAGCCTACTATTTTGCGGTCTTATTCTTTGATTCTCCGTGAATGTGACAAATTGTTGATTCATGATTTTTGTTTTCATGTTTTTTGCACAAACTTGTCACAGGTTTCTTATTACTTCGTTCTATATTGAGTACATAGAAACAATTCGAGTTATTTACATTAGTTTGCTACATTAATTTTTTTATGACAAATTGATTAGGGTTGACATGTAAACTATTTAATTCAAAATATAATGCCATTTTTATTGTACACACAAAAATTAATACCTATATTTTTTTATATTACTCTAAATTATAATATTAGAAATATTATGAAACAGATTAAATTTATTAATGCTAAATCAAAATTATCAATTACTTGAAATAAAAAATGAATAAATTATAGTTTATCTTTTCATTTATTTACAATTTAACTTCTTCTATTTTAGAATCAAATAATAATTATGCTTATTTTTCACAAAATTTCAAAATTACCAGAATTTTAATTTTTTTAAAAAAATTGTGATGGTAGGAGTTAACTTAACTTCCCAAAAAAAAAAAACACATGTTGATCCAACCCATCATTTTAACATACATCTCTCCTCCAAAACACGCTCGACCTGTTTTATAACCCAACCCCAAATTGTGATTAATGGAGTTTTTCGAACGTTCACTTATTATTTTCGAACTTTGTGGGTGTCAAATCAATAAAAATAATATACCTACTTTCACAAAGACAGACGAGTCTAGGAAAAGAAATGTCAAATCCACAGGGAATGGTGGATTTACTTCAGAAAATAAAATAAAAATAAAAATTGGGGGTTTTGAATTAACTAAATTAACTACTAAATCTAAATAAACAAAGAATTAAAATCGAAAAGCAAAACGACAAAATAAAATCGGACAAATTTTAATGAATAAAAATCAAGATAAATTGATCTAGTTGAAATGTTCGTTTCCACTTTGATTCAATCGATTGATCATTGATTTAAGAATGATTCAACAATGCATAAATAAATTGGTTATAGTCGTCGACAAACGCCCAACAACTAATCTCTCCTTACCTCATCGATAGTTAAGAGAAGTTCATTAACTATTTCCCTAATCAATAGTCAACCTTAGAGAAACTCTTAAGATTGAAAATCTCAAAAGTCTTAAGATCTTGAAAAACCCAATTCTAATTAACAAACACACGACGGGTTCATTTAAATTAGATTATTTAATTACATGACATAAATGTCATTTATCACTTCATTAAAACTAACAGACAATTACGGATTTGTCGTTTTAATTAGTTGTAAATTAATGTAGGTCTATTAATCATTAATCATCTATTCAATAAACCCTAGAAAATTATGATCCATGAAGCACAGGAATTAAATAAATACCTATGATTGATGAATGAATAAATACATTTAAATCTCACAATATCATTAATTAAAGTTTAAACTAATCTTCAACTAGAAAATAAAAATAAATTAGAAATAAAGTGTGAAAAGAAAAACTCACCAAAATTTTATTTGAAAGAACAAATGTGAAGAAGAAAAACAAAAAGGGCAGCTGTCCCTTTTGTTTCAAGAATGAGAGCCAGTAGGAAGAAAGCTTAAAAAAACAAGAAAGAAAATCAAAATAAATGTTGCTGGACGTGGGGGACTGCCCCCTTTGGGGCGGCTCTCTCCCCTTCCTCTTGGGCTCTTCCTAATTGCACAATATAACCCTCTATATATAGGAATGAGTTAACCTAATTTTTAAAGAGAAGACTCTCCTAAATTTTAGGTAACTATTAAGTAACAAATTACAAGAATTTGAAATTTTCAAAATTCTTATTCCTAAATATTTAGGAATATCTAAATATTTGTAAATTTTTCATGCTTCCAAATTTGTCTTGTTTTCCTTCCTTTTTCTTCATGTCTCCTCCATCATTCCTAATACATAAAATATAATAAAATACAATAATTAGTGCAATATTTATTCAAAAATAAAACAAAATCAATTGTAAATATTATATCAATTTATGTCCTATCAAATGTTCAAATACAAGAAAAAGGCTGTGTAGGTATTCCTTTCCCCAAACCCCATAATATGAGAGTTTTGATACTGGATACGCCATTTTTTTTAATTAGTTAGAATATTGACAATATATGAAGTTATAAAAGATGAAGATTTTATTAGAGTTAATGCTTAATGTTTGATTTTAAAAGTTATAAATCCGAAAAGTGCTGTTTATGAAAACAATTTCTCTTAGCAAAAAAATACCAACATCTTACGATCAAGTTTTAGTAGGTTGCAGCTGCAGGTTGTGGAGAGATAAAACGAATTTTCATCTCAGTCAAATTTTAGTAGCTAGGTTGCAGCTGCAGGTTAGGGAGAGATCTGGAAAACGAAAATGAATTTTCATCTACCCACTTCTATATCCGGCTTTGTCACTTATTCATGGAGGCTGCACTGTCATGAAAATAATACAAGAGAGGGTTCAAAAACTTTGTAAATTAATATCATTTTTTTAAGTTATTGATTTAAAAAGCTAAGAAATTTAAAAATTTTTAATTTAATTAGTTGTACCATTTTATTTTGAGATACTCCCTAAACTTTAATAATAATCATAATAATAATAATAATAATAATAATAATAATAATAATAATTTTATGCAATGGGCAAAAGCTTATAAACAAGGAAATTCTTGTGGATATAATTAAAAAAAAAAAAACAATATTCTAATAAACTTGAATCTTGAGTCAAATAGTGGTTTACAATGTTTATGATCTTATGAAAACTTTAGCTCTATCTTTTGTTCATTTTAGAATCGTACAACCACTAGCTTTGCAGGCCACCGGAGAACTATCAATGTTCTGGGCTTGCCTTTCTCATGGATTCTAGTATGGAGGTTCTTCGTTGTGGCCACACCGGCTTTGAACATTGCATAATCTAATTGTTATCTTGAGGGTAAAAATTTTCATTTTGTGGCCCCTGCAAAAACATCAGCAAAATATTAGGGAAGTAACAAAAGAAGTGAATCATGATGTCTCAAGTATTTTACTATGGTTTTCGAAGCCTTCGACACTAGCTGGTTGTCAAATTTGATACCAAGGTAATCGTTTTCTGTCTAATGATAAGAGTAGTACATACGCTTGATACGACACGTTGATAACACCAGCATCAGTGTCAGCAATGCTAGCAAATGCTTCTTGCGACAAGTCTATGGTACTACTACTGCAAGAAGGGCAATAATCCCCAATCTTCACAGTAACAGTTCCCCTTCCTCGACTAGGGGATTGAGTTCCTGGGTTGTGCCATTGGGGCAGGTCACTCGGTACATATGCCCACAAACAGAACCATTGTTCCAAAAAACATTGCTAGCTGCTGCTATCGTCACCCCTTCATCTTGATACCCAAAACAGGCAGAAGCCGCACACAAGGAAAGGGAAAAAGAAAAAAAATCCAGGATATGGATTGTATATTTGAAGCAAGTGGAGATGAGTACTTACAAACGTATGGCGGAGTATAGAAGGTTGCAGTGCCTTCATCTGCGGTTGTCAGTTGGAAAACTCTAGATAAAGTTGACAGAAAAACTAGAAAGCGAAAATAGCACTGTATTATCTTAAATGCCATTGCTAATAACCCTTGAAAATGTGATCGAAGCTAGGTTCCCCAAGGCTTCAATTTTGGTTGGTATTGTGAAGATTATTTACAGAGGCTTGATCCCACTGGGGTGTTTGTTTTGTTGTAATATGTCAACAATTTGTAGTTAACCACAATACTGAGTACATGAAATGAAATGTATCTTTGGTGATAATTTGGAATAATGAATAAATGATTAAATTAAAGGAATATAATATATCAAAGAGTGGACTTTTTAATATCTTGATTTCATTATTCAAATTGATGGCAGTATGCATGAGAACGTGAATCATAAGATTCAATCGACTTGGATGAAATTGATAAATATATTTGAAATTCTTTGCCACCGCACATGATGCCATTGTAATTGAAGGAGAAAATCTGTACTATTGTTTAACACCAAGTGTTAGGTTATTAAACAATAATTATAACTGAAATGATAATATTAAGATAGATGTGTGATAAAATTAAAAAAATTATTCTATAATTATAGATTTGAATTATTATTATTATTATTATTTTAGATTTCTATAGATTGTTTATTTTAACCATTTTTTATTATTTTTATTTTTATTTTTTAGTTTTATATTATCTATTTTCAAACTCCAATTTTATATTTTTTCTCCATTATCACGATCGATTCTAAATTTGACATTACACTTATTTTGTTGTTGTTTTGGTGGAAGACTTTGGATTATTTATCAGTATCTACTTTTCATACAGGATGGAGAAGAAGGCAAGAGACAATGAATATATGGACATATTTTGGCTACAATATCACTCAAGAAAGCTCCATTTTTGGACCGAAAGGGACAAACGAATTACTTATGGCCAAGAGCCAAAGAAGATGTCATTGTCATGTGAATCTAGCTTTTGTGCTATTGGGCAAGTGCCGAAGAAGATGTCATAGCTTTTGTTTTTGTTTTTTTGTTTTTTTTTTTTTTTTGTCTTTTGGATTTGGACCACCATCCAGTTTTTAAAATTTCGCTTCAATTAATCCGGATCAAGTCGTTGAAATTCCTTAAGGGGGTAGAGTTCTCCCCAGTCCATCCAAGACTCGAACTCGAGATCTCTTGGATGAGGTCTAATGACTTATCACTAGACCAATATGTTGACCGAGTGCCAAAGAAGGAGATGTAATTGTCATGTGAATCTAGCTTTTGCGGTGGTAAAGATGACAGCAATTGGAACCTTCTGAGGAGAGTTAACACCCATTAACGGAGGAGCATGCAATTGGAACCCTCGGAGGTGAGTTAACACACATTAACGGAGGAGCATACACCACCAATGAGCTATAGCTCAATTAATATTGTCCCTCCTCCCCTGTCGTTGTGTAGCAAAAAACATGAAGGAGCATATACCATAATTGAGCAATTACACTTTGTCCAAGATCACCACAATCTATGCTAAGAAAGTTGTACATCTTTCTTCTTTTTTTTTTTTTTTTTGTGAAAAGAAGAAACAAACAGAACCCAAACAAAACAACGCTACATAGAGGAAGGCCCCCTTCTCTTTCTAACCCAATACATACCACTAGCATCCAATCTCAGCAAGTCTTCAAGATCTGTCGGAGGATTGATAAGCTCTTGGACTCCTCTCCCGGATCTCTGCGCCATCTTAGCAAGCTTATCAGCGCATTGATTAGCCTCTCTAAGAATGTGGACGATCACTGGGACATCTAACTCAACCATGAGTTTTCTGTAATTTTCTATGATGGACTTCCAAGGATGATTTTCCCCTACTCCCATGTTAACTGCTCTGACCACTGATAGAGAATCGCACTCGACTTCCAGGGCTCCAAAGCTCTTATCCTTGGCTAAATGGAGGCCCTCCCTCAAACCTAAGAGCTCTGCCATATCGCTGCAAGTCAAACCCAAATTTATCCAAAACCCGTACTTCCAATTACCCGTCATCTCTGAAAAGGCCTCCTGAGCTCGCAAGGCCTCCCTTCAGCTGTGCAGCACCATCAACATTCAGTTTTATCACCCCCTCCTTAGGACAATTCCAGCTCACTTTTATGACAGCTTCATTTCTTTCCTCCTTAGAGTTCATCTCCCTACCATGCATGACTGAACTAATCACCCTATTAGCCACTGAGAGAGGGGGCTCCCATCTCTTCTGGATCACAAGGCTGCATCCTGACTTCCATATGGCCCATATGGCTAATAAGAAAATTATCTCCTCATTCTCAAGACCCAGCAAATACTTTTTATTTGCTCCCTGATACAGCTTCATTTCTTTCCTCCTTAGAGTTCATCTCCCTACCATGCGTGACTGAACTAATCACACTATTAGCCACTAAGAGAGGGGGCTCCCATCTCTTCTGGATCACAAGGCTGCATCCTGACTTCTATATGGCCCATATGGCTAATAAGAAAATTATCTCCTCGTTCTCAAGACCCAGCAAATACTTTTTATTTGCTCCCTGATATAGCCATTCGTAAGCATTTCCTTCCCAAAAGCATCCCTTCGCCTCAATGCCTTGGACCAGATTACTCCATATATTTCTCGCATGGCGGCAGTCTCTAAGGGCATGGCAAACCGATTCTTCCTCCGTCTTACAAATGTCATAGCGACTGTCCTCCACAATGCCTCTCTTCATTAACTCAGTCTTCATAAGAATTTTCTCTCTAGCAGCCGGCCAGCAGAAAACTTTAACTCTCTCTGGATACCTTTTTTTCCACAGCCAACTCCACTCTCTATCATCTCCCACCATGGTATTACTACTTTTTTGCAGCCAGTACGCCGAAGCTACAGAGAAGTCCCCATCTCTGTTTTCTTTCCAGAACATTGAATCCCTGGTACCCTGGACTCTTGGAAGTATAATGGCACGAATTTCCTCTACCTTATCGATTGGAAGGACAGCAGAAAGCTCCTCAAGTTTCCATTTACCCTCTTCATCCCAAAAGTGATGCACTTTTAGGTCTTTATTGCAGCACTCCTGAGGTATGGTTGCCTTAACAACAAGCTCTTCCTCTCCACACCATCGATCATACCAAAAGTTTATGTCCCTCTCATCACCAATCCTCCACTTAAGACCCCGCTTTTGGCACTCCCTACTCTTGCAAATGCCTCTCCAAACCATTGAGGAACTATTCTTTTTCTTATGCTCCAGTAAGCTTCCACCCTTTAGGTATTTAGCTCTCACGATTTGACTCCAAAGGGCTTTTTCCTCCTTAAGGATTCGCCACCCCAACTTGGCCATCATCGCAATATTGCACTCCTTCATGGATCTTAGGCCTTGACCCCCTCCTTTTTGGGGGCACACACTCTCTCCTACTTAAGTGGATTTTCCTTCTATCCTCACTTCTCCCCCAAAGGAAATTTCTATTCATTCTGTCTAGTTTCTTGCAAACGCTCTCCGAAAGCCATATAATGGAATTGCTGCTGCCACAGATTGAATTAAGGTAAGAGACACAGAAGAGATAATCTCATTCTTAATAAAAATTTATCTTATTTCACCCCCCAAAAAAAATTAAAATCTAGATTGTCAGATGTTGATTTTTAAAATCTTAAATTGTAAAGTTTGTATTAAGTTATCAATTATTAAAAAAGCTTTTTTGTTTTTTTTTTTTGTGTGTTAGGGTTGATCCATCACTCGGTTTTTGAAATTTTGCTCCTACTATTCTAAGTCGAGCCGTTGAAATCCCTCTAAGGGATAGGGCTCTTTCTAACATGGTTTGCTCCATCTAAGAGTCAAACTCGAGTTTTCTAGATGAGACCTAATGACTTATTAAATTAACACATGTTAGGTTTAAAAAAAATATTCGTTCTAAAGATTTTTTTTCATACTAAATTATTAATTATTAAAAAAAAATTTCATAATCTAAACATGGGTCAGCAATAATATAATATGCTGTTGCTATTTGTCACTGTTTTTTTTTTTTTTTTTTTGGAAGTTTTGAAGTACTCTACAAGCATGATGATAGGAGATAATAATAATAAACTCAAAGCATATCAATGAAAGACGAGGTGGGAGGCACATAGCATCCAAGGTGGGCAATCTACAACCTTACCTCTCTCTCTCTCTCTCTCTCTCTCCACCCCTCCCCCCCCCCCAACGTTATGGCTAATCAAACAATTCATTTTTATTAAATTTTTTAAAGCACCTCATTCTAAAATAAAATTTTCTACTTTTGAGTCCTATCCAAAACAATCAAAATAACCATAGAGCTTGATACTGGGATGGAGAATTGAATGCAAGGAAAAGAACAAGTGAAAAATTGGGGCTTTGTTCAATCACTCTAAAATACATATACAACACTTGGTTGCATCTTCTTGTACCAACAAAAAAATAATAATAATAATAAAATACATACACACCACTTAAAGAGAGCTGAACCAAGGATTAAACTTCTACTTCGAAGGATACAGTCACACCAATAAAGAGTAATGAAATTTTTGAAGTCCTTTAACTCTAGAGTATGACCCAAAAAAAGAAACCAAAGGTAAACTAAGTTTTGAATTTCTGATTCACCCTTTCATTGACTATAACTGATATTCAAGTTCGGAACAACTCTCCAGAGGCAACAAACAAGAAAATTCGACTCAAGACACATCATTTCTGGCTAGCTATGGTGTAGGATAGGCTGAAAATACTTTTGACATGCAGCTGAAAGTTTTAAAGATGAGTAGCACCGAAAGTGTAGAAGCACCAAAATACAGCAGCTATAGAAAACTGACTTCGGGTCAAGTTTGAGAACCTTCCAAAGAGAGTGGAGCGATCAATATTCTCAAACGCAGTCATCAGCAATCCCCACCCCCAATTAATTACCTCATCATTTTTGGCTTTACATTGGTTACTCATAAGTTTGCTTCTAGCCCCTGAACACAACCTAAAAAAGGGACGTCTTCCAGAATTGAAAGTCTCAAGTGAAGGAGTAAAGGAGTGACCAACTTTGCCAACGATTCACCTACACAAACTACTAGCAAAAAAGATCTGAATTTGAGACATATGGCACATATATGAACTCACAAGCTGCACTGAAAATTTCGTTTTGAACAAATTGTTTATTGGTACATTCAGGGCACAACATACAAAATATATTACGATGGCGAGCGAAGAAAATTCACTCTTGATACATCTTTAGAAACAGTAAAACGAGGTCATTACAATCTACTTCCTCTTCTTTTTGTCTTTCTGTCAACCCTTACCACAAGAGAGAGTTTCTTGACAAATTCAACCTTGCCGACCTCAAACAACATGACATAGAGAGAATGGCCCTTGAAAGAATTTGAATTTCTGAATGAAGCAAGAAGAATTCAACTAATGCTACAAACCCAACTTTTTTGAAAACCAGTCTGAAAGATTAGCTATTACAAACCCAACGAATACCTGCACCAAGCATCAAGAAGAAAGATGGTGTCATAACAATGAAGGCATGTCACATGGTACTTGTGTAGAGTGAACTAGCTTTATAGTTTATATAGAAAGCGAGACAACTAAATGGCCATTTTTATATTCTCTCCTCTCCTCTTATTTTCTCCTCAAAAATTTTCTATTTTGTTTTATTCCACTTGTAACAAATAAAAAATCACAAATTTTTTCCATAAATGAGTACTGGCATTAATGCAACCTCTTCTCCTCCTATACTTCAGAAAAGGCTGCATCCAAATGTATCCAGTCCTAATCAGCCATTTTTTTCTATCATTGCAAAATATAAAAGAGATTTCAATCAGAACAGTAAAAGAAAAATAAATTCTTGTTAGACTTAAATATGCAAGTGTGGGACTTTAGATGCC
This sequence comes from Dillenia turbinata, assembly GCA_037126225.1. Lineage (NCBI taxonomy): Eukaryota > Viridiplantae > Streptophyta > Magnoliopsida > Dilleniales > Dilleniaceae > Dillenia > Dillenia turbinata. The sequence goes on from JBAMMX010000014.1 coordinate 4,702,016, forward strand.
AAAGACAACAACAATAACAAACTGAGTCTTAATCCCAAATTTTGGATTGGCCGTTTGAGATCAATATAAGAGAGAGGAAAAAAAAATCTAACCGTATCACATCACTTATGAAACTTAATCTATTCACAGCAACCACCATGGGCTTGTCTCCAAACTAGGATCCTCAGATGCATAGTAGTTCACATGATTACTGAGGCATGATGATGATACTAATTCCTTTTGGCAAGGTGAAGAAACTTTCTAAGGATAACATAGTCAATAGGTTGTTAACATTATGTATCACATTTTCCTGAGCTATCTTCTCATCGATGCTATTCCATCACATTTTAAATTGGAAGGGGGGAATCTAGTTCAATCATTTCATTTTTGTTATTAAGATGCTACACACTGTCCATTTTCTCCACCTTTTTAACAGTCTTACCTGAGCTGAACCAAGAACATAGACAGCTGAATAGTGCCGACCATGAATCAACATGTCAGCCACCATAGCAAGAGGGATGGTGAGGGACATGCCCAAGGTGGCAACCACTGGAGTTGTCCAAACAACAGATAATGCCCTGGAGGGACCAAAACAAATTGATTAATAGAGAAGAACATCTACAAGCTTGCTAATATTCAAGAAAGGAAAGATTTACATACCAAAAGTAATCGGAGACAACACTTCCCAAAAAGCCATTGGCAAGAACTATTTCATCCATCTTTGCTGAGTGAGGAATTGTGAACTTAGGTTCAATCCCTAAGGCTGTCAATGGCCAAACTGAAAATAAAATAGATAAAAAACCATTAATTGATCAATATAGCAGAAGTTAGTTCCATTAAAGCTTTCACCATATTTAGGTGTAAAAGAAGCAGAAGTATATGTCAGCCATATTATCATTCCTCTCCATGGCTCTCCCATCCCAATGGCTTAGAGGTGGAAAGCGAACCAATCATTCAGATGAATTATAGTGAACAGGAGGGCCCTGGTTATTTACCACAAATTTGGAGAATAGTTCAATGATCAAGCTGTAAAAGTGCCCACCAACTTAAAACTTGGAAACTTCTGACCTCATTTTATGCCCCTTCATAATGACTGGGTTCATTATGAGACAATGAGGTTCATTATTAAACTCCCAACCTGCACCTCCACAATTACTAGTTTTACCTTCCTTTTCCTCACACAGACTAATAGTTTCACATAGATTTCTGACAGGATCTTGCATTTGGTTTTATCAAGGTGACAGTATGCACTCAAATGAGAACCATTGAAAGAAGCAGCAAGAAGACATTGAAAACAGTAGTAACATACACAAATTAATGGTTCATACCAAGCCACCACAATGCAACAAGTGTAAACAATCCAATATAGCCGAACAACTTTTGCACGTCTGCCCTTTCTCCTTCCTTACCAGCAAATTTCTTCAGAAGCACTGCACACCAATATATAATTGAATATTAGCATAAACTTCATCATGACAATATCTCTGATTGAATATGATTCATCAGATAAGGGAGCAATACCAGTAAATATTCCATACGACATGGCAGAGAGAAGGCCAAAAAGATCACCGACAAGAGAGTGCTTCCCATTTCTGAACACAAATTCAACTGTCAATTCCAAGACATGCATAAAAAAGTAAATCGTAACACACAATGACAGTAGCAATAATGTGAGAATATTTCTTCATAACACATTCTTCTAACTAAGGATAATATTTCAAAAGACTCTGATATGAGGAATGTACAAGCTTTTTGTTTCCATTGATATTTTGTTACTGTGACCAATTTCAGATTTAAGCATGCAACACTATCAACCACACAGGCAAATTAATTGATTTATCTTTCAAAAGAGATAGGATGAAATAAGATCCATTCTAACTCTAACCAATGTTGAGATAAAATACTCACGCAGATGCACTTAATTCAGACTCATCTGCTGCCCAAGTTTTCCCTAGTGTTGTCATTGCAACACCAGCCATGCAGACAAAAACAGCAACAACTTTTGCAACACTTAAAGAATCTTCTCCTAGAAATGCACCGATGAAAAGAGTGAAAAGCCCTGAAGTTGAGGATAATACTGTCGTACTGGCAACACTAGTACGCGCAAGTGCAGCATTCGATAAATACTGGGGGAAGAAAAAAGCAAGTGTGTTAATTAATTTTTGAAATTTACAAAAAAAAAAAAAAAGAAGTATGATAAAGCTGACATTATACGTTGCACAATAATGATGCGGCAGTAAAAGGATGCATGCTACCATATTATTAACTACTCAATCTATTAAGCAAGTCTTTTGATATTGGAGGAGACAATACATCAGTATGCAAAGATGAATAAGCAACCGCCCATTCATGAACTTGGCTATTACCAAGGGGCAAACACTCCTGAGTAGACTACGCACATCTCATATCCGAGCAATATACAATTCAAAGTCAAGAAGTAGTTTTAATTTATTTAAGCTGTAAACAGAATACCACATAAGTCACCAGCTTCTTGAACAGCATAACAGATTGTAAGAAAACCCTTAACATGGGTCAGGAAGTCAGGAGACCTGTCACTTGTGAATGAGCCACTTAATTTGCTTATGGCACAAGTTTATGGCTGGTCCTAATCCAAAACAAGTTCATCCAGGGACACACTTGCTATGATCCAGGATGAACCAGGATAATCTCTTAAAAAGCTTCAGACACATAGGGAAGACTAGAGCTCTATATATTCAAGTTGTCTACAGTGTTGCACATGCCAGAAGAAGAAATGCGGGAGTAAAGACAAATGTCAATTGTGAACCACAAGGAAAAATAGAAAAAATATACAGTATGAGGGGATGCAGAACCTTGCCAACTACAGAGGTGCATTTACATCAAACAGTATCAAGAATCGAAGGAAAAATTTGTCCTTAATGAAAACAAAGCCACTGCCACATTTGCTCAGAGGAGTCATTAGTTACACAAATTTGAGTAATCTTGTGCAATAGAAAATCAAGGCCAAGAAAGAGGAAAATGTTAATTTAGCTAGCCAATGAAGTGACTCACCTCTGTTATAAACCATATGGGAGCAATATAAAATCCATATTTAGCAATTTCCTTGGTTGTCAACTCTCTTTCTTGTTTTGGAATCTCTGTAACGCCTTTTCCTTTGGGAAAAATTGGTTTTTCCTCTTCATGAATAGAGAACTCATCTTCACTATCTTTTCTACTGAAACTCACAGGAAGTTCCATTTCAAAAATTTTCTGCCCTCCAATGTATTTCCCAGGAGAACCCTGTCCAGTAGAAGACTCTTTTAAGCTTTCCACACTTTTCCCAGGTTTAGAAGAGCAACTTTTCAGGGAATTACATATCCAATCCTTTAGGAATGCTAATGGAAGGTAAACTACCATGAGAGAAGCTCCAAGGTACGTGAGTGCAAATGGCTGCTTGTATCCTACGAATATTCCCTGCGAAATGGATCTTACTAGTTAGAGTTACAATATGATTTTCAAGCTATTGCTGGGCCAGCAGAAAACAGAAAATGCATATAAAGCTTTCAACAGAAGAAATCAAATGGTGCAATGAGAACAAATATAAGGTAGACAGGCATGAATAATCATGCAAAATTACAGCAGAAGCATCATACCATCGACTAGGGTAGCAACATGATCAACCAGGATGTACGTGGCCTCATATGCTAATCATGAAAGCATGGTTCTCTCTTACTGCTTCATTAATTCAACTCAACCAATATACCACAACCTTCAGGATAAATATCATGTTATACAATTTTCCTTTACAAAAACTGATCTTCCGTTAGGTTATAGTCTCCACCACCTCTTAATTGTTCAACCATATTCTTTCAGGCATTCCTTTGTAGAGGCAAGCATCCATTAGAAAACAACACAGCCCAATGAAGCACCAAGTGATTTCTGCTGTGGGGGGCACTCTTATCCTACATTCATATTTCATGATACTTGCACTAATTACCAGCTACATTTCTCAGACATCTAAAGTCCACTCTAAGCATAAGAAGACATGCAAGTGCTTAATGGAAGTAACTCTCCAGATAAGACTATGACACTTACAGTAAATTTAATTTCAAGATGTCGTCTTCAATCTAGCCCTTCAATTTAGAATTCCATATTTCAACATGCATCATAAGATCTCATTAACATACAGTCTGATTTCAACGGTAAGTAACCATGCATGCATCGACAATTGGAAAGGTGGAGCCATGGCTGCCCCATTCACCAAAGTTTTTAATATGTGAGAATTAAACTTAAATTTTCAAGAAGTTGATGCGGCCCCCAAAATTTTTGTTTTACCAGCAGTATGTAGAAGATTTACCTATCATATCAATGCTTACGCAAGGAAGCATCAAATCTGGCAATTTAATCTTTTCTATGACTATTCTTGAAACAAACCTGCCTAAAATTAAGCCAGGGAAAGGGCATATTCTATGTGTGATTAGCATGTCAAATATCCAAAACATGAAATATTAACTTTGCAAGCATGCAAACCAAGGGAGTCTGTGAGGTCCTTTCTCGTTAATATGTACTTTACAGTGGTTTGTCAAAGACCCATCATTGCAAAATCAACACTTTGTAAATGTTTCTAATTGAAGGGTTTGACAGATTGAAAGTACATTTATTTATGCAAATGAACACTATTTTCTTCTTGGCCACTTGACTCCCTGAAGAGTATACAGGCCAATTAAGTAAAACAATGCCACATATGAGCCAGTCAAAATCTTATATTTTGTGTAACAATCATCCACTCCAAAAGCTTAAACTTGTGGAGGGAGGCGCCTCACATGACTGAACTCAAGACTTTCCACTCTGATATCATTTTATTGTGTAACAACCATCACTTCCAAAAGCTTAAGCTTGTGGAGTGAGTTGTTATTAACTCTTTTTGTATTTTAACAAATGAGTTGCTGGAGTAGTTAAGCTTGACTCCTCTGTTAAACAAGCAAAAAGCGTGTATTCAAGCTTGATCAGGTCAGTTGTGTTTACTGCAGAAGCCTAAGAATTATATGTAGTTCAACTCATTTCCTGGTTGAACATTATAAACAATTTGTAAACAAGCTATCAAATCTAAACTCTTGTTTGAACTTGAGAGAAAGAAAAAGTAAGCAAGAGACCAAATTAGGTATGAACCTAAAAGTTTCACCAGATGTTATTTTTTTTTTTTTTCCATTCAACGATCTTGATGAGCCTTAAACATGCCAAGTTCTACATATCCATAAAGGCCACAGGTTTGTTGCAATCCTCTACCACATAAATTTTATATGTGATTGAAGGTGTATCCTTCACCACATATACAGAATAAAACTTTAAATTTCAATTCGTGATTTAAAAGCATGTGACAAAATCTTAAGTTTCAAGACTATTTCTCCTGCCTCTCACTTCCAATACTAAATCCTCAGTTATGTTTGTTAACTATGATCTTCAAATGATTAATAACTAGGACTTGAATAGCTGCCGAGAACATAAACACCCAGATGATTAGATCTTCTATCACATAGTTTGACAAGACAATAGACATGACAAGAGCCTCAGAGATTATCAGCATTTTATTTGAAAAATGATACTAAAACCGAAAAAGCTAATGACAGAATTGAAACATCCTAAATGGCTGGTATTATAAGGCTAAAAATTCCAATACATGTTTCTCAAGGACCAACAAAATATGCCACATTGAATTTTGTCAATTTAATTAATAATTATTGACTTTTTTGGTCCTAATATCTTGAATCGTTTTACTTTAACGAATCACACTGCCTAGCTTCAGGCCAATGCAACTTGATTGATTGAGACTTGAGAGTGAACCTAATTCATGGATTTTTTTTTTTTTTTATATTTTAAATATATATATATATATATATATATATATATATATATATATATATATATATATATATTACTGAGATCTGAATCTGGCCCTTATGCTTTGATCCTTCCGCCCTTAAAAGACGGCAACCACTATGAGCACCATAATGATGACCAGAAGCGAAAAGAAAGGAAGGGCGCACCGAGCACTTAAACAAATTCTTCTAAAATTCAATCAAGTGTTCTTCTCCTTCAACCGGGTCAAGCCATTTCCTGACCTCAAGATCACTGAACCACATATTGGGGGCAAAAATCAAAATACATGGCCAATAACATATTAAAAAAAAAAAATCATTGCTATTTATTAACCTAAAGTTTCGGAGATACCCCCCCCCCCCGGGGGGTCCCTTCTAGAAGAAATATGACCACTTTTATCCAAATTGGATGAAACCCAGGTAAAATTTCAACTATTTTAGGGAGGAAAAAAAATCTAAGAACATAAAACAATCCCCCTTAAACACAAACAAAAGAACATTACAAATACATCCATGACAACATAATATGTACATAATTAATGAGTCACCAACAACAATGGGTTTGAAATTTGAACCATTAATAGATCAAAGACTAAAATTCTCCAAGAAAAAAAAGGAACAAATAAGAAGCTGACCTGAGTGACTTCTGCAGAGGTGACCCAAATTACAACAACAGCAACAATAAGGAACAATCCAGCTCTATATCTCCAACTCATTGTAAATTAAAAAGAAGACCCACTAACCATAAAATAAAAAATTCACCAAAGATCGGTTATGTTCTTTCGGATCTTCAATATGCACAAAACCCATTAACCCGAAATCTTAATTTGTCACAGGCATGAGACTTGACAACCCAAAATCATCAGATCCCAGAAGATAAAATGTTTCTTTAATTTCACAAAAGCAATTTCGGCTGCTTGGTTTTCATGTTGGAGAGACGAGACCGCAGGTGGGGTGTGCAATACAAACGTTTAGAAGGAGAAAAAAAGCCAAGAGAATCGGTAGAGAATGAGAGAGAGAGAGAAAGGGAGGGAATTGGACAGATGAAATGAAATTAAAATCTAATGGATTTCTTTCTTTTTGGTGGTTAAGAGTTGATGATTGAATTCTCTCTCTCTTCCCTCCCCCTCTCTCTTGTTTGGTTAAGAACAAGGGAGAAATGTTTGTCTGAATCGTTGGTAAATGCACTGATTTGGATGTCGGTCGGTCCGTTAATACACACTATATTATATAAGAAATTTATAAAATTATATATAAGATTAAGAAATAAGAAAATTTTTATTTCTTTATATTTAATAAATACAATATAATCATTGATTTAGATTTCGTGTAGACAAAAAAAAAAAAAAAAAACCTGACACTAAAGAAAAATTATTAGATTCTTTCGTTTAAAAGCTGGAGGGAAATAAAAAAGAAATGATTTGATAGAAAAAATATCTCTCCAAAAGTTAAAATCTTTCCTTCCAAAAATGAGAAAGAAACAGAAAGAAAGGCTCATGAACAGAGTAAAATTTTTAATATACCAATTTTATCATTAAAAATGATATAAAATAAATTTATACATAATATATTATATAAATGATATAAGATATTGATTAACTCACACATATATCAAAATAAAAATTACAAAACTCATAATATTCAAATAGATTCGATATTTATCACCATGGAACTATCATAAGCAAAATATATATATATATATATAGACATTTAAAAATTTTTATCAGTTATCAATAAAATAATATTTATAAAATTATAAAAATCACGTATTGAGATTTCATATTAATTTATATTTTATAAGTTTTTTTGAAAGGATATAAAGATTAAATTAGTATGTTTTTAAATATTTTCTTCTTATTTCTCTTCAATTCCCAAATAAAAAAATTATATCATTTCTTTTCTATTTTAAACTCCAAAAAAAAAAGAAAAAATACATCTTTTCTCCACCTTTTTTCTCTCGACTTTCCCTTTTCCATTATTTTTCCCTTTTCTTTCCAAAACTCTGAAGCCAAGCCTTATATAGGGTTCTCCTAGAAGGTCAATGTTGAGTTGATTCTACGTGGAAGAAGGCTATTGGTTTATATAATCATTAATTTGTCTTCTGTCTATTCTCTTCTGATTTTTTTGGAACTACCTTTCTTTTTTTCTTCTTTGATTTCATTTTTCAGTCATTGATCCTCCTCGATTTCCGTTTATAGGCTTTTTAAATAATTTTCTTGATATTTCGCTTTCAAATTTTCCAAGAAATAAGCACATAAAAAAATATTTATCTATGATCGATTCTAAATTTTAAAATAAAAGAATTAAATTATTATTATTATTATTATTATTATTATTATTATTATTATTATTCATAATGTAAAAAATCTCAGCCAAATTTAAAAATCTATATATTTTAAAGAGAGTAAAATTTTGAGATTTTCAAATATATATATATATATCATCAGTATAATTTAATTGGTATTGTTCTTTTTTTTTTTTAAGGTCTCGAGTTTAAACCTATTATTTATTTAGTGTGTGTATCAAATATAAAAGTTTAGAGTTTAAACAAAAGTCTCTCAGGCTTTCTAACACATGGTCAAATGAATAGATTGCATATATACATAATAAATATATACTCTAAAAAAAAATAACGTAAAAAGATCAAACTTAATGAACAAGTATGAACATCATAGATTGAGAAAGTAAAATTTCACTTTATTTTCTAGAGGAGTATATATAAATGAAATTTAAGGAGTGTTATTTATAGATGTTAGAAAAGATGATGAGTCAGCACCTAGAGTTATAATGTAATAACATGTGACACGAGTTTCAAGTGAGTCAGCACCTGTGATTGCAATGTGTTGACACGTGACACAAGAGTTGAGTGAGTCAACAACGAATTGAGTTAGATGATGATACGTATCTTGTAAGTTGTGAGACAGATATACAAATATGTGCCAGCATGTGATAACATATGTATTGAATATATATTTTATAATGAAAATCTAGACTTTTGAATATTCATACCTATAAAAATTTTATTTATTTATTTATTTTTGATGCATACTATAATTTAAATCTGAGTCTATTATAATAAAAAAGAAGATATATACCTCTTGTACCGAAACTCACCGATAAAAACTTTATTAAAAGCCGTTATTTCTTCTGATAGCCCCAAGATGCAACTCATCGGGGTCTCTGCGTGTATGTATTTGATTTTCTTGCTGGCAAGGAGACACGGTAGAGTCTAGAAACTTTTTCTCCATGTAAATATAAAATAGACCTAAAATTCGCATTAAAAATAATTTCTTATACAGATATGTAAAGGGGAACTTACCAAAGGGTTATTTCCCTGAATGACATGATTTTCCAATAAAATCCCCAAAATGGGTCTTTTTTTTTTTAATTCCCAAAATAGGGATTTTGAGATCCGGGATCTTGCTTTCTGAAAGCGAGATCACGGATCTCGCTTTTATTTTTTTTTTAATAAATTTTTAAAATTTTTAAATTTTTATAAAAATTTAAAATTAATAAAAAATTAAATACTATTAAAAATTAATTAAAAAATTAATAATTAAAAAAGAAACAATATAATTAATAAAAAATTAATCAATAAATTTTTATTAATCAACCATAAAAAGAATTTCAAATGAGACATATTTTTATTACGAAAAATAAATCACTGGTTTAGAAATTATCACCGAAATCTAAAAATTCAACATCTCATCAGTTTCAATTTTTTTTTTATAATAAATATTTTCCTGAAATTTTTATACCATTTTAAATTTGTTATTTTGTAAATTAATTAGAGATTGAATTTTCAGATTTCGGTGATAGTTTTAGACTAGTGGTCTATTTTTCGTAATAAAAGCATGCCTTATTTGGAATTCTTTTACGATTGATTAATAAAAATTTATTGATTATTTTTTTATTAATTATATGTTTTTTTAATTAATAATTTTTTTAATTTTAATTAATTTTTATTTTTGATTAATTTGTTTATAATTTTTAATAATATTAATTAGTATTTAATTTTTAATTAATTTTTAAATTTTTATAAAAATTTAAAAATTTCAAAAATTAATAAAAAAAATCAAAAGCCAGATCCCGGATCTCAAAATCCCTATTCTGGGAATTTAAAAAAAAAAAAAACCCCATTTCGGAGATTTTTTTAAAAAATCACGTAGAAAATAACCCACTTACCAAATATAATGGTGCCTTTCTGTCTTTTGGTTGTGATGAAAAAGCGAAGGAACATAAGTGAAATTAAAGGGAAGAAACTTCCTAAGAATATTCCACTCTCATAAAATATATATTAATCAATCGACACTTTGTGTGACGAATACCGATCTTTCGAAATTTGAATTAGAATATGAATCGATCGTGTTAAGGAATTAATGGGTCATTAAATCAAACTAATCGGATCGAATAAAAAACTTGAATGATATTATTATGATATTATAAATAAATTTAAATTATAATATATTAATAATCTAATAAATTTGTATATCTATTCACAAATATTTGTTAAATTATGTTAAAATTATATAATATAAAACATAATTCTTTAATAAAAATATCACACATCATTTAATACAAAATATTATTTAAATATATCAAAATTTAATTCAAATAATAGATTTAAATATATAAAAGTCTAATTTAAATAAAAAAATCCAATAAAAAAAGAATAATAAATGGCCCCAAGTCTGTTTTAAAAAAAATGGTGAGAGTGAAATATATATATATATATATAAGAGCACGCACAAAGAATGGTGACCCAGCGGCTCTCATCATTCAAATGCTCATGGCATGCTTGGGTTCAAATTTTTAGGCTATAATTTTTACACAAAAAAGGAAAAGGAAAAGGAAAAGGAAAAAAAATCCGAGTTAGATTGGACCCGATTTGATTGAATTTGATCGATTTTTTAAAAATCTGGTCATGATAGAAATCTCAAACCGATTGCTGATCTGATTTTAGTTATGATAGAAAATTCAAACCGACTGATAGTCTAATTCTTGATTAAATCGATTAGACCGATCGATCCGATGGATCTTAAAATACCGATGAAAACCACACCCACCGCTGATTATGGTTAACTCACCGTAAAATATTGAGTGGGATGTAGAGGGTGTCTTTGTCACAGAGGACAATAATAAAATATTATAAGTTTATCACACAAAATACATAATAAATATATATATAGTCACACAGATATAATGTATATATATAAAAAAGATTTACTTGATACATAAAATATTTTATAACTTAGTGCGGAGATAAAGAAAGGATGAATATATATATATATATAGTCTTACCTATATATTTTTTTTATAAAGAAACTGTTTTTATGAAATATAATATATATACATTAAAAATGATTTTTTTTTTATATAGTTTTTATGAGTAAAACTAAAATGAGATCACATTTTTATATAAAAATTCATACTTTTATGTCATATTTTTATATAATAAACTAAGTTTATTAATATACATTTAATCACAAAAAACAAGAGTTGGGAAGTTCCATTTATTACCAAAAATCATGAGAGAGAGAGAAAAAGAGGGGTCATGAATTATTGGGGGTTGCCCTAAACAATGAAGCAAAACTAAGCAAACTAATATGAGTTGATCGGTAATTAGATATCGATATTTTTTAAATAAGGTCTTAAATTTGATAACATTATATACTTAAAGGGTAAGTTTGTACGAAAAGAAAATATTAGAATGGAAAAAAATTGAAAGGTAAAGGCATGGTTGCCTTTCCGTCCTTCCCCGGTAGAGAGTTTGGTGGGGGAGAGAGAGAGAGAGATGTAGAAAGAAAGAGAGACCAAGAGCTTGAGAGATAGAGTGTAGAAGGGGAAGAGAGAGAGAGAGAGAGAGAGAGAAGGGTGAGCTTTTTTTTTTTTTTTTTTTTTTTTTTGTTTACCCTCTATCTTTGAAATAAAAAGAATAATTTTAAGTACTTTTTTATTATTTTAACAAACGGAAGTTCTCAAAAACGTTAAGTTTATACACCTCCATATCTTGGTATTCTTTTGAAGTTTAAAGGAATTTTGGCATTTCACACATAATTCAGAGGTTATTTTTAAACTTTTTCCTTAATTTTAATTTTTTCTTACTAAAACAAAAATTCACTTTTTCACCCTAAAAAATTAAACTCATTAATTTAATCTATTATTTTATTTTAGAAGGGGATAATACTTTTAACACTTTAAAAAATTGGTATATCTTTTATCTCTTTCATAATATTTTAACGAAATTGAAAGATTCCCTAAATATCCTTGAAATTCCTTTCAATCCGTTACTAAATGCTAGTCGGGCTATTTTCTGCTTTCAATCTAATGTTGAAAAGGGCATACTGCTTAAATGGGCTAGATAGGGTATCTGATCCAACAACCAGAACAAGTAAAACTTTTAATGAATCAAAGCAAACAAAGAGGACACACCCTTTCCTCATCTTTCTTTACTGGGCAAGATCGGGTTACCTCATGTGAGAGGTATGTATGGACAGATTGTTAATATCAAGTAAGGAGCGAACTACTCCATCTTAACAGAACAGTTTAGTGGTCATAATCCTCTTCCCCCAACCCAATAATTTCAGTTTCAAATTTTAGTGTAACAAAAAAAAAAGGAGAGCTACTCCTTTGTTAATATCAGATGTCAAATTTGTACTTGTAGGAACATACGATCGATAAAAAGTTTTTACTCAAATATATTTAATATTCAAATTTTAAAAAATGCATATATTTTCGTATTTTTCACAACTCCTATGTAATTAAAATAAAAAAAAAAAATCTTATGCCAAATTTATCACATTCCATCCAAATGGGAGGCAGCATGAATTAAACCCAAGTATTAAACTCCTTTTGTTAATTTTATTTTTCTATAAAATGAGTTATTCTATGGGTTTATCTATTATTTCACAAATATCGATACCCAATAGATCGATAGCTGTTTGATCGCACCAGTTTCTCATTATTCTATCATTCAATTCCATAAGAAATTGTGCTCATTTGATAATGACTCAAGGATTTCCAACTTCATGAATTTAAATATCAATTAAAATAGAAAAAAAAATTCTATTTGTGCATATTATCACCATATAATTGGAATTTTGACAATTAACTTTTATGAAATTTATATTATTTTTTGTTATAATAGGAATCAAACCCAGATTACCGGATCGGGGGAGAGGGGAAGTTGTCACATGAAATTTATAGTATTAATACATAATTTCTTCATCATATAACAATCACATCAAGACTTAAAAAACTACAACTTATGCCTTAATTTGATCATTGGAGTTCATATTTTGTAGACTTGAAAAACTTAATTTGATAACTTTCAACTTAATTAGAGTGCATATTTTCTTCCTTTCTATGTTTTTGCTGACTGAAATTGAAAGATATTAATATCATACCATTTCTTTTCCCTCTTGTCTACCTTATTTTCAAAAGATTGGGGATTACTTCCACCATTTCCAAAAATCAACTGAGGAATGATGATCATGGAGTAGACACTCCATTTATGACATCAATTAGTGTTCTCCTTCCTCCACCCATGCCCGACGTAGTGTTTAATTATCTTTCTAATAATGTGTTATCGTCAAATTATCATTCTTTTAATATAAAATATTTAATTTAGAATATAATTTTTTTATCCCGATATTTGAAAACTCAATTAATTCAGTTCGAATAGTTATTGGACTTAATTTATGAGTTGACTCTTTTGATATCTATTTTTTTATTTTTAAAAGTCAAATTTAAAATTTTAATTAAGAAAATTTAGTGTGTTATTATTAAACTTACTTATCATTGATAAATTCAGAGTACAATTATAATCCTTCAAGGTGTTAAAATATCAAAAAGTGATAATTTTTTTGTAAATTGTGAAAAAATTAATTGGTCATGAGAATGAGAAATCTATTGGGCCGAGGAAGGGCCCAGTAACAGCCCAATGAATGGGCCCATTTTGTCCTCTTTCAGGTGGAAAATCTGGGGGCTCTGTTTTCTGTTGGCTGCACCGCCTCATTCAAACCGTAACACGTGGAAATCTGGGAGTTCGTTAACTTCAGCTCTAACCAATCATTTCTCTCTTCTCCTTCTCTCTCCTGCCGTAGAATTTTCTCTCTCTAAATCATCATCATCTTCTTCTTCTACTCCTCTCTCTCTTGGAGTCGTTTCGTGTATGAAGTTGCCATCCTCCTCTGACTCTCTTCAGGTATTTAAGAGACATTCTCTGAATTTGTATTCAGGTGAGCACGATTAGAGATCGCGTGTGTTGATTTTGTTTTCTTTTTTTGGTAACAGTTTCTCTCCTCCTTCTCCGTTGATCTCGCGCTTTCATTCAAGTTCATTGCTGATGTTTACTTCTTTACTATTGAATTTTTGTGGAATTAATATCAGTTTAATTGCTAAACTTAGTAAATTTTTCATTCTGGTCTTCTTTGGGTTTCCAATGGTCAAGTTTTAGGGCATTATTACAAGAAATGCTGTTTTACAGTTATTGTCTTTTATCGTCTGAGTGAATAAGTTGAATTTAGGGTTTTAATTTTGATGGCATGCACTCATTGATGAACCATTTTACTGAATCAAATTGAATATGCTGCTCATAAGCCTTTCATATTGGATGGATGTTTCAGGGTTGCCTGCAAAGACAATGCTACTTGTTTTTGGTGGCAAATTGTCAGTTAGTGGTTCGCTACTTCTATTGTTGGTAATATTAAGGTTTGTGGATATTGGAAATGCTGGAACAACAAGTACCTTTATCCGATCTGAATGGCCATCCGCTGATATTCCCCTCGACAATGAGGCTTTTGCGATTCCAAAAGGTCATAACGCCCCACAACAAGTATGTGTCTCTTTCCCACAGGTTTTCTTTACATTGTGTAACATTGTCATATGCAATACCCAGAACCGATACATGTATAGGCATGTATGAACAAATACAAACCTATAATGAAATGCCATGTAAGTTATGGGCTTGGACTCTATCCTTGGAAAAAAAAAAAAAATCTCTCTCTTATACTTACATTGGATGACTTCAAGCAGTGTACAAAGTGAGTTATGGGCTTGGAGTGCAGTGAGGGTTTGTATGGCAAATAGAAGCATTGTTTTGTTAGGATGCTCCCTCTAGCTGTGCTATGATTAGTGTGGAGGGAATGGAGTAGAAGAATTTTTGAGGGGATGGAGAAATCTTTGATAGTTTTTGTGGCAATGCTTGGTTGACTTTTAAATTGTTCAAATTTTTTGTAAAGGTGGTTGATTTCATAGGTACTTTTTTTTTTTGTCTAAAAAAAAGAATTTATTAGATGAAGGAAAGAACCTCTAGACTATAACCTTTATAAATTCCCTAGACGTGGACCTATAGAGAACGATCTCTACAAATCCTTACTTTTTAGAGTTTTATAGGTAAGCACCCTCTTGGTGTTTTCAGTGGGTTTTTTTTTTTTTTTTTTTTTTTTTTTTTTTTTTTTGTGTATCTTGTTTTGGTGTGAATAAATTTCCTGCTTTTCTGATAAAAAACATACTAATGAAAAAAGGATGAGCCACTGATCTTTCCCATTCCAGGTCTTGTATTTATATATCTGAAAAAGAGAACAACAGCAATTATCAACTAAATTTAATATGTTTATAGTTTTTAGCAGCATATTGACATAGATAAACTGATTGAACTGAATTATAGATTGTTATTCACCTAACTATCGTGCCATTAAGGAATTGATAAAAGTTATTTACATATTTTTTATATGGCTCAGAAAAGTTCTTCAACAGAAGCTCAAAATTGCATATCATCTGATAACATTGCTAGTAACTCATGTCTAGTAATAAACATTTTTAAGCTTTAAGGTGCTTGAGGCATATTTTGAATGGACAATCTTCAGAATCACCAAGCTGATGAGAAGGCAAAACTAGACCTAGAAATGGATTTAGCTATTTGTGGAAAGATTGTGACCCAACTCTTTAATTGGGTTAAATTAGTCGAGCACAAATTGGGTTTCTACTTATAGGCTTGTTCACCTTGATCACTGGTTCAGGATAGTTTAAAGTTCTATGATAATTTAATGCTTGGATTATGTCATTCAACTAACTAAAGTTGAGCTTGAAAAAGAGCTAATGCTTGTCTGTAGACAATATTTTGGCTTGGAAAGGCTCTTATAGGGTTTGATATCCTCTGATTTTGCTGGTTTGCATGTATAACCTTCAAAGGGTCATGCTATGCTATGGTCGGCTCTCCTCAATGCTGTGGAAAATGTTAGCCTTTTATGCCTAATTGCTCTTCATGATATCCTTTAGCGATCAAAAGCTTTGTGCAGCTGTTCTATAGTTGAGACTATGATTCGTGCCTATATGATTTCTTTTTCCCTTTTTGGTTGAATTTTGAAACTGTCTTTTAATGCAAAAATATCAGAAAATCCTGTATTTATTTGCGTTGCTTTCTTCTAAGTAACAATTGTAGCATTCCTCTCTTAGTCACCATCTAGATCTCTGCTGTAGGTGCATATCACCCAGGGTGACTATGACGGGAAGGCTGTGATTGTCTCATGGGTTACTACTGAAGAGCCAGGATCCAGTAGACTACAATATGGCACCTCCCAGAAGACATATGATTCTAGTGCTGAGTGCAAGATGACTAATTACACCTTCTACAAATATACATCTGGCTACATTCATCACTGTCTTATTGATGGCCTGACGGTGAATATTTATTATTACATTACAAATGTCATAATTAGATAAGCCTACTAAATTTTTTGCCATGACATCAGATTCTTTAACTTCTGGTCTTGTTCTCTGTATTGGTTTATACTCATAGAGCTTTATTACATTTTTTTCCAAATAGTGACATATTTTCCTATTCATCAATTGTATTACCAGGGCCAATTTTGTTATTTATTAGTCTCTGTGTTATTAATAACTTTATACCAGGTTACTGGGACATTCTGCCAACTAGGTGTTTGGCTCTAGCTGGACTCTTCTAATACAATAGCAGCCCAACTAGGTTTTTGGCTTCCACTCACTTTTTAGATTGGAGGCTAGTAATTAGAGAAAAATGGAAGATTGCATGCATAACCATCATTTCTAACCTGCTGCATTTCTAAGTGAAATTCTTATTTAGACTCTCTATGCAGGATATGTCTTGAAAATTTTCTATCTCTTCCCTTAGCTCTTTTTCATTGAGGTTGTTCATTGATTGTATTATTAGTGAATCCCATAGTCATGCTATGTGGGCATGAGTGGGAGGTCAACTTTTGTTGTGGATTTGTGTATCCTTTAGTAGATAAATCCTTGGACTCTAAAAATCGTAATTATATGGATAATAGTGTTTAAATTTCTCGTAACATTTCCTACTATTTTGAAACCATTCCCCTGAAAAAGAAACTACTTTCTTTTTTATTTCTTTTAGCATGTCATTATTTTTTGCTGTTTATTTTTATTTTGGTGTCCCTAGTGGTGGCGATAATCTTGACCTGTTGCTATTCTTTTCTCTCCTTTCATATTTAAGCTATTTTTGACGGTATTCATTGGTGAAGCAATAAAGTCATCCACGCAAACCCATAACATATTCATATAATACTGTTTGAATGATATACTGGTGATTAGTAACAAAGCCATCCAATTATTATCTGATATAAGGGTGAGACGTGGGTGTGGAAAACAAAGTGCAGCAATGTTTATGGTGATTTTTGTGGCTGGCCTTGGTTCACTCTGCAATAGTGGTGCATGTTTGACATCAACTAACCATTGTGGTCTTGTATGAAGAGTCATATATTTAATGCCATATAGTCTATGCAGTTGTTATTAAATGTAGTGTTATATTGATTATGTTTATTACCTCATGCATTCTCTTTTCTTTTTCTTTTCTCTTAGTATGATACAAAGTACTTTTACAAGATTGGAGAAGGTGATTCATCTCGTGAATTTTGGTTTCAAACTCCACCAAAGATTGATCCGGATGCTCCATATGTTTTTGGAATAATTGGTGAGATATATTTTCTTTTTATCTCCTAAATGAGATTTCTTTCCATTATATAGTCAAGGCCTTGTGCTGTACTGCTGCAAACAATAAACAATACGAAATTTTGCTTTTCTATGTTTTCTTGTCTTAGAAAACATCTTTGAACTAATTTTCCCTGGTGGACTTCTGGCTACTGTAAAGATTTTGTAATTGTAATGGTTGTAGGAATACACCAACTGTTGTGAATAAATAAACAGTTAGGATGCATTGTGGAGGAGAGAAGATTATGATTTTAATAGGGGGATTGTATCCACTCATGTTGCTCACCAGAGCAGAACTATGACTCTCTGGCCAAGAATAAAGGAAAAAACTTTGGCATCATAAAAACTTAGATCTTTCCATGATTTGATAATTTAAACTTTAGATACATGATCTGATTCTCTAATTTGACATTTTTCCTGCTTTAGGCGACTTGGGTCAAACGTATAATTCTCTCTCCACTCTTGAACACTACATACAGAGTGGAGGACAAAATGTTCTATATGTTGGTGATCTCTCTTATGCGGATAGATATCAATACAATGATATGGGTGTTAGATGGGATTCTTGGGGCCGCTTCATTGAGAGGAATGCCGCATATCAGCCATGGATTTGGACAGCAGGGAATCATGAAGTAGAATACATGCCTTACATGGTATAGCTAATATATTTCTAACCTTTGGGAATCTTGAATATCCTTTTGTGTGCCTCATAGTTCTATAAGTTGAATGGCTTATGTACATCTATACATGTAAATTGACATCTTTCAATTTTTTGGCTTTTAGAATTCTTTCAATGTACATGCTTATTTTGATACAACACTCAATATAACTAATTAGTTGCCCAATGTACAGGAAATGAGGGTGAAAGTAGCATAAGTTGAAATATTGGCACAAAAACTTTCTAAAATCCTCCTATGATTGTCTGTGTTGAACTCGTCTATTCATAGTTTTCAGTTGCATGAAGAATCAATCTATTGTGAATCCACTAAGTTTTTTAGAATTTCTGGTCCAAAATGTTAGGTTGGAATGCACCAAGGAGGTGCTCACCTATAGGGACTACAATTGCTGCTAAATTACCCCTTGCCACCTCTTGATGATGGACAGAAGATCAACTTGACAGTACATTCAATAGTCTAATAATATATTGATTGAGCTGTCGAGCCTCATAGAATTTGGAAGTAAAAATTTGCCATAACAAATACCACCAGCACTTGTTTTAACATATGTAATGTATATTTCAGGAGGAAGTTCTGCCTTTCAAACAATACCTTCATAGATATTCTACGCCTTATATGGCTTCAAAAAGCAGCAATCCTCTTTGGTATGCTATCAGACGTGCATCTGCTCACATTATTGTGCTATCCAGCTATTCTCCATTTGGTAACTTCTCATTTCTTTCTGATGTACGCACGTGCTCTTGTCGAGTGATTCTTGTGCTCTTTATTACTTTCTATGGAGGTCACATTTTTTCTGATTATATTTCTTAACAACGTGTGTTGATCTGAAGCTTTGTTTCTTTGTCACCCCAACCCTCTAATTCAAACCTGGATTAAAAAGCTCATATTTAATTGTATGAAGACGTCCTACACCCGCTTGTCTTATGCTCACCCTTATACACCAGAATATGTTGGCAGGCTCTGATTTGTGCATTGTACTTTCTAAATAAAAAGTACAATTTTGCCTAGATTGGGAAATGCAAGTACTTTAAATTGTCTGGCTAGGACCGAAACATCCAATTACTGTACAAGTTGACTAGCCGAAGAGAACTCTACAGTTCATATGGGGGATCCAGTGACTGATCTAATGTTACTTGTTTTGTTTCTTCTGAACATCTTCGACATTTCTATATCATAAGTTAAACTGATTGTGAAGTACAATTTTGAAAATAAAAATCTGGCCAAACTATTCCTGTGTACTTCAAAGAAGTGGAAACACTTCCTACTATCCTCATAGTATGACATGCCTCATTATAGTACTAAAAATAGAGTCACATCGGTACCAACGCTGATGCCAAGTGTGGTATCAGGGTATGTGTTTCTATATACTTTAACCCTCTGTCCATGCTTCAAGCAATGGTACCTGCAACTGCAAAAATTTCCCAACCACCATCCAAACCCAAAAAGGAAGTCACATAGGTGGCATATCTTCCAAATTTTATTGAACTTAACATTGATATGCTGAATGAGCATGAAGGGCAGTATGAATGTCCAGATATTCAGAAATTTCATTCACAATTGCTGCAATTATATTTATGTTATCTGTGATAATAACCAGCATCCATGAAATTATTTGATCAGTGAAATATACTCCCCAATGGATGTGGTTGCGAGAAGAACTAAAAAAAGTTGACAGAGAGAAGACTCCTTGGCTTATTGTCCTTATGCATGCCCCAATCTACAGTAGCAATACTGTCCACTATATGGAGGGTGAAAGTATGCGAGCTGCCTTCGAGAGCTGGTTTGTTCAGTCCAAAGTTGATTTTGTCTTTGCTGGCCATGTCCATGCTTATGAAAGATCGGTATGCTCATATTTTCTTTTTATGTAGAGTACTAAATGATGAAATGAAGCAAGAGCAAAATACAAACATATAATCTTGTCGGCAAATTATTCCTTCACGGCCATATAAAAACACATTAATTTTGGATAATTAGGAAAATGGTAAGTTTTATCTTAGGTTTACTTAGATAATGATTTGAAAATAATTAAAACAGGGAAAACATAGTTTCCAGGGTGGTACTGCATTTTCAGAACATTTGACCCTGAATCCTTACAGGCCATCAATGCAAGATACGTTTGATATAGGATATATGTTAGTTTAAATAATTCAAATTGATTTTACTCAAGGAAATGCTAGTTTTCTTTTTTTCTTTGAGTGAGATCCATACTTCTCAAAATATGATTTTTCCGAAAGTATATACCTGGGCTTCTAAATCCATTTGTATTTTACATTTGAACACTCATTTTTCAAAAATGCTTTAGATATCTCTAGATAATGCACCAAAGCTAAGAGCAGTCCTATTGGTTTTCAGTATCGTATCTCAAATATACACTACAATGTAACAACTGGAGATCGATATCCTGTTCCTGACAAGTCTGCTCCTGTGTATATTACTGTGGGAGACGGAGGAAATCAGGAAGGCCTTGCTGGAAGGTGAGGAAATATTCCTGAATCAAGTAATGTGCACTGCTGGGGATGGCTTAGTAGAACAGTTAGCATATTTGACTGTTGCAATCAACATTTTAGGTACTGGGACCCGCAACCAGAATATTCTGCATTTCGAGAAGCCAGTTATGGTCATTCCACATTGGAGATCAAGAATAGAACCCATGCCTTCTACCATTGGAATCGAAATGATGATGGGAAAAAAACACCTACTGATTCTGTAATTTTCCGCAATCAATACTGGTAACTCTCTCTGTCTGTATCTCTCTCTCTCTCTCTCTCTTTGCTTTTGTGTGTGTGTGTCTTCATGCAAGTCAAAATTTGAACAGGTGACCATGTCAATGTCTGTTGGATGACATAAGCATCAGAAAATGAAAATTTGTCTTTGAAGAGACATCTCATTAGTTGGATTTGGGATCCTGAAATTACTCAACCTTGATTATTTGCTAGGAAATTCATAATTAAGGATCATATAGATTCATTAGAAACCTAAGAGTCCTGAGATCTTTAGTGTTTTCATTCATCACATTTAGAATGGAAGATTGTATC
Source organism: Dillenia turbinata (assembly GCA_037126225.1). Classification (NCBI taxonomy): domain Eukaryota; kingdom Viridiplantae; phylum Streptophyta; class Magnoliopsida; order Dilleniales; family Dilleniaceae; genus Dillenia; species Dillenia turbinata. The sequence goes on from JBAMMX010000014.1 coordinate 4,723,526, forward strand.
CAAGCGCACTCGTCGTAGCATGGTCCGCTCCACTTTGTAAAAGAGAAATATGGACTGAAATTAGAAGTCTAGTATTTGAGTTCAATAGAAAAGATAAAGGAACAAAAAACAGGAAAAAAAAGGGAAAGAGAACTTCTATCTGACTCTGAAAGAATGGATATCTTTTATTATTGTAGATGATGGCATATTTAATTTAATGACAAATAACTGGGGTCTGCTTTCAATGATGGCACATACATAATACTTGAACACATTCAAAGCCCCCTAAATTGCAACATAAGTTCTGTTAAGATTGTCATCTAGTTACTCAATCTTGGCTTCATGAATGCTTCTCAGAACAGAGATTTCGATCTAGACTAGGATGGGCTACTGTTTGATTGCAGATTATGTCAAGTTCCTGCATTTAGCATGATATTCCCCGAGATTCCAATTAATTCTGCACTAATATCCATGAAAGTTTTTCATACCTTTGTCCTACCTTGGTTTTTTGTTTGTCATGAATGTAATCCTAGGGGTGTATTGACCTCTGTATGCAATGGTCTGTTTATTGGAAGATTCATGCTCCTCTTTATTTATTATTTTTGCCGTTTTCATTTCATGAAGCATTATGTAACACAAACAATGCATCACATTCTCACACGTGACATCTTAAATGTTACTTAAAAAAAAAAAAAAACTTTAGTCACGGTCATTGATGCTCTTGACTGTCATGAAATTTACCTGTATTGCATTTGATATGCTGCTCACTTTTTTTTTGGATATCCATTGGATGTATGGCTCTAAAATTGACATGATATGAAATGCCGCTGATCCAGGGCAAGCAACTTGAGGAGGAGAAGATTGAAGAAGAATCATACCAAACCCATTTCTGGCCATGCAGCTACTCAAGATTCCAAAATAACGTCATCATAAAGCTTTTTGTTCATGATACAGAGGTAGAAATGACAGCTAGAAATCATTCCTTATGTCTGAGTTATTCTCCAAGTTCAACCATTTGAGTGAACAAATTTTCGTAGCCCTCTTTGGGCCCTTGAGTCTGCCCCTTCATAGAAAGAGAATTTGGCCATGTAATGAGTTGCTCCATCAAAAGAAGCATAGGCCGAATTGTGTATGTATTGTCAGAATGAGTTGCCGTATCCTGGTATTTTGTTATCGTCTGATGGACTTCCACATCATTCCTTATGTTTCATAAGAAAAGAGTGGTATTCACATACATATTCTATTCATCTCTAGTGCAATTTTCTTCCTTTTTGTAAGATCGAGTTGTCAAAGCACCTGGCTAGTCTGAACCACACACTTGGTGGTAAGGGGAATACGACTCTGACCTGGTGTTTGGTAGAAGGGAAAAAATGGTTTCAGGGACAAAGTGTTTGGAGGGATGGGTAAGTTTTACCCCTACTATAATTTTTTCAAGTTTGGTAAAAAAAAAAATAATAAAAAAAATAAAAGAGGTTTTTATTATTTATATTTGGTGTGTCGTCAAACAATCAAAAATAAAATACTTACAAACAGGGTCGAATTCACAGGGAACGGTGGATTTACTTCTTTTAAGGAAAATAAAATAAAATAAAAATATGGGGTTGAGAAAAATTAACTAAACTAATTAACTAAAAATAAAGAATTCAAAAATAAAAGTAAAAACTAATGGATATCAATTTTTTTAGTCATAGGAATTATATCCACTTTGATTTCATGTGATTAATCATCGATTTATCTAAAATTTTCGACACACATAAATAAATTGGTTATACCTGTCGACAAACGTCTAACGACCAATCTCTTCTTATTTTATCGATAATTAAGAGAAGTTCATTAATTATTTCCCTAATCGAGAGTCAACCCTAGAGAAGCTCTTAGAATTGAAAATCCCAATAGCATTAAGATTTAGAAAAACCCAATTCTAATTAACAAACACACGATGAGTTCATTTAAGTTAGATTATTTAATCCTATGACATTAATGTCATTTATCACTTTATTAAACTAACAAACAATTACAGATTTGTTATTTTAATTAGTTGTAAATTATTCTAAAATTATTAAATATTGACCACTATTTAATAAACCTTAAAAAATCATTATCCATGAAATGCACAAAATCAAATAAATACCTATGAGATATTGATTTAATAAACTCAATTAAATCTCACAATTATTGAAATCAAGATTTTAATAACCTTTAATTAAAAAAATATATAAATAAAAATATAAATAAAAGAAACCCATAAAATAAATATTCATTATCGGATCATGTTGAAACAATGGAAGAATGAATGTCCCATTTGCCAAGAATAAGTAGCCGCCAGAAGAGGGAACAAATTATCAAAAAGCATGTGCAGCCTCTAGGAGCAATAACTATGAGAAAAATAAACCTAAAATCTCCTCCGATGAATGTAAACTCTTGATAGGTGTGGACTGTTGGGAATAGGGAGCTGCGGGATATGGGGCAGTTGCCTCTTTTTGGGCCTCCCTCCTCTTTTCTTAATTACACAATATAACCCTCTATATATATAAATAAATTAATCTAATTAAAAAAAAAAAACTCTACTAAATTTTAGATAACTACTAAATAACAAATTATAAGGGTTTGAAATTTTCAAAATTCTTATTCTCAAATATTTATGAATAAATTCAATATATTTGTAAATTTTTCATACTTCCAAATTTGTTCTCATTTTTCTTTCTTTTTTCTTCATGTCTCTTTCATCATTCCTAATATATAAAATATAATAAAATACAATAATTAGTATAATATTTATTCAAAAATAAAACAAAATCAATTGTAAATATTACACCAATTTATATCCTATCAATATTGATATAAATTACAAATAAAATAATATTTTTTCTAAATTTGCTAACATAAAATTCCTCAAAAAATATCTATTGGGGAGAAAAATGAGTGAGAAGATGAATATTAGGGAGCATGATTGAAAATGTATCTCTACCTAGTGACAAACAGGAACTGCTTAACCAAGTCTTCCTGCTACCATCCAATCTGAGCAGACAACAGTAGCAATTTCATTTGAAACTTGGTACTTAAAATAACTACAAAGGAAACTGAAAATTGAGGCCAAAAAGCAATAGTGGCCTAGCAAAAAATAATTGAATAAATAGAAGCCTAGGAAAGAAGGCATAAAGCAATGCATTACCAGAAAAAGGGTTTTCAGTAATAGAAATTACTGATGGAAAAAAATCCGTCACTATTAGCGACGAAAAAATCTATCACTAATTTTTTTGTCACTAAATCCGTCGCTAAAATTAACGGCAAAAATTTTTCGTCGCTAAATCCGTCGTTAAAGTTTTTTCGGACAAATTAGCGATGGATTTAGGAATAAAAAATTTTCGTCGCTAATTTTTCATCACTAATCCGTCGCTAAAACTTAAAAAAAAATTTTGTTTTTGTTAAATATAATTTTTTTTGTTTTTATTAAATATAATTTGTATTTTTATTAAATATAATTGTGTCTTTTTATTAAATATAATTTTATGTTTTTATTAAATATAATATTATCTTTTTATTAAATATAATTTTGTACTTTTATTAAATATAATTTTATATTTTATTAAATATACTTCTATTTTTTCTATTTTTAATAAATTTGGATATTGTTTTTTATTAAATATAATTTTGTATTTTTATTGAATATAATTTTGGGTATTGTTTTATTAAAAAAGACCTCAAAAAGCAAACTAATAAAAGAAGAATAAAAAACAAAATAAAAAAGAATAGAAAATAAAAAAATAAAAGTCAAAAAAAAAAAAACAAAAAGAAAAGTTAAAACATAAGGGGGTTCCACCGTCCATGTGGGCGGTGGAACCGCCCATTTTTATTTCTTTTTTGTTTTTTTTTTTTAATTCTTTTATTTTTTTTTATTTTTATGTTTTTATAACTACCATTATATTATTATTAATTATCCTAAACCACTATATTTTAGTTACCAATAAATTTATCATTATCATAAAAAAAATAAAAATACAAAAATACAAAAAAATAAAAATAAAAATAGGTGCGGTTCCACTGCCCATGTGTGCAGTGAAACCGTCCCCTTTTGTTTTTTTTTTTTGTTTTTAATTATTTCATATTTTATATTTTTTATTCTTTTACTTTTTTATTTTTTTATTTTTTTGTTTTTTATATTTTTATCACTACCATCATATTACTATTAATTACCCTAAACCAAACTTACCATTATCATAAAAAAAATAAAAAAATAAAAAAAATAAAAATATAAAATAAAAAAAAAATTAAAAATAGGAGGGCCGTTCGACCGTGCATGTGTCGCGGTGGAACAACCCTAATTCTTTTTTTTTTGGTTTTTTTCTTTTGTTTTTTAATTATTTTATATTTTTATTAAATATAATTTTATATTTTTATTAAATATAATTTTTTTATTAAATATAATTTTATGTTTTTATTAAATATAATTTCTTATTTTTATTAAATATAATTTTGTGTTTTTATTAAATATAATTTTATGTTTTTATTAAATATTCTTTTGCGTTTTTATTAAATATAATTTTTTATTTTTATTAAATATAATTTTGTATTTTTATTAAATATATATTTTTTATTTTTATTAAATATAATTTTTTGTTTTTATTAAATATTATTTTGTGTTTTTATTAAATATAATTTAATGTTTTTATTAAATAAAATTTTATATTTTTTTAAATTAGGGTATTGTTTTTTTAATATTGTGAGTTAGAAATAAAGTATAGAAATATAAAAAAAATAAACTATGACATGGTTGTTAAGACTCTTAATATCTCTCTCTCACACCCAGGTTCGAAGCTGGATGTGAGTATTTTTACAACAAATTAAAAGCGGGCAAACGGGCAGGCGGGGGGCGGGGCCGGGCCGGGCCGGGCCGGGCCTGGCCTGTCACAGGTGCGTGTGAGGGCTGCGGGTCGGGTCAGGGAGCGGGTCAATCTCTCGGGCACATATACTTGGACTCTTACTCACTTCAGCGACAGAAATTTCCGTCGCTAATTCGGAATAATTAGAAAAAATAAAAAATTAAATTATCGACGGATTTTTCGATAAATTAGTGAAGTAACTTTTAAAAACGGAATTTTCCGTCGCTAATAGATTTAACGATGGAAATGTGAGTATCAACGATGGATATTTCCGTCACTGATATCCGTTTTTCTTGTAACGATGGTACAAAAATTTGCATTTGAACTTAAAAACCCCTTTCTACCCCTATGATTTTTGTGGGGGCTTCTCCCTATTCCATTCCTCAAAAGTCCCTAGCCGGGCCTTTGGCCTAGAGTCATAGCAGAGGAGTTTTTCATCCTTGTTTGAGGGTGTAGAACATGACAATGTCATCCATTTTTCTCATAGCTGTTGAGAAGCCTGTATTACCTGCAACATGGAGAAAGACGGAATGGAAAGTTACAGAACGGAAGACAAATATTAACATTGAAAAGAAATATCTTCTTCGAGGCAATTTGCTTGTACTACCCAATTTCTCCATCGAAGGACATGAATTGACAAGAGATCACAGCTTGTGCCTCACCTGAAAGTAGTTCAACAATTTCCAAATGAAAACACAGAATCAACAACTCAAGTGGGATCACCATATCATTAGAACATTGGTATATGATGATGAAACTGTTCGTATTCGCTATGCATAGGTCCCCACTATATGTATTCAGCTCCTGTATCAAAACAAACAGAAATACAACTTTATTGCCCTTCTAGAGATGGTTCAGACAATTTCAAATCCATACATAACCCTAGATTTCCAGCTTTAAGAATACAAAAGAATCAAATATAGGATGGCGAATGGCAAGGCTACACTCTGAGAATCAGAGCAATTCTTTCAGAACAAATACACCACCCACTTGTAACTATTTCTTACTATCAGCTATAAAATCGATGATGGGTTTATTTTGATTAATCATGCAGATTTTTACCTTCTTTTGGGGCGAATGACATTACAGAATTTTAATGTGGAGATGGAGTTTTACTTTCATAGACACCTTTACAAAAGACTCATTATTTTAATTACTTGCTCACAAAATTCATTTTTTTTTTCTGACTACTCACCATTGATTACCTGAAAGGTAGAAGCTACGATGAATTCATGAAATATGAGATTCTTGTTTCATTGGAATAATTCAATACTATTTATGTATATATAACCAACAATCTGTTTGAATTTTTCATAATAAATTTGCTCTTGCCTTACCAGGAAGTAATCATAGGTCCATCTCAATGTCGTGTCATAATAAGGATGTTTTTTTCCCCTTGAGGTATCTACTATGATTTGTAATTAATCCTAAAATAACAAAAGAAAATCCCGAAATGAAACCGAGAAAGGACTCCAGAAGTTGAAGAATTACTAACCAATGGCAAGAAAAACATATTTAGGACAATCAAGGAATGGCCTTCATGCAGGTTTCTCTTCAGGATCTTGCTTTTATTTTTTTTCTTTGTTGGGGTTGTGTGCACTCAGGGCTTGAAAAAACATGATGCGTGTTTCTCTTTCTTGTCTTCTTCAATTGATATGGAGTTCAGCAGTTCATTAAAGAAGCAAAAAGTGCTAATATTCCTGGTCACCTATTGACACTGATCAGCCTTACTGCTGTTTAAAGCTTTCCTTGTCTTTAAAACCATCAAAATCAAACTAACCAAAGCAGGTCAGTAAAAAATCAAACATTTTTCATCCTCCATGGAAGCAATAATTAAGACTGTGGAAAATGTGATAAGGCATAAATTTTTTTTATTTTTAAAATTTTTTTTTTTTTTTTTTTTAAAAAATTTTTTTTTTATTTTATTTTTTTTGTTTTTTTTTTTTTTTTTTTATTTTTTAGGGGATTTAAAAAAAAAAAAAAAAAAAAAAAAAAAAATTTTTTTTTTTTTTTTTTTTTTTTTTAATTTTTTTTTTTTTTTTTTTTTTTTTTTTTAAAATTTTTTAAATTTTTTTTGTAAATAATAATAAAAAATATTTTTTTTTTTTTTTTTTTTTAAAAAATGATAAATCGACATCCCTTGCTTATTTGCACCGGTGAAAACTGATATGAAAGGAAAGTTGATCCATTCTCTACCTGACCCCTATCCTTGTTATCCCTCCGAATCTCCAAAGCTTGCACAAGCTTTACCCCTAGTTTTCCAACGGTCTTCAACTCAAGGTAGCTAAAATTAAAAAAGCTCCTATCAAAACAAATATACTTCTACTTGCTACATAAGACTCTAGGAAATGTTTGAAGTCCCTTATCAGTGTGCCTATAGGTGTCCTGGGTGTTACAGCCAAAAGATCGGGGGATCACCGTGACATGCAACCTAGAAACATGTTTTGCTATTTTTCTCTACCTCGCTCATGATGTTAGCCTAATTTGACTCAGAAAAAAAATCTCATTATCTCTCTCCTCTCTCGCATGCCATCAGTAGCCATGGCCGCCGCAGTTGCAATTAGGTGGCCCTTGGCCTCCTCGCAATGGTGCACCATTCCCCACCACCAAGGTGGCTTTTCTCCATCTCCACCAAGGTAGAGAGAGGATGGCGGCGGGAATGATCTGCCGCCACCATGAGGTCAAGAGCCATCGGACATGCAACTTGGCGAGAGTTTTTTTTTTTTTTTTTGAGAGTCAACCTGGGCTAACGTGGTAGGTGCCACGTCAACATTTCAACCATGTGATATGAGTGTCGAATGTACTAAGATGACATATTATGTCAATAATTTGTACTACATGTAATGTCAACTCTATAAGTGTCATTCCATCTTAGACGTCATATCATTTTAACTTAACATATAACGGTCCAATCTAACACAATTATTAACGAAATGACTAAATTATTACACTAATCAATCATTGTGTTTTGAAATTCAGATTCTTAACTATAAATTTTGTGTAAAATTCATGGAGTAGACAATTAATTTTCTAAATTGGAGGTTCTTTTTGGTTGATGCAAGCGAATAGGCTGCCCTTGAAACTTGAGTACTGATCATAGAGAAATGTCAAACTTCTTTTAATTACATATAATTTATTTTTATTCTCTATTTATAATATTTTTAATTAAAATAAAAAAAATATTATATTTTGTTAGATAAAAATCAAATTTAAAAATCAACATATGATTCCGGATCCGCATACAAAACTGGCTTATTGTTCAACTTTTCCAATCCCCATGCAGAAAGAAGAAAGAAACAGGGAGAGAGAGAGAGAGAGAGAGATCCAAAAAAATAGACAAATGTAGTTTTATATTTACTATTTATTTGGACCGTTCAAAGTCACTTGTTTTAAAAGATAACTCTTACTTTTAATAAGCTCCTTTAATAATGGGGGCAATTTTTGAACTTTGAAATGTATAGACACAAATTATTAAATAAAAAAAGTATTTTATAATTTATATTATTTTATTGTTTCATAAATATTAATACTTGTTACGATAATAACAAATAACAATAACAATCAGAGAACGATAAACACGATTTATCATTATTTGAAATTATTGATAGAGTAATCAGTATCTAATTGATCCAGTGATTTCACATTTGTATCTTTTAATCAAGATTTTGAATTTAAGTTTTATGTATGGTCCAAACCGATGTTAGAAAAGTTTTATCTTTTAAAAATTTAATTCGATTCGAGTCGAATTTAATCGAGATGAATATGATTATTAGATAATTTATTAAAAAAAAGAAATTATTGATAGAGTGGAAGAAATTAGTAAAGGGTTTCCAATCTCAGAAAGAGAGAGAGAGAGAGAATAATAAAACATAGAGATTGCCATTGCAAGAATATAAATCTGGTGTCACAAGAGTGAGAAGTAAGGAGATAGGAGGGAAAAGAAACAAAGATTCTAAATATCAAATCTTACAAGGCAAACCACAATCTACAACCATGTTGATATGCCATTGGTGTCACTTTAATAATTTATTCTCTTTTTCTTTAAAATAAGAACTAAGCCATTGGACTCATGCCATGCCATGTTAGATGTGATTGTTTGTCCCTCGGATGAACTAACACCTCCTCTTTTATTTTTAATTTTTTATTTTTGGAATTTGGAATTTGGAATTTACACTTTATTCTTTTATTCCTTGCTTTTTCCAAAGATAAAAAAATAATAATAATATCCTTCTTCACATTATTGCTTATTATTATTCGGAAATCTTTGTGAAATTAAGGTAGTTAATAAGCTTTTTCAACTTTATTTTGACCTTACTTTTCTTTTATCTTAGGGTAGATGAGGTATGGTAATTCCAACACGCTACGTATACCTAAAGAGCCATGACCTTTTATTAAATAATTTTATTAATTTTTTTAGTTCCCGATCAATAGGTATTTAAAATTATACTCCGATTAATCTAGTTTGATTTACTGTCGGACCCCTCTTTAATGGGAGCTCTCCGAATGTAATCATTTTTATCCCCAACATTTGAACCTGAATTTTAGTTAAAAAATTTAACGTCCTTTTCATTAAATCAACTATTCATTGATACAATTTTATTAATATAAAATAATAGATTTATCAAATATACATGATTTCTAATAAATGATGTAAACCAAACACATACATCATATATTTTGCATGTTGATAGCATAATTTTAAAAATAAAAATTAAAAATGCTCTTAAAAATTAAAAAATGGACTCAAATCATTTGGACACTTTTTTATATAAAATAAAATAAAAATTCTAAAGTTCAGAAATAAAAAAATTTTGATTTTAGTAGTATAAAAAATTTCTTTCTTTACCTGAGTTCACACATGAGATTTTCGGTTTAAATCAAAAAATTAATGAATTATATTTTTATTTATTTATTTTTATATTTTATATTAATTCTTGTATTTTAATTATACATACATTTGCTAATATTAAAAATTTATATTATATATTTGTTTTACTATTTTTAATATTATATACAATATATATATATAGCGTACCCAAAGAAGTCAAGAAGCAGTTTGCTTGAAAATAGGAAAAAAATGATATTATGAAAGAAGAGAGAGAGAGAAGAAAAACCGTAAAATCTAGAAGTAACGATTTCCATTTCCAACTTCCAGATCCTGCTTCTCTCTCTCACTCTCTCTCTGGACACACAGAGCAGAGCGCTGCAAAACAGCAACTTCTCACTCAATTTCACTCATTTATATATACGTGCTCGTCAAAAACCAGATGCATCATAATTTAGGAAGCAAAAACTGAAGAGCTCTCTCTCTCTCTCTCTCTCTCTGTTGTTTAGTAAGAATGGCGGCAAATGAGTGGGTAAATAGTTACCTAGAAGCGATATTGGACGTAGGATCAGGGCCAGGCGACGTTGTAAAAGGGTCGTTGCTTTTAAGAGAGAGAGGAAGATTCAGTCCTGCTCGTTATTTCGTCGAAGAAGTCATCTCTGGCTTCGATGAGACTGATCTTCATCGCACTTGGGTTCGTGTAAGCTCTCTCTCTCTCTCTCTCTACATATGAATTTCATATAATGTCATTTTGAATTTGTTGAAATTTATGGGGTTTTTTTTGTTGTTGATATTTCGGTGAAGGCTGCGGCGACGCGGAGTAATCCGCATGAGAGGAATACCAGATTGGAGAATATGTGTTGGCGCATTTGGAATTTAGCTCGCAAGAAGAAACAGGTTTTTATTTATTTCTTTTTTTTCCTTTTTTGGCTGCATTTTTTTTTTTGGAAATATTTGCAAATTCTAATCTATTAACATTTGTTTTATTCGAATGACTATATTGGTTTTTCTGGGGATTATGGAAATTGAATACTTTTGAAGCCTCTGCTAATACATATTCTTTTTAATGACAAAGGAAAATGTTATCTTTCAAGGGTGGGCGGGGGGGACTGATGATTTTAAGGTGGGATTCAAACTTACATAAATTATTCTGTCGAATATGTGATAAGTCATCAAATTATGTTTGTGCCATATCAGTCTGGAACCAAAATCAGGCCGTAACATATTTTTTCAAGAAGGAACAAATAAGAAAGAGCAAGGAGGATCGAGCCCAGAGGACAATAGATTAAGTCAGCAACCTAACTTTTACAAAGTGCGTAACAAAAAGCCAGTCTCTTTGTGCATCAAGATAGTTTCTATATTGGTTGAGTTCTGAAGTGGGTCAGTATGTTGCCTATGGGGTTTCTGACCATGACATCTTCAGAAAGTAATGAGCATAAGAATGATGATAGGTACTCAGGGAAATTTACCCTGAATTGAGCTCCTGCTAAAATTTTTGGGTCAGTTTTCCTAAAGTCTAACGGATACTTGTGTCTTGAAACAACGGAATAAAACTATAAATAATTGTACCAAGCAGAGCCTGGTATGTAGATACCTAGGTGGACTATATTGAATAGTAGTTCATCAGGCCATTCCTGAGGTTACTGTAGGTTATATTGCCTTTTCCCATTACCTGAGCTCTGGAATTTCCCCTTCATTCTGTTTTTCTTTTATTACTATTCTTTTCTTTGGAGAGATTTCATGTGATCTGTCTCCAGTTCACATTCTTTTTGGCATGTTAATTTAAGTCTGCCCAGATGGAAATTGCCCTGAATTTTGCTAAAATTTTTGGGTCAGTTTTCCTAAAGTCTAACGGATACTTGTGTCTTGAAACAACAGAATAAAACCATAAATAATTGTACCTAGCTGAGCCTGGTATGTAGATACCTAGGTGGACTATATATATTGAATAGTAGTTCATCAGGCCATTCCTGAGGTTACTGTAGGTTATGTTGCCTTTTCCCATTACCTGAGCTCTTGAATTTTCCCTTCATTCTGTTTTTCTTTTATTACTATTCTTTTCTTTGGAGAGATTTCATGTGATCTGTCTCCAGTTCACATTCTTTTTGGCATGTTAATTAAAGTCTGCCCAGATGGAAATTGCCCTGAATTTTGCTATTCTTTCAGATAAGTGTTGATGCTGTTGTCTTGACTTGCTTAAGTTGCTAATGCAATATTCTCATTGGAGCTATCCTAAAGAAATCTCTCTGCAAATATTGATTTTCACCCTTCGTAGTACTCTGTGTGACTTGAATTTCTACCAAGATCCTGAAAGCTGCTTCATGTATAATAGTTGAGTTACTATTGTAACCATTAAAAATTTGTGTGGAATATCTTATGTTTTGTACTCGTACTACAATTTCCTGGTTTCATGATTGTGACTTGGGGCCCTTCCTGATTTAGCTTGAGGGAGATGAAGCTCAGCGAATGGCTAAACGTCGTGTTGAACGTGAGAAAGGCCGCAAAGAGGCAACTGCTGATATGTCAGATTTGTCAGAAGGAGAGAAAGGAGATGTGGTTGGTGATACTTCAGCTCATGGTGATGGCACCGGACGAAAGATGCCCAGAGTGAACTCTGTAGATAAGATGGAGAACTGGGCTGCTCAACACAAGGACACAAAGCTCTACATTGTGCTAATTAGGCATGAACTCAACTTTTCATGCTTAAAATCATAAAAATGATAGGATGAGATTTTGTTATCAACATAATATTTGTTTGGCCTAAAAATGATTAAATCTTTGAGCATATAAAGCTTTTGGATTTTTTTGACATCAATGGTGGTATTTTGATCTTGTTAACAACCAGTCTTCATGCAGTCTCCATGGCTTGATTCGTGGTGAAAACATGGAGCTTGGTCGTGATTCGGATACTGGTGGTCAGGTAACACTAGACCAGAAAATATTTGTGTCATTTGCAAAGAGTTCAATTTGTAGATTTATGCTACTGACGGTTTAATTGTTCCTAATTTTTGCCGCAATTGACAGCTTTCTTTGTTAATAGGTCAAGTACGTTGTAGAGTTTGCGAGGGCCTTAGCTGCCATGCCGGGAGTTTATCGGGTTGATCTATTGACTAGACAGATATCCTCACCAGAAGTAGATTGGAGTTATGGAGAACCAACAGAGATGTTGAATCCACGTAAATCTGAAAATTCTACAGAGGATATGGGGGAGAGCTGTGGTGCTTATATCATACGTATACCTTTTGGTCCAAAGGATAAATATATACCAAAAGAGCTGCTTTGGCCATACATCCCTGAATTTGTAGATGGTGCTATTGGACACATAATGCAAATGTCGAAAGTTCTTGGTGAACAAATTGGTGGTGGGCAACTAGTCTGGCCCATCGCAATCCATGGACATTATGCCGATGCTGGTGATTCTGCTGCTCTTCTCTCTGGGGCTTTAAATGTTCCAATGGCATTTACTGGACATTCACTTGGACGAGATAAACTTGAACAACTTTTGAAGCAGGGACGACTATCAAGAGATGAAATAAATGCGACATACAAAATAATGAGGCGCATAGAAGCTGAGGAATTATGTCTTGATGCTTCTGAAATAGTAATCACTAGCACTCGGCAGGAGATAGAAGAGCAATGGGGTCTATATGAGGGCTTTGATCCTGTAATAGAGCGTAAACTAAGGGCAAGAATTAGGCGAAATGTGAGCTGTCACGGCAGGTTTATGCCTCGCATGGTTGTAAGTGTCCATCTAATTTTCTTAAGAAATCTGTTTGACTTTATGGCACAAGTACGAACCTTTTCATGAATTATCATTTTCTGGGGTTGGGATGTGGGGTGACATTGCTGTCTTGTGATTCTGTTTTCTGATTATGAAAATGATGCCTAGGTTATTCCTCCTGGATTGGAGTTTCATCACATTGCACCACATGATGGCGACGTGGATGGAGAAGTGGAAGGGAATGCAGAAAGCCCTAAATCTGCAAATCCACCTATTTGGGCTAAGGTCAATAGATTTTCTGATTACCTTATTTTTGTTCACTTTATGATTTGATTTATATAGTACGATAGAATAAGTTTTAGTCGTCCCTTTTCACCTTGAATGATGCACAGGAGGTTTTAGTTTCACTATTTATCTTGAATTACATTTGGCAGATAATGCGCTTCTTTAGCAACCCACGCAAGCCCATGATCCTTGCCCTAGCAAGGCCTGACCCCAAAAAGAACATTACAACTCTAGTTAAAGCTTTTGGAGAATGCCGGCCATTGAGAGAGCTTGCCAACCTTGTATGTGAGAATCTTTGAATTGCATTTTGTACAATAAAATTTCTCCATTACTATGCCAAGTAGGCTTCAGAAACTTCAACTCTTCAGTTTTTGTGTGTGCTTTCATGAGTGTGAATATGTTCTCACTATTTTTTATTGCTACAGACATTAATAATGGGCAACCGCGATGATTTGGATGAAATGTCTAGTGCAAATGCATCTGTTCTCACCTCAATACTTAAGCTCATTGATAAGTATGATCTGTATGGTCAAGTGGCTTGTCCAAAACACCACAAGCAGTCTGACGTGCCTGACATATATCGTCTGGCAGCTAAAACAAAGGTACTCCGATTTCTTTGTTAAGCCGATGCTAGATTTGGCTGAGACCTAAATAAGTACATGAAGAGTCAGGCAAGTGAGCTACTATGATTGATTGAAAATGCTGCCTATGAACAAGGCAAGACATTACTATCTAGTATGAAGTTGATGCAAGGAAAAGGAAAGCTTGATTGTAATACAGAAGGTGGTGGTTAACACCATTTTCTTTTCACCTCAATGCTTCATTATATCCATGCTGCAAAGAGCAGAGAACATTATTGTTCAAATTAGCTCCTTCAAATTGATCGTATTCTGGTAAATTAAAATTAGAAATTTATTCACTACATAATATATATGCACTGTGATTAGTAACTTTACTGAATTGGATCATCATATTTATTTATTATATGGGTGCCAACTTCTCTACACAATATATATTGTTTTTATTTATTTATTTATTTTTTCTGTTTGACTGTTCTGCTAGGGTGTTTTCATTAATCCAGCTTTCATTGAGCCTTTTGGTCTCACGCTGATAGAGGTGCATCCCCTATATGATTTCTTTTTTTTTTTTTTTTTTAAATAATGTTATGCTTATATTGGTCAATTATATTCAATACAATTTCTTTCAATATGCAGGCGGCAGCACACGGTTTGCCTATGGTTGCAACAAAAAATGGTGGTCCTGTTGATATACATCGGGTGTGCCTTGTGCTCTTAACTGGAAGACATCTATTAGCAATTTTCAGAGTTCTTGCATTCTGAGGTGTCTATTTTTTATTTTTTATTTATTTTTCCCCCCCCCCTCTCCGGCAGGTTCTTGAAAATGGTCTGCTTGTTGATCCCCATGATCAGCAGTCTATAGCTGATGCTCTTCTGAAGCTTGTTTCAGATAGGCAATTGTGGGCAAGATGTAGGCAGAATGGACTAAAGAATATCCACCTCTTTTCGTGGCCAGCGCATTGTAAGACTTATTTATCTAAGATTATAAGTTGCAAACCAAGGCACCCACAGTGGCAAAGAGGTGATATATTTTCCAATCCAGAGCCAGATTCACCCAATGATTCTTTGCGAGATATCCAAGACATATCTTTGAACTTAAAAATGCCATTGGATGAGGAGAAAATTGATGGGAGTGGTTTCCTTGGTAGCTCTCTAGACACCGAAGAATCTGTTGAGAGGAAACCAAGGCTAGAGAATGCTGTTTTGAAATTGTCAAAAGGTCTTTCTGGAGACTTGAGTAAAGATGGCTCTGGTGAAAATACTAGTAAACTTCTGGGATTGAGGAGGAAGCAAATTTTTGTCATCGCTGTGGACTGTGGCACAGAGGATCTTCTCAAAGTAATCAAAGTAATTGTTGATTCTGCAGGACTGGAGAGGACTTCCATGTCTGTGGGATTCATATTGTCGACAGGCTTGACCATTTCGGACGTGCACCCTTTGTTGGGGTCAGCAGGCCTGAACCCTACTGATTTTGATGCTATTATCTGTAACAGTGGTAGTGAGCTTTACCATCCATCACCAAATGCAGATGATACTGCTAAACTTCCATATGCAGTTGATGTTGATTATCATTCACATACCGAGTATCGATGGGGTGGAAAAGATCTGAAGAAGACTTTGGTTCGTTGGGCTGCTTCTATTAATGAAAAAAAAGGACAAAATGGGGAGATAATTGTTGCAGAAGATGAGTCGGGGTCAACTGCGCATTGCTTTTCATTCAAAATAGCACACCCAGAACTGGTATATTTCCCTTTTTTCTTTCGTCCACAAAACTGCTCCTAAGATAAAGGCAGTTACTCTCTGATCTCTCAAATTCATCAATTTTAGAGCTTATGACAACAATGACAGTTACTTCAACTCATTTAGTAGATCCTGGTCCAGTTTTCCTTTTCAATTCTACATAAATATTTATCTACACAGATTCCACCAGTTAAAGAACTTCGGAAAGTGATGAGGTTCCAGGCTCTTCGATGTCATGTGGTATATTGCCAAAGTGGT
Source organism: Dillenia turbinata (assembly GCA_037126225.1). Lineage (NCBI taxonomy): Eukaryota > Viridiplantae > Streptophyta > Magnoliopsida > Dilleniales > Dilleniaceae > Dillenia > Dillenia turbinata. Next base: position 4,739,792 of record JBAMMX010000014.1, read on the forward strand.
GCCAAGGTGAATGCGATTCCTGTGTTGGCATCACGTTCACAAGCCCTCAGGTATAGATTCCAAGATTCTTAGTTGTTGAGTCATTTTTTTTATTGTCATTTGTATACTTCATTTTCTATATATGAATACTAGATTATAAAATTCGTTTTTGTTGTGACATTTCTCATTGATATATATATATATATATGTATATATATTTATATATCCTTCATTTTCTATATATATGAATACTTGACATGATTAGTCTCTGTTGTTTCTAATCCTCCCTTTATAATGAGTACTTAATTTTTTTGGCCCCCCCAAATCTTATGCAAGGGAAAGTTAGTTTGTTAGTGTGCAATATGCTCATTACATTTAAAGTCTGTCAAATCTAGGTTCTCACTTGTTTTAAGCAAAGTGTGAGGGAGAGGAAATGAATGAGCTATTAGGGATGGGCACAAACACAATATTACAAGGATAGAGAATTGATCCTATTCCACAATGAGGCAAGCTTAAAAGCCAACCTTGATGCGTGATGTAGGAGCAAAATCCAGTGGAGAGATGCCTTCGAGGTATAGGAATGGAGAGGAAAATCTCACAGAATTGTAGACCCTAAAGTACTCTCAGATACAAAAGTGAGTCACCCACCCTAAGAATCACAACTCACACATTCATTGTTCACATTGATACTGCTGTTATGAATTGATTTATAGCCTAAGCTGAAATTGCATTTATTTACGGTTGCATCTCGATTTCCGTATCTTGCGAGACTAGGGAAGTGGTTTTACCTCTTTCATGAAGTTTACATCCTTCGTTTTGACAAATTTCCTCAATCATTTTTAGGTACTTGTACATCCGGTGGGGCATGGACTTGTCAAGAACTGTGGTTTTTGTTGGTGAATATGGGGATACCGACTATGAAGGATTGCTTGGTGGGATTCACAAAACTGTGATACTCAAGGGAGTTTGTGCGGAGGCTTGTAAACTTCATACTAATAGAAACTATCCTCTAGAGCATGTTGTGCCTTTTGATAGCCCGAACGTTGTACAATCTCAAGGATGCAATGTCAACAACATTGCCAAATCATTAGAGAAATTAGGAGTGAAAATAGTGACCCAGTAGATGAGGTGAGGTCCTTCACATTTTGTTCATGTGTGGGAGATTTATAAAAACTTGTAACTGGTGTTCTATTCTCGCAGTCTTGTATCTTGTTCTTCCTCCTGGGTTTGTGAATTGTTTTCTTGGGTTTTCACTTTCAGGGTATATATTTTACTACATCTTTTCCTATGGGTTTCATGAAACTGTGCAGGAAAATATGCCAAAATGTACAATCTCAACTTCCCCCTTCACAGATTCCCTAGCCCCAAGGTCTTCTTCAAATCCAAAGACATGGGTGTCAACTTGGTGCTGATAAGATCTTCTCGAATTCGCTTTGCGGGAATCCAGGTAATTCGCAAACTTGCAGTCGAATTTAGAATGGATACTAACAAAAGAAATTCGAATTGCTTCCACAACCTTCACATAGATCGTATTCATTTTCATAGGTTAGAAATCTTTCAAATTAATGGAAAATTGATCTAATGTGAAGATCAAAAATTAGATTTGAATTTTGAGAATAGAAAAAATTACGTTACGAAAAAGTGAGGTTGATAACAGTCCAGATTAGATTAATCAGAATATGATTCCAGATATCATATTTTGGATATCAATTGATTCAAATGTGATGGTACCTTATTTAATAGATCTCTAAAATCATGTAGGGTTATCCGATAAGGAAGACAATCACCATCAATGTCAAATTGAAGAAATCTAAATCTTTTAGAATTCTTTAATTACAATTCTAACTATTTTGGAAGACTACAAGCAAAAAGAAACTAGGGTTTTCTAGACTTTTGAAAAGACTATAAATAAGAGCATATACAACTTTCAAAGGGGATTCAGTTTTCGACACATGAAAGAGAGACGATTCTATACATCATTCAGAAGGGGGTTCTATACCCAGTTTTATACGTCATTCAGAGGGAGGGTTCTATACCCGATTTTATATGTCATTCAGAGGGGGGTTATATACCCAACCTTATATGTCATTTAGAGGGAGATTTTATACCAAATCTTATATGTCATTCGGAGGAGAGTTTCATACCCGTTTACATACACCACCAAAGGTATGATATCTACGACTACTATCAGTCCTATCATCACTTATACTGACTTGAGCGTTGGAGTCCCTCCGTCGGATCAAGCCCGGTGGGGTTTTTACAGGTTTCTCATTTGTGAAGAATCGACGAACACCACTGTCATCGGCTTCATATTCAAGTCGGAAAATCAACTCCAACAGATTGGCGTCATCCGTGAAAAACGACTGACTGACCAGTCGTAAAAATCTCAAATCTGGCTTCACTTCTTCTTGACAGTCTGAATTCATTTGACTATACGACAATCGGGACGTACGTACATTATCTAACAAATGGGCTCATGTCACCCTGATCTACCGATGAGATCTATCTCCCCGAACGGGCCACGTCGTCCCGATTTATCGATAGAATTTATCTCCCCGAACGGGTCTATACCGCCCTCGATTATTCCATCTATCGGTCTTTCCATCGTTCGACCTGTCGGCCTCTCAATCTCTTGTCAGTCTCCTGACTCCCGGATCATTTGATTTTTTGACTTATCGGTCTCTTCATCATTTGGCCTGCGGCCCATTTATCTAAAGTTTCCTATTGTTCGGAGGGTCTCAGTCGTCCAACTAATATCGCTCGGAGGGCATCAGTCGCCTAGCTCCTACTGTTCGGAGGGTCTCAGTCGCCCAGCTCCTATCGTTTGAAGGGTCTCAGTCTCCCACCTCCTATCGTTCGGAGGGTTTGAGTCGTCCAGCTCCTATCGTTCAGAGGGTCTCAGTCGCCCAACTCCTATCATTCGGAAGGTCTCAGTCACCCAGCTCCTATCGTTCATTCGGAGGGCTTGAGTCGCACAGCTCCTATCTTTCGGAGGGTCTCAGTCGTCCAGCTTCTATCGTTCGTTCGGAGAGTCTGAGTCGCCTAACTCTTATCGTTCAGAGGGTCTCAGTCGCCCAACTCCTATCATTCGTTCGGAAGGTCTCAGTTGCTTGGAGGGCCTCAATCGCCCAGCTCCTATCGTTCGTTCTGAGGGCCGGAGTCACACAGCTCCTATCATTCGGATGGCCTCAATTGCCTAACTCCCATCGTTCGTTCGGAGGGTCTGAATTGCCCAACTCTTATCGTTCGTTCGGAGAGCTTGAGTTGCCTAATTTCTATCGTTCAGAGGGTCTCAGTCGCCCAATTCCTATTATTCAGAGAGCCTCAGTCGCCCAGCTCCTATCATTCAGAGGGTCTCAGTCGCCCAGCTCCTATCGTTCGGAGGGTCTTAATCGCCCAGCTCCTATCGTTTGTTCGGAGAGTCTGAGTCGCCCACCTCATATCATTCGGAGAGTTTTAGTCGTCCAGCTCCTATCGTTCGGAGGGTCTCAATCGTCTAGCTCTTATGGTTCGTTCGGAGGGCCTAAATCGCCTAACTCCTATCGTTCGGAGAGCCTCAGTCGCCCAACTCTTATCGTTCAGAGGGTCTCAGTCGCCCAGCTCCTATCATTCGTTCGGAGGGTCTTAGTCGCCCAAATCCTATCGTTCGCTCGAAGAGTCTAAGTTTCCCAGCTCCTATCGTTCGTTTGGAGAGTTTGAGTCGTCCAGCTCCTATCGTTCGGAGGGTCTAAGTCACCCAACTCCTATCGTTCGATCAGAGGGTCTGAGTCGCCCAACTCATATCGTTCGTGCATATCATTAATAAGAGACGGAGTTCCCTGAATGGGTCTATGACACCTTGATCTATAGTTCAATCTGCCGGTCTCCCAATCGTTCGATCGTTCGACCTGTCAGTCTGGTATTCTCTCAATCGTTCCACCTGTCAGTCTGGTATTCTCTCGATCGTTCGACTTATCGGTCTAGTATACTTTTGATCGTTCGACCTATCGGTCTGGTATTCTTTCAATCGTTTGATTTGTCGGTTTGGTATTCTTTCGATCGTTCGACCTATCGATCTAGCATTCTCTCGATTATTCGACCTATCGATCTGCAATTGTTCGACCTGTCGGTTTGGTATTCTCTCAATCGTTCGACTTGACGGTCTGGTATCCGCTCGATCGTTCGATCTTTGGATCTCACGATCACTCAACCTGTCGATCTATCAATGTCTCAATCACTCGAAGACTCGGTTTCTCGATCTCTAAATCATTTGATCTCTTGACATTTCGATTTTCTGGGACACCTCTTACAATCCACTCTACTTCTAATATCATTTCTTCAAAATGCAATCAAGAGTGGGGGCAAATGATGGTACCCTATTTAATGGGTCTCCAAAATCATACAGAATTATCTGATAAGGAAGACAATCACCATCAAAATCAAATTGAAGAAGTCTAAATCTTTCAGAACTCTTTAATTACAATCCTAACCATTTTGGAAGATTTCAAATAAAAGGAAACTATGATTTTCTACATCTTTGGGAAGGCTATAAATAAGAGTATAGATAACTCTCAAAGGGGACTCAGTTTTCGACACATGAAAGAGAGGCGATCTATACATCATTCAGAGGGAAGTTCTATACCCAGTTCTATACGTCGTTCAGATGGAGAGTTTTATACTCGATTCTATATGTCATTCAGAGGAGGTTATACACCCAACCTTATATGTCATTCAGAGTGGGGTTTTATACCAAATCCTATATGTCATTCGGAGGGGGGTTTCATACCCGTTTACATACACCACCAAAGGTATGATATCTACGACTACTATCAGTTCTATCATCACTCATATTGATTTGAGCATCGGAATCCCCTCGCTGGGCCAACCCCGGTAGGGTTTTTGTAAGTTTTTCATCCGTGAAGAATCAATGAATATCACTGTCATCGGCTTCCTATTCAAGTCGAAAGAGTAGATATTTGTGGGGTGAAAATTGACTCCAACAAAATGTAAAATAATAATAATAATAATAAATAAAGGGGATTAAAAACCTTTCGTGGAAGTGATGTTAATATTGCTGCCGAAAAATATGCTTCTTTCTTAGTAGGCGTTTTGCATTGCAAGTATCCACTGGTTTGTTTACCCAGTCAACGCCCTTTCTTGTTTCCATAGCCACATTTCAATCGTCCCCTTTTCCTTTTTTTTTTTTAATAAAAAAAAACCTTAGACCATTTGCTTCGGGATCCGAATCTACTCTCCTAAGAAAGATCTTACTTCCTCATTAAATGCTTTCAAGTGTGTGTGTGTATATATATATATATATATAATTTTTTGCTGGGGAGTGTATTCTAACAATTGTAATTTTTTTTATTTTTTTTTTATTTTTTATTTTTTTATTTTTTTTTTTTTTATCTCCATATGTTTTGTTGACCACCAAGTTTTCGTTAACAAAAACACTTTCAAGTAGTCCAACAAGAAAAATATTCATTAAAGAATTATTTCACAACAAATAAAACACAACTTTAGTCATAATGACGGATTAAAAAAACAACAATTAACTTTTGAATTTAAAAAATATATATAAATATATCCGGTTCTATTTAAAAAAATTAAGATCGGATTAGATTAAGTAAAATTTTTTATATTAAAAATTATCAATATTGTTAGTTTTAATATTTTGTATATAAAAATTTGACTTTTAGTTATAAAATTTCATATTCTTTTATAAAAGAAATTTATTTTATTTCGATTAAAAACATTAAGTAAAATAAAAAAAAAAAGAAAAAAAAATAATTGATATCAGAACTTTTTTAAAATCTCGATGGGTAAATGGAATTTTTGTGATCGTTGGATGGAATAATTTTTTTAATATAATAAAAATATAAAATGATAAATAACTATTAAATAGAGTAATTCAATGGGAAGAAATTATTAATACTCAATAGGCAAAGAGGCCACGGCCTCCCTCCATGCCCTACAAAACAAGAAGCGGCTGCTGCACACTCCGGCTATCTAGTATAGTATTTACACAAAAATGTCTCGCCAACTTGTCCAAAGGAAGATTTTCTCTCTCCCAAACAAGAAATTCTGCAACCATATTAAGGCATTGTACAGAGGGCGAAAACCTCAAGAAGAAAGTCATGAAATGGCAGATTTAAGTTTTGCCATTGCATGTTCTATTTACCCTAGTCTCCTTTTGCTTATTCTCTTCTCTGCTTACAATAGCACTAATCATTTCAATCGCTTTTCGGTTCTCTCCCCAAATTCTCTCTCTCTCAATCACACCCAAGAAACCCCACCAAACAAGCCATCTTATGTGGATATTTCCAGTAACAACGACAGCACTCGTAGGACTAGTTACATTGTAAGTGTTCATAAAATATCTCTCAATCTTTTGCCCTTTTTTTTTTTGGGTCAACTATGAATGTTTATTTTGGGATTTGTTGAAGATGGAGAGGAGCAATGTTGAGAGAATGGAACAAGGACTGGCAAGAGCAAGAGCATCCATAAGACGAGCGATTCGGAGTCCAAGCAACACTTTCTATAAGAAGGATGGCTCCTTCATCCCTAGAGGATCTATCTACAGAAACCCTTTTGCATTTCATCAGTTAAGATCTCTCTCTCTCTCTCGATGGTGATTTTAGCTAAGAACTTTCTATTTTTTGGGATTTCCACCACTGATATCTTGGTATCTGAAACCATTTTTAAACTAATCTAACTTTAATGTATTTGTAGTTTTATTTAGAGAACGGTTCTTTTAGCGTATTTTTTTTTTCATTCTTAAGTTTTCAATGAAATTTGGTTAAGATGAGTATTTAAGATTGGTAAATTAACAAAAATTTGAGACCTCCATTCTGTTGCACTTTTAAGGAGCTTGGGGAGAAGAAAAGTAATAAAAGAATTTGAATTAGATTAGGATTCAAAAGGATGATTACGATAAGTATAAGATGTTGACAGTTGGTAATGTGCATTTAGATTAAAGAATTTCAAACTTGGATAAATGCTTAATCTTTTCACTCCCATCTCTTCCGCTGTAAATTTTTCTCTTTAACTTCTCAATTTAATTCTATTGGATCTCATCGAGTATATGATTTACTAATAAGCTTAATAAAAGCTTAATTAATCATTTTTAAATATACTATTATTCGGATTCATCCATCCCCGTAAGCCATGTCCAATGGTTTTCATGCAGTCAGACTCTTATTAAGGGAATACATTTAATGGTATTAATTATATGGTAATCATTAGATAGTGGATAAAATAAGTTTTAAATATTTAAAAATATTTTTTTTAAAAAAATTAAATAATTGATCATTATCTTTGTAAATATTAATACTCAGGAAAAGTAAAATAATTCAGAGTTAAAAGTATTTTCAAAGTACCCACAAATCAAATTTACCAGGGTCCTGAGAAACCTTAGAATATTGACATGAGCACTCTTTATGCATCATCACAGCATTTAACATTTTGAACAATTATAAGACTCAAGTTGGATACTCAAATGGTAAAAAGAATATATATTTTCGTAATTTCCTGTGATAAAAAGAATATATATATATATATATATATATATATATATATATATATATATATAAAAGAATTAGAAACCTAGCTTTATAGCACCGGGGTTGCTTTTCCTTGCCCAAGAATATAGGTGGGAAACCCCATGCCCCCCATGTATTCTCTCTATAGATATGATCACTCTCTCCGATTGGGCACAAAAATTTACAGCAAACTGGTAATCTGCATCATCCAAAGATAAAAAAAGTCATATGTAGAAATTAATTCTTTACATGATAAAATGAGTTATTTATTGTTAGCTTGAGGGGTCAATCATTAGGATTCTAGTAGCCGCCTACAGCTCTCAACCTTCCTCGGAATTTGAATTTAAGATGTGGTCTATCCTTTGTACTTTGGCATTTATGGAGACAACGACAGTTGATGCCCTTTTTTGCTTAGCAACTTACTTAAAAATTGCATCCTGTTACCCCATTTTTGATGGCAACTATTCTTCTTCCTCTATCTGGTTCCAGGGCAATCATCTTTTTCTTTAAATTGCCATTAAATTTTGAGATATCCTGTTGGAGCCCCTCAAGTAGGACTTTCTGTTAGGGCTTAATACCTGTAAAACTCTACAAGTGTGATTTAAATTAAAATTGTGATTTTACTTATTGTTAATCTGAATTATTTACAGTTTGATTTATAATTTAAAAACATAAACTAACAATGTGATTTTAGTTTGGACTCATGTTAAAACAAAACCTAAATACTGAATTTGATATAACATAACATTATTGTTTAGCAAAATTGTACCACATTCTAATTTGCTTCCTAGTGACCAATTAATTTTTCTTATGATTTAATACATTTGGTTTTATTTTATCTTTGTATGTGTAACATTGTTCATTAAAGTAATAACATTTTAACAACCTTAAATTTGATACATCTGATTAATTAATTAACTTATCTTGAGTGTCGCATCATACACTATGATCAAATTTATCATAAATTATTAATATCTAGTTGGTCCGGTGGCTAGATACTAGTACCCCTAAGATAAGATCTCGATGGCTTGATTCCAATTTAATCAAATTTAATGTGGTTACGAGATACCCATGGTTTATAAATATATATATATATATTTATATAAATTTGATACTCGAGGCCATGCAATTTTGGTATACTAAATTTTGGTTTCTTGCCTTTCTTCCCCTAAAATTTTATTTGTTAAAAATTGCTCTTTTGGAAAAATTTGAATGGGCCCATTTTATGATAACTCATTGATTCGATTTAACACCTATGTTTTTGGATTTAATATAATTTAGGAGTCACATAGAGATGGAGAAGCAATTCAAGGTATGGACATACACAGAAGGAAATCCACCCATAGCACATGCGGGTCCAGTGAAAAGTATCTATGCGACTGAAGGGCAATTCATAGATGAAATGGAGAGTGGGAAAAGCAGATTTCAAGCTCATGATCCTAATGAAGCTCTTGCATTTTTCATCCCAATCAGTGTAGTGAACATCATCCAATATGTCTACAAACCCTACACCGATTATTCGCGCAATCGTCTGCAGAACATTGTGGTCGATTACATTGGTGTGATCTCTTCCAAGTACCGTTACTGGAATAGAAGCAATGGCGCTGATCACTTTATGGTATCTTGTCATGATTGGGTGAGTTTCCCTAATCTTTTGCTAAGCAAAACATTCTTTTGTTATCATAGTAGAAAACCCATCCACAACATAACTAGGCAATCAAGATCATTAAGCCTTTCTTTTCCTATTCTATTGCACTTCTCAAGAAGCATCATGAAATATGCCTAAATCATTTTCTAATTTCCTTTATTTTTTTCTGATATATTAAAATGGTTGCTAATGTAATCTCAGGCACCAGAAATATCAGCTGCACAGCCAGATTTATTCAAAAACTTTATCAGAGTTCTTTGCAATGCCAACACTTCAGAGGGGTTCAAACCATCTAGAGATGTGTCCTTGCCTGAGATAAACCTCCGTAAAGGCTCGCTAGGCCCACAAATCTCCCTGGTCCAAGCCAATCACAATCGTTCGATCCTAGCCTTTTTTGCCGGCGGCGATCATGGCGAGGTCCGAAAAATACTATTCCGTCATTGGAAAGACAAAAATGACAGTGGAATACAAGTTCATCACTACCTCCCTAAGACAAAAAGCTATAGCAAGCTAATGGGTCAGAGCAAATATTGTCTTTGCCCTGGTGGGTATGAAGTTGCTAGCCCTAGAGTGGTTGAATCTATACATGCTGGTTGTGTCCCCGTGATTATATCTGATAATTATGTGCTACCCTTCAGTGATGTGCTTGATTGGAGCAAATTTTCCGTACATATTCCGATAGCAAAAATACCTGAAATTAAGAGAATTTTGGAAGAGATACCATTGGAAATGTATTTGGAGATGCAAAAAAGAGTTTTTAAGGTTAGAAGACATTTTGTGCTCAATAGGCCCTCCAAGCCTTATGATGTGTTGCATATGATAATGCACTCCATTTGGCTTAGAAGGCTTAATATAAAGATCCCTTCATGATTTTTATATGCTCTTAAGTTTACATGTTACTAATTTTGTATTTCTAGGAAAGTGAAAATATAGGCCATTAAGGGCTTTTGAATTGTAAGATTTAAAGTTGCGAATGTTATCACATAAATATGTATTAGGATTCGTTTCAATCCTCTCTCCTATTGCTATTAAAGCACATGATATATTAAAGAAATGCTTTTGATATCATGTTAAGAATAGAAAATAATATAAAAATATGAAAAATCTAATGATCCATTGATTTTATTAAAATATTATAATAGATCGAGTTTATATTTAAAAAATCATTATTATAAATATAGAAATAAAAATAAAAAAAAAATCAAATATTTTCAAAACGCATATAATATATTCTAATATCCGCATCAAACTTAATGTGGAATAATAAAAATCACTTAAATTTGAAAGAGATGATAAGCCTACGCTGATGTGGTGACACATGGATACTTAAGATGTGATACTGATTGTAAGTTATGTGATGCTGACCGGATAATTTGGGACCAATCAAAGAATAAAACATGGAAGATGTTGAGTGGGAATACTGAAAGATTAAAATGATGTCGTTTTGAGTTGTCTTTAATTTTTGGATAGGAGAATCCGATAGTCTGACTAGTGATTTTCAAGTGGCGTGTGGGAGACTTTTTCGTTGGTTACCACCATTGAGATTATCTCGAAAAGTAAAACTGTTTGGTATATATATCAAATGATTAGTAAACAAAAACCTAAATGTGTTTTTGCACCCCTTTTATAAAGGGGTTATGACTTCAATACAAAAAAATATAGAACAATTGACAGATTTAGTGACGAAATTTTTTTAAAAAAAATCATCACTAATTTTTTTAATAATGAAAAAATTTTCATCACTAATAACACGTCGTAAAAATTTAGTAACGAAATATAAAAAATGTCACAAAATTAGTGATGAACTATGATTTCATCGCTAAATTTAGCAATGAACATTGCCATTTGTGACTAAATTTAGTGATGAATGTTCATATCTGTAACTAAATTTAACCAGTTTTTTTCTTTTATTTTTGAAATTAGCATCTTATATTTTATTTTCTTATTTTTTCTTTTCTTTTCTTATTTTATTATTCTTTTTCTTTTTATTTTATTTTTTTAAACCCTATTATAACTGCCTCTCGGTAGTCGTTCATTTCACAATCACTAATGAAGCCTCCAATGTAGTAATTCGATGCCGGAGAAGATGAAGCCTGTCACGCCCCGATCCTCGGATTGACCACGCGACAACCGTCGCGTCGTCTCGGTACATGGGCAAAACCTCCCCATCTATCGGGACTCCGCAAGGCTATCAAATTCACAATAAATCATCAAAAGCATAAGACTCTTCAAAAACAAGAAATCACAAAATCAATACACATGCAAGGAGGCCAACCGGCTCATTCCTAGACGTACAAACACATACATTGACACACATCGGGGAGTGGGATCCTGTACATGCAATCATACATTAGCACACATCGGGGAGTGGGGACCTGTACATGCACGAGTACACAGCAGCACACAACGGGAGTGGGAACCTGTACATGCATGCATGTGATGTGACCATCTTGGCCACTCAGAAAGCATTTAACAAACAAGAAGTCCCAAAACATAGCCGTCGGATTTTACCAACACTTACCCGAGAAAAATAAGCCAGTGTCGATAAAATCCTAACGGTATGAGTTGTACAAAACTTCACAAAATCAAAGAAAAAACAACGAAATTAAGATTTACAGTCCAAATATTCCAGTACAGATATAAACAATTTTTCAAAAATAGAGTAATCAAAATAATAAAGAACAAATCAAAAATCATCGAATTTTATCAATACTTGCCAATAACTCGGCCAATATCAATAAAATCCGCACAACATGGGATATACAGACTTCCCTTTCCATGGTTTGAGAGCTATAAATCTCCAAAAGTAACCCTACATGTGCCAAATACCTATACAATCCGTAAAAATACTGCGCAAACTCCATCGAGTAGTCTCCAAACTAAGTCTCTTCTGAAAAAGGTGGAGAGAGGGGGGTGAGTATTGGGGAATACTCAGTGAGTGGAGTGCAATGGTGCAATTGTGTTCATAAATAAGGGTGAATGTGAGGCAGTCAAAGCATATATCTCGTAAATCATTTCATATACATAAAATCATTTCAATAAATCACATTTCACAAATATGCATCCATGTCAATTATCTTTTCAGAAAATCCTGAGGTCCCATTGAAAAACGCTTCCGTCTTAGGGCGGCCAAATCCAGACGAAAGCCCGCCAAGGATTTTTCTATCCAATTTCTCAAAACAAACCTCATTCCTTGGCGTTGGCTCGTACCTCACCGGGGTACACCAGATATAGCACAACTTCGGCAGAGGGAGGGATGTCAAACTCCCCCGCACATCCAAACCTCAAACCACGTCACCCCGTCGGGTCGCTCCATGGTGGGAATATGACTATAGTCATGTATGACACCCTTCATTTCTCAATCATTCCATTTCTCAACAATGTACCATGATTTTCAACAAATAATCCATAATCTCATGTCAAAGCAGTTCATAGAGCAATATCAAATATCACATGGTACAAAAACATTTATAAACACAATGGATGCATTCGTATTTCACAATCCAGTTCAGACAGCCCACAATCACAAAACAATTTATATAAAATACGTAAAAATCTTTCAAAATCATTTTCAAAACAATTTTAAAACATGTTACTCATTCATGAACACAATGAACCATCCACTCATCTCTAGGGAGGGTATCCACTCCCTATTTCTGAAATCAATTCAAAACGACTCCTCTCGAGTCTCCAAATGTCAACCTAGACCAATCAACATAAATAATTATCAATTAAAACTCTATTAAAGGGTTTTCAATTTTTCTTTTATTTACGATAGCCTTAACTTGCACAATTACATTCCTAAACTTTCGTTTCATCAATTTAGTATCATTTCAAATCACCGACGACTTTAAATTTACAATATTCCTCAATTTTACCAATATTCTCCCGAATTACATAATCTTAATTTAATTCACGCTAATTTCAATTCAAATCACAAGGAAAGCTACACAAACCAATCAAACAAAACCTTAATACTATCTAAGACATTCTTCCATGCTTTGCAGTCCAATTTATATCGAATTCTAGATTTAACCTAAATAATTTCATATGAAATTGCAGGAAAGTACATTTCTTTTGAGTTGAACTTATTTCAAAGCATACATATAGTTTCTAATTCTAATTTCAATCCTAAATTCAATAAAAATTAATTCAAACGTCCAAAAGAATTTGCATTTCCCTCACCTAGGGTTTTGCGCAGTTTACAATCCAGTGATCCAAGCGTTGTACAATTTAGTCCGGGACCTGAAATGCTTCAAATTCGAAGCAAGAGTCAGTAATTAAGTCTAAATCACCAAGAAATCGAAACCCTAGAGCTATTGAATCAGAATCTCGCCCTTACCTACGTAAAAGTGGGCCTAGGGTTTTTGAGGTCTGCGGGTAACTGTCGGCTTGGAGCTCCTGCAATGATCGCAGAAGGGCTACAGTGTGCAGCTCGCGGTCGAGCGAACAGTGGAGGGGGACAGGGCTGTCGTGCGTGGGAAGGAGAGGGAGAGAGGACCGTCGCGCGCGCATGGGGGAGAAAGTAGGTTGCCATAGGGAGGTTTCAGCCGCGGAAGGGTGGAGAGAGGCACGGTTGAGAGGGAGAGAGCGTGACTGTGAGAGAGAGAGAGAGTTCGAGGGAGAGAGAGAGATACGGTAGAGAGAGATAGAGTGACTGAGAGGGAGAGACGAGGGTGGTGCGGTGGTGGAACCGCCGATGGGTGGCGGTGAGAAGCGACGAACGGCGGAGGGAGAGCGAGAGTCGAGAGAGACAGAGAGTGAGAGATGAAAAAGGGCGAGAGAGAAGAGAGAATTAGGGCTTAGCCCTAATTTGATTTTTTGGGGGTGGAGGAGGAGTGGAGTGCTACGTTTCAGCCGAAACGCAGCGTTTCCTCCTCCCTCTCTCTTTTTCTTTTTCTTTTTTTTTATTTAAATAAATAAATACATATATATATAGATATATTTATTCATATAATACTCCAATTATAATTTTCAAATTTATCAATATAAACACGGATATTTTAAATATACCGAAAATTCCAATTTAATACCCCAAAATCAAAAATCAATAAAATGTAAAATTTTCTATTTTATCATAGGAATGTTTACAAAATAGTCGACATCGAATTTTCGGTATTACAAAGCCGATGCCGATGATGATGGATCCGTGACTAATTGGCGAAGTTCTTCTGGTTAGCACTTGATTGAAGCCGAGTTCGTTCGTCTTCTCCTTCAACGGTCACCGTCAGTTGCCGAATCTCAATCACTGTTTTTCTGACTCTACCTTCTGCTTCTATTAATCAAAGCTGAAAAGTTGTTCAAGAAGAAGAAATGCGGGTTTTAAAAGTTCCAAATGGAAATTGAGATAAAGAGAAAAAGAGCATATGAAGCAAAGATTCAAAGTGCAACTATGAGTGCCAAACTTGCTACCCAAGAAGAAGAAATGTGGGTGTTAAAAGAGCAACATACTCAATTCCAGGAGCAGATGCAATTCATAATGGCAGAAATCAATCGTAGAGCGAGTCAACAGTCCTAGAAAAACGTAAGTGCAAGTTTTATATTATAATTTAGAGGTTCTTAACAATGTTGATGTGTTTGTTTTCCTTGTTGTACTAGCTCACTTCTAACAAAATGTTGGGACTAAAAATGCTATGGTTTTGGAAAATTAGGATGGTTGGTTTTTAAGTACTGTTTGAATATGTGGAAGTGGAGGTCTTGAACAAATTAGAACTTGTTACTTGTCTAAAGTCGAATGCATGATCTATTGGAATTAATTTGGTGGTTTGTGAACATCTTTCAAACACAAATTGTACTTCAAAGTGCTGATGCCTAAACTAATTTTTTTGTTCCTTCAATAACTTGGCGGTCTCTGAATATCCATTGAATTGTCATATCCTGCTATTTACTTTTTCAATTTTACACAATGTGAACAAAATTATTGGGGTATTATTTTGATTTCCTAAGGTATCAGTATGAGCCAAATAGGTAGTTCAAGTTATTTGAAAGTCTCATGAAGATGGCATCATAGGAATAAATGGATATCTTTTCTTTCAGGGAACACATGTATATTGCTCAACAGTATAAGATATTCATTATGCACATTAAACTACAAATATTACAATCTAATGCACTATCATTCTATCTTTACTTTACCATTTTGTTTGATTAAGTTCTTCTATATAGCACTACCCCAAAAAAAGCATACAAACATGTAGACTTGATAGGCCATCCATGTCAGCCAAAGAGTTGAAAAACATTTCTTCAAATGTGTTACTTTGTATATATGCGGGTGTTAGATTTTAAAATGATGTTAGATGTTGAATCAATATGATTGGTATTTTGTGTAATCATTTAGTTACTTGTGATGTCGTGGCACTTTAATATAAATTTCATATGATTGATTTATTTTTTTCAGTGATTTATCATACAATTTTCAAGAAGTATGATCTAATCAAGAAAGGAGTATGACACGATTGTGTAAACTGAATGGATTATTTGCTAAGACTCATGTACTAATTATAGGGATTGTTTTCTTTAGTATTGGGAACTGTTTTTTATGTATTTTAATATAAACTCATATTGTAATCACTGTTTTTTAAATTAATGTTAGTGACGACTTTAATTTTGTCACCAATTATCAATTATTGGTCACCAATTACTACTACCATATTGATTTGCTCACAGGGAAAATTGGTCACTAAAGTTTTCACAATTGAGTTGTCTAACGCATTTTTAGTGATGACTTTTTTCCATCACCAAATAACGTCACTGACGCTACTAATTTGATCACCAAATGTCATCACTAAATATATATTTTTAGTGATAACTTTTTTCGTCACCAAATCACGTTACTAAAACTCATCACGTGACTGTCACTTTCTAGTGACCACCAATTTGGTCACTAAATGTCGTCACTCAATGCGTTGACTGAACTACTTTTAGTAATCAATTTGGTGATGACTTTTTTGATCACTGATCTAGTGATGAAAAAAATTTTGGTTAATAAACTCGACACTTTAGAGACGACTTTTTGCATTCCGTCACCAATGACCTTTAGTGACGAGTTTTGGTGACTACTGAGTGATGATATTTTTTTTATCACTAAAGCACTTTAGTGATGACTTTTGGACATTTAGTAACCAAATTTCCTCTGTCACTAAAGGTCTTTTTTGTAGTGATTGTTTTGCTTTCATCGGCATCCACCATCGTGTTCTCGCCCTAGAAATACTCAACGATTTGCCACCAATCTCATCGTCTTCTCCTTCCACAGTCACCAACCTTCTGCTACTTGTTCATCTCAGTTTCCACCTTCATTCGCCTTCAATTTGTGGATTCACCTTCATCCATGCCTTCGATTTGTGCTTTTCTCTAAGAAATCACAGGAGAGTGAAAATGAAATCTGAGATTTGAAAGAGGTGGGAGAGTGAAAATTTTGAGCAGATTTTGAACTTTAAAGCGAAATGAAAACAGTAGTCTTTGATTTGAGAGAGTTATTATGGATCGTTGGATTGTTAAATTATCAATAGCTAGAAATGGTGAAAATGAGAAGACATGGATTACGGATAGCGACTAATAACATTTTTCGTCCTCATTTTTATCACTAAATTTAATGACGAAAATGTTATATGTTGCAAACTTTAGTGACTAAAGTGGTTATCCGTCACAAAATTAGCAACAAAAACACAATTCATCACTAAATTTAGTGATGGATTGCTATTTATCAGAGACGGATTGCTATTCCGTCACTAAATTTAATAATGAATTAACTATTTGGAACGAATTTAACAATGAATTAACTATTTGTGATAAAATAAACAACAAAAAAAGTAGATTTTGGAAATTTATAACAAATTTATAATAAGTTTTTATTTTTTTTGAATATTATGATTGACAATATTTAGAATAAGTACAATTTTTTTTGTCTAATCTCTAAAAGAATTGTTCGATACTTAATGTAGTTTTGTATTTAATCAAAAAATAAAATATATGCTTATATAAGTAAGATTCCATTACTATATATAATAATATTTTGTTAAAAATTGATTGAATTATTTATTATAAAAAATTATCAATTTAGTGATAATTATAACATTTATCATGTATTCAACTCAAATCCATAACTTAGAAATGATAAAAAAAAAAAGTGACACGATTGAAAATATTTCATAACAAAAAAGGAATTCAGTCACGAAATTAGCCACAAATTTCTAAGTACAATTATAAATTAGCGACGAATTTAGTCACAAATAATTTTTTATGGTTAATTAGCAATGAATTTAGCCACGAGTAACGAAATCCGTTGCTAAATTTTGCTTTGAAAATATTTTCATGGCTAACAAGTAACGATTTTAACTACAAAACGCAGAATTCGTTACTAAATTTTGCCACGAAAATTTTTTATGATTAATTAGCGACGAATTTGGTCATGAATTCAATTTTCATCACTAAATTTAGTAATGAAACAGAGATTCATCACTGAATTTAGAGAGTGACTGGGTTCATGGTAAAATTTAGCCACGAAATTGTTATTCGTCACTAATTATTCATGAATTTGGCGACAAAAGTATTTTCGTAACTAATTAGTTACGAATTTAGTCATGAATAACCATTTCGTCGCTAATTTTACCACGAGTATATCTTTGTCACAAATTTTATTATAAAATAGCGATGAAAATTTTATTTGTTGCTAAATTAATCACAAAATAGTGAGAATTTTTTTCATCACTAAAATCGTGTTTTTTTTTTTGTAGTGTATCATATTAAAAGAAATTTGGACAAAAGAAATAATAATGAAACATAAAACATTGATACTCCATTGTTTTGATTAAAATATTATAAAAGATTGGATTTATATAAAAAATTTATTATCATAAATATAAAAATAAAAAAATAAAAAAGTCAAATATTTTCAAAATATATGATATTTTCAGACTTGATAAAAATATAACTTGGTCAAGTTGTCATGTGGTGTCTTGCCTCAATTGAAATACTATGTATCTTAACATGAATTTCACACAACCTAAATAAGTGACTATCGGACTATAATTACAACAATATAGGCCATTGTATGAATCTAATCTAGCCATAGGGAAAATCATATCTTATGTAAAATAGAATGTGAAAATTTATCTTATAACACATCCATATCAATATACTCAAAACGTTTAAATCAAATCAATTTATATATTAAAAATTATAGTCGAGGCAAAATTAAAAATTATCATGTAAATTTCTAACAGTTATAAACTATTAAAAATTTTTAATTTAACATATAATTATTGCAGTGCTTTAGGACGAGTAAGTTTCTATTATTAGCAACACCTAAAACCCAGTTCTTTTTTCTTTGTGGGGGGAGGGGGTGGAAACAAAGGTTATTCAAGTCTAACCAGGCCGGTTTAATTGGGCCCGCGGGCAGACCCATCTCACTACTATTATCGACCTGCTTAAAATGGTAGCATGCAAACAAGTTCTTCATATTATCGACCCCTATCTCTCTCTCTCTCTCTCTCCCCTCCCCCCACTGTTTGATTTTGTTGGTACAAAAGAGCTCTGTCCTCAACACTTCGACAACGGTAATCCAATTTCATGCTTCATATTCGCTTTTGGGTTAGCTCCCCCTAGCTCTCTCTCTCAACAATAAAGCATATAAACACAGTTAAACCATGATTTTTTTTTTGGTTATTGTAAAATGCAGTTAGACCAAGATTTGTGAGTTTTATAAACTTGCATTGAAAGGAGGCGAGGCCTTTTGAAATGCCTCTTATATTTCAATGCATTGGGTTCATTTTAGTGCTTATGCCAATTTCTTCTGTGTGAGAGAGAGAGAGAGATTGTGGCGGCAAATATTTAAGAAATGTCACAAAATTCAATACAAAATAGTTGAAGATATATCTCTTTTTCAAATGAATTAAACAAATTAAATTAAAACCCTAGAGAAAGGGGTAGATGCATTCGTTGATTGCACACTTTCTTTGCCAATACCAATTAGTATTGCTGAGAAATTGGTGGCTTGGACCTTGGAGACCAAACCCAGCTTGGGCTATACTAAATAATACTGTTATTTACAAATTGGTTGACTAATGTCATGAACTTAGGTCATATTCGGGAAAGTTGAGGTTTGGCTCAACTCAGTTTAGATGGGTTTTAAATGCAAAAAAAAAAAAAAAAAAATGATATAAATTATAATTTAAATCCTAAATGTTTTACCAGAAAAGAAAAAAAAAACACTTTAGTTATAAAATATTATGAGTGGAATATTATAAATAGAATAAGATCAAAGAGAGATAAGTTGAAACAAAATTAGGGAAGTTAAGGTTTCCCAAGTACCACCTTAGAGATGTAAAGGAAATTGATCCTGCAAAAGAGTTTGGATCTTGCCTTAAAAGCTAGTTGTTTAGGTAGAAAGTTCTCAAATGCATGTGCTGCATGCTGAAAACTATAGTTACACAACATGGCATTTGATAGATTCATTAAGAATACTTCTTGCAGAGAATATAATCCATTTTTTTTTTTTTTTTTTTGGTTTTTAAAAGTTGGGAAATCATTGTAAGACTATATTCCGACTATAAATATACATACGTTTTTTATATTGATATCTTTGTTTTGATTTTTTGTATGACTTTAGTTAAATTGTATAACCTTAAACTGCTGGTTAGGATACTATATGGCCTGGTTAGAAAGACATCAATGGATGCAATAGACTGGCACTTGAACTTATTTATTATTGAGCAATTGGGTCTTCTCTAGATATCTACCTCTATAAAGCACATCGGAGGTTGCCAATAAAATCCATTCAAGTTGTACTTGGATTGGCAACTAGTTTGAATTTGAAGTTTGACTAACTTGATGTTAAAACTGCATTCTTGCATGGTGATTTGCAAAAAGAGATTCACATGAACTAGCCAGAGGGTTTTGAAACGAGGGAAAAGGAACACATGGTTTACAAATTGAAAAAGAGCTTATATGAGTTGAAACAAACTCTCAGCCGGTGGTATAAGAAATTTGATTCTTTTATGGTGAAATATTCCTATAAAAGAATAGATGCAGATCATTGAATATATGTAAGATCATTCCCTAATAGCAATTTCATTATTCTCCTATCGTGTGTTGACGACATGCTAATCGTCGGACAAAATATTGAGATGATTCACAAGTTGAAAGATGACTTGTCTAAGTCCTTTGAAATGAAGGATTTATGTCCAACTAAATAAATTTTAGGTATGGATATTACTCGTAACAGGAGAGCTGGAAAGTTGTGGTTATCTCAAGAAAAATATGTTGAACGTGTACTTAAATGGTTCGATATGCAGCATGCTAAGTCAGTTAGCACGCCTCTTACTAATCATTTTAAGTTGAGTAAGAGATCTTGTCCAATAACTAAGTAAGAAAACATGCCATGTTATCTATTCCTTACTCCTTGGCAGTAGGTTCATTAATGTATCTTATGGTTTGCCCTCAGTTTGATATAGCTCATGCAGTTGGTGTAGTGAACAGAATTTCTTTCCAATTTGGGAAAAGATCACTGGGATGTAGTGAATTGGATATTCAAGTACTTGAGAGGTATTTCAAAATTGTCTTTGAGTTTTGGTGGAAAACAACCAGTTCTAAAAGGGTTTACTGATGCAAACATGGTAGGTGATCTTTATGATAAGATATTTATTTTAGGATACTTGTTTACTTTTCCAGGGGGAGCTGTAACTTGGTAGTCTAAAATACAAAAATGTGTTACCTTATTTACTACAGAGGCTAAGTATATTACAACAACCGAAGCAAATAAGGAGATGTTTTGGTTAAAAGGATTCCTTCATGAATTGGGGGTGAGGCAAAAGGAGTATGTGATACTCTGTGATAGTCAAAATGCTCTGAATTTGAATAAGAATACCATGTACTATGTAAGGACCAAACATATTGATATGCAATATCATTGGTTATGTTCTGTGATTGAGAATCACATGTTAGAGTTGAAGAAGATTCACACTAATAAGAACATTATAGATATATGGATGAACGTAATCCCCAAAGAAAAAATTGAATGTTGCAGCAATTTGGTTGGGTCGAGCATTATGACCAATGTGTGTCTAAGTAATCAAACCGAGAGGTACATCTCCTCCTAATGGGTTTGGAGGGGAGATTGGTGGCGTTATTGCAAAACTCATTTGTCCAGTTCCATTTGTTTTATGTCTTCTCAATGGAGTTTCCCGATAGTATCTTCTCAGTGGAGTCTCCCAATAGTATCTTCTCAGTGGAGTCTCCTGATAGTGTCTACTTGATAGAGTCTCTCAGTGGTGATCTCTCGATACTGAGTTTCTCGATGCATATTATTCAATGCATGCCTCTCGATGCATATTGTTCGGTGTGTGCCTCCCGGTGCATATTATTCGATGCTTGTCTCTTGATATAAGTCCTAGGTGCACGTCCTCGACTCTCAATTGTGTTGCTCGGCATTTTGTCTTGAAAAATAAAATTATAAGTTTTTCAAAGCATTAAATGCTTTGAAAGACTTGTATGATGTTTGAAAAAAATAAAGGGAGAAAAAAAAAGGTGGATTGCTTCTTGAGGAAGCCAAGAAAGGCACATGTAGAGAGAGAAAGTGAGACAAGAATTTATTATTATTATTATTATTATTGAAGCCTGTGATAGATTAGAAGCTTTAGCAGACTGACTTGTGTGAGTTCTACCGAGAGATAAAGAGAGAGAGTTTTTCCTGCTTCATAGACAAAGCATGGGTGACAGATAAGCTTCTACAATAACTAGATTCTCTTTGAATTAATTTATGGGTTTTTTTAAAGAAGCACAACTTCTTGTAATCATTCTATTTTGTTGTAAATGCTAGGTTTTGGATATAAATTTAGGATATCAAATTCTTGTAATTGATTATTTTTCATAATAAATTTTTATCTGATTTTACTCCGTTGTTTTTCTCTCCATATTGAAAGGTTTTTTCAAAATTTAATATTCTTTGTTCTCTTTATTTTTTTTACAATTTTGGTCGGCGATCTGTGTGTTCTGCTGTACTAGTGTCTTTATCCCAACATTGCAAAGAGATAATTACATGTCCAGTCCCTGAACTTTGTCCAAATTTCACAAATTAATCCCTACAGTTAAAAATGCTACCTTTAGTCTTCAAATTTACAAATCTGTATCATATTGGTCCTTTCGTTACTAATGGTGATAGAGTAGCCGTTAACTACTGATGTGAAATGACGTGGCAGCCTATGTGTCATACGAATGCTGACATGTCATTGCCATGTCAACATCTGAAGACATCTCATGATACCATGTCAATTTTTTCCTGACGTGGCAATGCCACATCAGCACCAGCTTGCCATCTCTCCCTCTATTTCTTTTTCCTTTTCTTTTTTCTCTTCTTCAGTGCGTGTTCCCATGCGCCTTCTTCATCTTCATCCTCTGTGTCCCCTCAAATGAAGCTCTCTCTCTCTCTCTCTCCATTTCTTTTCCCTTTTCCTTTTTCTTCCTATTCTTTTATTTTTCTGGTTTTTAATTTCTCTGCAAGTCTAGCCATCTATTCATCTTCTGCACTCTACTCTACATCTTCTATAGCATCGAGACAAGCAAAGTCAAAAAAAAGAGAAGGGTCCACCCACTTATTCTCTCACTTTCTCCTCCTCACTCACGTTCTCTCTCTCCCTCTCACTCATTCACTTTCTTCTCTCACCCTCTGCTTCTCCCCTTGCTCACGAATTACACAAAGCCACCACAATCTAACATCAAATATATCATCGTCGCTGGATAACGCTATAATTGCCGGTGAGCTTGCTCTCTATTTTTCTCCCTCTCTCAGCTTCTACCATCTCTCTCTCTCCCCTCTCCTTCTCACTCTCACAACTCCCTCCCTCTCTCAATCTCCTTTGAAATTAACTAACCCACTAAATGAAGCTTCCAAAATCTCCATTAAATCCTTAGAAAAAAATGGATTTGGAGAAAATTTAGGGCTTGACTCAAAAAGAGAGAAATTGGGGTTGTCATGAATGGATATCTAAGGTATGATTCAACCACAAAATTGAGATAATTTTTTCCTCTTAAACATGGTTTTAGTTTCCTCATTAGTAGATTGAAAATCTTGTTGAGATTTGAGAGATTAAATTTGAGGAATCTAGACTTAGGGTTATAAAATATTGGGTTTAAGGTTTGGGATGAATGAAAAATTATGTAATTATGTAAACAAAACATGGATTAATGATCTGAACTTAGAATAATGGTGGAAAGTGAGATCTAGTTGAAATATTGATTTTTCTACAAAGGTGGCAGATTGTGCATGCTATGATCTTTCCATTATAACTTCTTCTATGTGTAGGCAAATTAAGTAAGGTTTCTTCTCATGAAACTAGACTTTCAAAACTTTAAAATGACGTATTGCAGTGGGTATTTTGTTTAAAATTGGATTTTTTTGTGATTTTTCAAAAATAGCTGTTTTGCAAAAACACTCTGTTCTATTCATGTTCTGTCTGTGAAATTTGTTGCGAATTTGAATAGCATTCTAGACAAAATCTGGCAAAACCCTAAACAGAAAAATTGTAGATCTATATCTTATCTTTAATTTGAGACTTAAATCACTTAAATCCGATATGTGTAGTGAAAATTATGTTAATTCTTCAGTGACTGCGCAAATGTGATCATGAATTTAGGACTAATATTTATTGACTTAGGTAATTTTGTGTGATTGGAATTGAGTCTAGCTATAAACACAAAGGTTATAGCCTTATGTCTCAACTTTAAGTAGCAATTACAATTACCTTAATCCAAACTTTGTAGGCCAAGATATGATAGTTTTTCTAAAACATAATTATGCAGGAAAATTTAAATTATGAGACAATTAAGAGAAAATTTGGTTAAACTTAATATTGACCTTTTTAAGTGATAAAATTGTGTTTGTTATCTTAGGTTGAAACAATTGAAGTATTAGGAGAAACTTATCTTGGATTGAATTGTTGATTGGGGTGCCAACCCTCACAAGAAATGAGTGGATGGTTCGTTGTGCTGTAAATGAGCAAAAATTGTTTTAAATTCTTTTATAAATAATTTTAAATGATTTTTTATATTTTTGTGTAAATTTTGTGATTGTAGAATATCTTAAATGAAAATTGAATTACAAATGCATCCATTATATTTATAAATAAATAAATATGTGCCATGTGTTATTAAATAATCGATTCATGAATGCTAAAAAATATATTTTGGTAATTGTTTATTGATGTCTTAGCACATTGATTGTGATTTGAACGATTGTAAAATGATAGCGCATGAGTATAATGGCTATAGTCATTCCGTCCATTGAATAATCCAATGGGGTGACGTGGTTAAGGTTATGAGCGGAGGAGTTAGACGTAGCTCCTCTGTAGACGTCAAACTATCCGAATCGCACTCTGGTGAGATACGAGTTAATGTCAAGGAAGGGAAAAACTAGCATTGTGAAAAGAATGAATTAAAAATGCTTGTCGAGCTTCCACCTGGGTTCGGCCAAATCTTGGGTGGGAGAGGTTTTTCTTAGGGAGTTCTCGTGATTTTGAAAAGTTTAAAATTTATGGATACATGTTTAATTGAAATTATTCTGATTTATTGAAATTATTTCATATAAATTTGAGTTATTTATGATATATATTTTTGACTCTCCCACACTCAACCCTTATTTATTGTATAATTATGTCATTAAACTCCACTCACTGAGTATTTATAATACTCATTCCTCTCTTTTATTTTTTTAGAGGAAATTTAGACGGAATAACTTATTTTGGAGCAATTGACGAAATATTTTGTCAAACTATTGATAGGTATCGATGATGTAGGATCTTATTTTTGGAATTAATATTGTAAAATTCATGGAAGGAGACGTTTGTATTTTTATTTGGTTTGGATTTGATTGATATTTGCTTTATTTTCTTTTTAATAGGCAAGTATTGATGAAATTTTCACTTGGACAATTGGAACTTTGTAAATTTTACTTAAATTTTACTGTTTGTAAAAATTTATTGTTTGTATTGGATATTTGGATTTTATTGATAAATTTTGGGAATATTTTGAATTTGTGGAAATATTATTGAGAATTATTTATTGACCATGTTGGCTTAGTATATGCATTGGAGTTGTAACGACCAGGTTGGCATCGTGCATGCCATTTGAGACTAGATGAACCGGGTTGGTCCTTAGATGATATTAAATTATTTTGAAAACAGGATTGAATAGGTTAAATGTCTTGTGTTGTCCCGATATATGGGAAGACTCTGTCCATATGCCGAGATAACGCGACGATTGTTGTGTGCTCGACTCGAGAGTCAGGTCGTGATAACTTTATTGGTATCAGAGCTTTAGGTTCATGATTTTAAAATGTTTAAAGGTTTGAAATGTTTCCAAATGTTCCCAAAGATTTGAAAATTCAAAGTTTAAAATGATTTTTCAAAGGATGTTTAAAAGCCTTCCATGGATCTTAGGGAATTAGGAGTATCATTTTAGGGGGTCAAGTAATTAGTTTTTCACTTAATCCTATGTGTTAAATATCACTTTTCTTTTGTAGATAATCATGCCTTCACGTGAAATGATGAGGAATGGAAGCCAAATTCCTCCTCAAGAGCGTGAGGATGAGTCATCCTTCCATGCTCTATCTCCGTCAGTGTCTACACACCCGGCTTCTTCAACCGAGATTCCTGCTCCTCCTATAGCCACCCTCCAGCAAATGATGGAGTGGTGGAGTACTTACGGAGTACAGTACCAAACTTCGCATCCAACTTCAGCTCCTCTACCGGTTCCTCCTCTTATGCCAGCTATTGCACCAAGCATTCCAGTGGTGTTTCCTCCGGTTGCTACAACAAACGATTGCCCTACCGTAGAGTTGTCTAAGTTGATAAAAGAGGCAAGGCAATTAAGGTGTGAGACTTTTTTCGGCATGTGTGATACTTCGGTGGCCAATGAATGGATTGGCCGAATTTAAGAGACTATCATCAATATGAGGCTAGATGATGAGATGAAGTTGCGGGTGGTAGTAAAATTATTAGATAAGAGTGATAGAACTTGGTGGGAAAATGTGAAGGCTAGGACGATAATGTCTTTTATTTGGGTGGATTTCTTAAGAGCCTTCGATGAAAAATACTACACACAGTTCTATAGGGATCGAAAGAGAGAAGAATTCTTCATGCTTGTTCAAGGGAACAAGACCGTGTCAGAATATGAAACAGAGCTTAGAAAGCTTGCTACTTATGTTCTGAAGTTTGTGAATTCCGAGGAGTCCCTATGTATAAAGTTTGAATTGAGATTGAATTTGAGTATAAAAGAGAAGATGTCTATCACGAAGGGGCATACATTTCAAGATGTTCTAAACTTGGTTTTGAGGGCTGAGAAAATGGTGTTAGAGAGAAGCAAAGTTAGAAAACACCACGGGAAGAGGAAGAGACCCAGTGGTTCCAATCTGGGTCAAGGTTTCAAAAAGAATCGAAGCATGGGTTCTTATAGTGGTAGATCCGTTTCAGGGTCGGTTAGCCCTCCTCAAAGTCAAGCAGCTTTTAAGCCAAACGCTCCCAGTATAACTTTTGATATGGAAGTAGGATCAAGGGGTGATAAAGGAGAAATTTACCCAAATTACAAGGGACACCACTTGGATCCGTGCAGGGGACTCAAAAGATATTATTATTGTAGGAAAAAGGGTCACTTTTGATACTCTTGCCTGGAATTGAATGTAGAAGGATAAGGAAGCTGAAAAATTTGGGGTTCCCCAAGTGGTTCTAAAAGAGACCCGACAACTACTTCTACACCTTCCACTAATAATACACCAAGGACGTGCACAAGAAATAATACTGTAGCCTCTCCTACTCAACGTCCCCAACCTAAAACTCAAGCTAGAATTTATGCTATGACCAATGAAGAGAGTCAAGCCAACCCGGACGTGGTTACAGGTAAACCATTCTAAAAACTTGAACTAGAATCATTCAAAGTTACGAAGTAGATATATGTGATCATGAATTGAAATATATAGAAGATGTGATTTTTGTTTATGGTCAATGGTATAATATTATGATTATGTTAGAGTGTTAATTTCTAAAATAGGTAGATATATGAAATATTCATGATTATGTAGACTGATGAGATGTCATGGGGATCATATATATGAACTATGAAATTTGTGGATTGACTATTGATTTCCTTATGGTCTATACTGACAAGTACGATGAAAATTTTTGGTGTTGATGTTTATGTGCTCATAGATACTTGGTCTAATAATTTATTTGTGAGTTCGAGATTTGTCAGGCATTCTGATAGGTCTTAAGTTTCACTTGTTGAAGAATTGTTGGTTATCACACCTTTGGGGGAACAACTGATTAGGGACACAGTATATAAATCCCATGAGGTAGTTGTAGAAGGTAAAATCCTTGAAGCAAATTTGATTCCATTGGAGATGAGAGATTTTGACGCCATTTTAGACATGGATTGGCTACATTTTCACTGAGTTTCAGTGAACTGCTTCACTAAGGAAGTAGAATTTCGTAGGTCAGGGTATCCTCTGCTTGTGTTCACTGGTGAATGATGAGTCTTGTCGAGCTGTGTAATTTCAGCTCTTGAAATACAGAGATTAGTGCATAAAGGGTGCCAAACTTACTTAACTCACATTATTGACATCATGGTGGGAAGCTTTAATCTGGATGGTGTTCCTGTAGTAAATGTTTCAAATGTTTTTCTGGAAGAGTTGTTTTGGATTGCCTCCAATCCGGGAGTTTGATTTCACATAGATTTGGTTCCCGACACCGCATCGATTTCTTTTCCTTTATATTGAATGGCACCCGCAGAATTGAATGAGTTGAAGGTTCAGCTCCAAGAATTGTTGGACAAGGGGTTCATTCGACCGAGTATCTTACCTTGGGGTGCTCCGGTTCTATTATGAAGAAGAAAGACGGAACCTTCCGGTTGTGTATTGACTATCGGCAACTTAATAAGGCAATGATCAAGAATAAGTATCCTCTTCTGAGGATTGATGATTTGTTCGATCAACTCCAAGGGGTAAGTATCTTTTCGAAAATCGATTTGAGATCCGGTTATCATCAATTGAGGATAAAGGATGATGATATTCACAAGACTGCGTTTAGGACGTGGTATGGACATTACAAATTCCTAATAATACCTTTTGGGTTGACGAATGCTTCTGCAGTCTTCATGGATCTCATGAATCGAGTGTTTCATCCATATCTCGATAAGTTTGTCTTAGTTTTTATCGATGACATCTTGGTGTATTCCAAGAGTGTTGAAGAGCATTCTGAACATCTCCGAATCATATTGCAAACTTTTAGAGAGAAGAAGTATGTTAAGTTTCCAAGTGCGAGTTTTGACCGAGGGAGATTGAATTTTTAGGGCATGTTATTTCCAAGGTTAAGATTTTTGTAAATCCAAAGAAGGTAGAGATCATTCTAAAGTGGGAACAGTCTAAAAATGTTATCGAGATGATGAGTTTTTTTGGATTAGTAGGATATTATCGGAGATTCGTAAAAGGATTTTCAAAAATAGCAGCTCCAATGACTAATTTGACTCGAAAGAGAGTCAAGTTCGAATGGGACAAAAAGTGTGAGGGTAATTTTCAAGAACTTAAGCGAAAGTTGATATCCGCTCCTATTCTTGCTCTCCCCACTAGTGGTAATAGTGATTATGTAGTATATAGTGACACCAGTAAACAAAAACTAGGGTGCATGTTGATGTAAAGCGATTAGGTGATTGCTTACGTCTCTTGCCAACTAAAGAAACATGAAATGAACTATCCTACTCATGACTTAGAACTGGATACCATTGTTTTTGCTTTAAAAATTTGACAGCATTATTTATATGGAGTTACTTACAAGATCTTTATCGACCACAAAAACCTGAAATACTTGCTTACTCAGAAAGAGTTAAACTTAAAACAACGAAGGTGGTTGGAACTAATAAAAAATTATGAGTTGGTGATTGATTACCACCTCAAGAAGGCGAATGTTTTTGCTGATACTTTAAGTCATAAATCTTCATCTTTGGTATCCCAATGGAGTTCTTACCTCTCTTATTTAGTTAGACTCCGTGCAATAGGAGTCGAGTTAACTAAAACTGATCAATGTGCTTTATTAGCTAAGTTTGTGGTGAGACCTACACTAGTAGACCGTATTCGGGAGCTTCAAACGACCGATAATGAATTGAAGGTTATTGTGGAGAAAATACAAAAAGGGGAATGTGGTGAGTTTTAGATTCGGGAAGATGGGATCGAAACTTATGGGAGACGCCTATGCGTCCCGAAGAATAAGGATTTCTGAAAGGTCATACTTGAAGAAACACATTTCTCAACATATGCTATGCATCCAAGGAGTGCCAAGATGTACCGAACCATCAAAGAGTCATATTGGTGGTCCGAGTTAAGGAGAGAGATAGCCGAGTTTATTGTTAGGTATCTAGTGTGTCAGCAAGTCAAAACTAAACACCAAAAGCTGGTCAGTATCCTCTATGTCACGCCCCGATCCTCAGATCGACCACGCGACAACCGCCGCGTCGTCTCGGTACATGAGTAAAACCTCCCCATCTACCGGGACTCCGCAAGGCTATCAAATTCACAATAAATCATCAAACTCATAAAATTCTTCAAAAACAAGAAATTTCAAAAATCAATACACATGCAAGGAGCCCATCCGGCTCATCAAGGATGTACAAACACACACATTGACACACATCGGGGTGTGGGATCCTGTACATGCAATCATACATTAGCACACATCGGGGAGTGGGAACCTGTACATGCACGATTACACGGCAACACACAACGGGGAGCGGGAACCTGTACATGCACGCATGCAATGTGACCATCTTGGCCACTCTGAAAGCATTTAACAAACAAGAAGTCCCAAAACATAGCCGTCAGGTTTTTCCAACACTTCCGAGGAAAACGGGCCGTGTCGATAAAATCCTAACGGTATGAGTTGTACAAAACTTCATAAAATCAAAGAAAAAGCATTGAAATTAAGATTCTGAGTCCAAATGTCCCGGGTGAGATATAAACGGGTTTTCCAAAACTAGAGAAATCAAAATAAATCAAAAATCGTCGGATTTTATCAATACTTGTCAACAACTCGACCAGATCAATAAAATCCGCACGACATGGGATGTACTGAGACTTCCCTTTCCATGGTTGGAGAACTATCAATCCCCAAAAGTAGCCACCTACGCCAAATACCTATACAATCCGCAAAAATACTTCGTAAGCTCCGTCGAGTAGGTTCCCAACTAAGTCTCCTCTGAAAAATGGGGGGGAGAGGGGGTGAGTATAGGGGTATACTCGGTGAGTGGAGTGCAATGGTGCATTTGTGCTAATAAATAAGGTGTGAATGTGGGGCGGTCAAAGCATAACTCATAAATCATCTCATATCCATAAAATCATTTCAATAAATCACATTTCACAAATATGCATCCATATCAATCATTTTTTCAGAAAATCCCCCGGGGGTTCCATCGAAATATGCTTCCGTCTCGGGCGGCCAAACCCGGACGAAAATCCGCCAAGGGTTTTACTATCCAATATCTCAAAACAAACCCCCTTCCTTGGCGTTGGCTCGTGCCTCACCGGGGTGCACCGGATATAGCACGACTTTTGCAGAGGGAGGGACGTCTACTCCCCCGCACATCTAAACCTCAAACCACGTCACCCCGTCGGGTCGCTCCGTGGTAGGTATATGACTATAGTCATCTGCGGCACCCTCCATTTCTCATTCAATCCATTTCTCAACAATGTGCCATAATTTCAACCAATAATCCACAATTTCATGCCAAAGCGGCTCATAGAGCAATATCAAATATCACATGGCACAAAAGCATTTATAAATACAATGGATGCATTCGTATTTCACAATTCGGATTCGAGACAGCCCACAATCACAAAACAATTTATATAAAACGTATAACAATCTTTAAAAATCATTTTCAAAGCAATTTTAAAACGGGTTTCTCATTTACGAACACAATGAACCGTCCACTCACCTCTAGAGAGGGTATTCACTCTCTATTTCCGAAACCAACTCATAACGACTCTTCTCGAGTCTCCAAAGGTCAACCTAGACCAATCAAGACGAATAAAGATCAATTAAAGCTCTATTAAAGGGTTTTTCAAATTCCCCTTTTTATGTACAATAGCCTTAACTTGCATAATTACGTTCCAAAACTTTCGTTTCCTCAAACTAGTATCATTTCAAATCACTAACGACTTTAAATTTACAATATTCCTCAATTTTACCCATTTTCTCCCGAATTCCTTAATATTAATTTAATTCACGCCGATTTCCATTCAAATCCCAAGGAAAACTATGTAATTCAATCAAATACAACTCTAATACTATCTACGACCTTCTCACATGCTTCACAGTCCAATTTACATCAAATTCTAGACCTAACCTCAATAATTTCATACAAACACTTAGGGAAATACATTTCTTTCAAGTCTAACACATTTCAGAATATATATAGATGTAATTTCTACCTTAATTCAACAAAAAATAATTTGAATTACTGAAGGGATTGAAAATCCCTCACCTAGGGTTTCTCGGTGTTTTGCAAACCTAGCTTCCGTCTTTGGTGAATTCAAGCTCTATTTAGTTCAAGACTGAAATGCTCCAAATTCAAGTACGGTTCGGTAATTAGCCTCAATTTCTATGAAAAATCAAAACCCTAGAAGTAAAATTAAGAGTCGGCCTTTACCCGAGAGGAAGGAATCGCGGTCTCAAACCAGGGTTTTCAGATGTCCATTTTCTGCTGGTCTAGGGCTTCCAATTGGGGCTTCGCAAGGTGGCAGAAGAGCGCTCCGCCCGGGGAGATGCGGAAGCGAGGGGAGGGAGCGAGAGCTCTTCGCGCGGGAGAGGGCTTTCGCGCGGAAGAAAGGGATACTGAGAGACGGTGACACGGTGGCTCGTAGTGGTGGTCACGGTGGAGCAAATCGATAGAGAGAGAGCCGAGAGCGGCCGTGGGCCGACAGAGAGTGAGAGAGATTTCGTGAGACCGAGAGATGGTGACCCGCGGTGGTTCGCGGTGGTCACGGTGGTGGTTGCGAACGGTGGAGGGAGTGGTGGCGGCGATCGCGAGAGGGGGAGAGGGCGCAAAGAGAAACTGAGAGAGACTGTGGGATAGAGAGAGAGACAGAGAGAAAAAAGAAGAAGGAGGTGGCGGTGGTGGTTGCAGCGGCGGAGATGGCAGAGTGAAGGCTGTGATGGAGAAATCGCGAAGGAGAGAGGGAGGAGATTCGAAGAGAGAGAGTGGGAGAGAGGGACAACAGAGATCGATTAGGGCTTCTGCCCTAATCGATTTGGGGACAATCGGGGACGCGGCGTTTCAAGTTGAAACGCTGCGTCTCCCCCCTTCTTTTGAATTTTTTTTTTTTTTTTTTTTTTATATATATATATTTTTTTTTTACAAATTAATTAATTAATTAATAAACAATTATCAATATATATATATATATATATTTATACCCTCATTTTATTTAAAACTCTAAATTTATCATCAACACAAAATGTATGTACCTCAAATCGGAACACGGATATATATATATATATATTTTTTTTTTTATATACCAAAAATTCCAATTTAAAACCCCAAAATCAAAAATCAATAAATTTTAAAATTTAAAATTTTCTTTTGTAATTATCTAGACACTTACAAAATATCTTTAACACCGAATTTTCGGTGTTACAACTCTTAACCTCTAAAAACAAATTTCGTCCTCGAAATTTAAAAGTATACTCTATATTAAGAAGATGTGTTTATTACTTTCTCATAGTATCTTCGGGTTCTCAAATCTCTTCGTCCACCTATTCGTTTTCGTATTAGACCTTAACAATAGGGTATTGTCCGTTCCGCAATCTCTTACGCCTAGGCCCAAAATCAAGATATGAATCGAGAGTCACAATCGTATACAATTGACACCGAAATCCTGTGGTGCCTTACAATCTCCGCCATATACATTTTGGCTAACCTCTCTTGAGAGTAAACTCAATGGAATCATGCGACTTGAAATTTGTGCTCAATCTAAACTTAAACCTCTACTTGAATTCAAATTCCTTTTTATCTAAACTATCTTAAATATTATCCATAAACCTCACCTTGCTTATGGATCTATCTTGTAACAGTTTCCTATATTCAATCCCTTCAACTTTACTCACTCGATCAACCACATCCACTTGTCACTCGACTTTAATCGACTCAAAGGCTCCATTCCGGTAGACATTAGAGAAATAAAATCCTAATTACTTGGATCTCTCCCATAACAGCTTGATGGTCTCGATTTACTAAAATAAAAAATCATAATTAGTGATAAAATTCTGAATTTTCCCTTTTCCATTTCTTTCTAAAAATCCAACTGCTCATTATTATATGAAAGGAACTCCCAACATAAGTAGCAATAAGTCTTTCCTAGGGTTACAAACAAACCTTTCATTAAACAAAACCACGTCACCAAAACGATTAAATCAACAAAACATATCCTAGCTACATATAGATCTTCTCATTGCATTATCGTACAAAATCTCTCTACTATCAATCATTCTCTTTAAAGTAATATTAATTCACCAAACAAAATAAAAGACCAACTGAAGCGAATCATTTTCATCACAGGTACCTACCTTTGTAAGTCTCATTTAATAATACTATCGTGTTTCACTAGTTATAGATATCTGTGCTTTTTAGAATCTGACTTTAGCCGTTGCTAGAAATCAAAGTTCATGTTTCGAATCTAAGATTTTTTTTTTTTAAAGAATATTAGTAAGGATTGGATTAAGTATGAAAATTTTTAGTGAATAGACGGCATGGCATATTGAGCATGAATGAAGGGTGAAAGTGGTTGTGCCAAACACATATATCAAAATTCATTTCCGTGTAATGCCAAAATCATTTGTAATAACATAAATTTATATCAAATTTTCCATGACTCATACTCTCCAATTCAATAAACAAATTTTATATTTTCCTTTCAATAACTTTCGGGTCTATCCAAAATCACTCTCCTACCCCGGGCCTTTGCCCACGCGCCTCCATGGCCTCGATCCGTGGCAAGACTTAGTCATTATTGGTTTTCCAGCACCATGTTCCCAAGCTTAAGTTATCAATCGATTCACACTCTCAATATAAGATATAGCTATTCTTCAAAATCCACATAAGTATCCAAATGTAACAAGTGCAAATAGTTCAATATTCAAAGTCATGAGTCATGGATATTTTGCAATTTCATTTCAGGCACACCACACTCACAAAATATTTTAACCCTCTTTCAAAATTTATTTCACAAATCAATTTCGAATCCATTTGCAAAGTCATTTCAAAACTCAATTTATAATTCATAATTGAAAACAATTAACCCATTCATATGCATCAAAGCCGTCCATTCACATCTTCTATAAGAGAGTTAACCAAATTATCAACAAGTTGACCCAAATATCTCTAAATTTGGAAACAACTCAACTCAAAATCTCAGTGAGTTGACCACCAATGTAGTCAAATGACGATTTCTACCAATTTCAATCAAGGTATATAATTATCACTAACATCATGAGTATCTCAAGGCATCAAAATCATCTCTCCTTAAATTCATTATCATGCAATCATGATCACTTAATATTTATATCCAAATCTCTAAATCATCAGTTCAAGTTCTAAGGAATTTACCTGCGGCTATATCAGGGTCGTTGAGAAGGTGCAGCAATGGTATTACTCCCAATACCAGTTTGTGGAGCGGTACTAGCCGATGGCATAGAGACATTCGATGGACCTTTATATCCACTTTTTTCCAAGGTTAAATTGTCTAGAAGAAATATCCATTTGTTTATTAGCGCCTTGAAGGCAAATTTGCCAGGTTTTCCTCATATTAGAATCCTTTGAACACAATTTCTAAATAAAATACTCCAAACTTTTCGGCATTTAAATCTTCTTGAATTTCACAAACTCAACCAATTTTGAACCATAAATTTCAATGTGCACACTTCCTTTACTATCCAATCTACTGACCTCATTACAACCTTTCCTTCTTCCGATTGTAGGAAACCCTACCAAAGTCACGGCATCACATTTGTAACTTTTCATGTCATCATTTCAATCTAATCCTTCACCACCACCGTGCTATCAAGACTCCACAACTAGGAACACTCCTCAAAGTGCCCTCTAAATGAACCCCTAATAGCCAGGTCCTTTTAAATCTCAAATATACTCTTTTATCATGCTAGCAAAATGAACCACTTAATAAGCCACTAAAATCGAAGTAGAATCTATCTTCAATAAAATACACCCTAGTTATTAAATTATAGATAAGAGTATCACCGAGTACCGTAAGCAATCTACTAGCAAGAATCTTAACCACAACTCAATAAAGAGGTGAAATCAAGATATATGAAGACTATAATTAATATGTAGAGGCGTGTAAGAGGAATCTCATCCGGTTCCTCAATCTTTGTCTAAGAGGGATAGTTCTACGAACAAGAGTCAAATCTCAGCAAATAGAATAGGAATTGAACTAGGTATTTAACCCCCTAAAAATGAGCATTCCTATCCTCCTAAGAAATCCATGGAAGACTTGTACATTCTCGAAAACACATTTTTCAAAAACCAAATACTTCAAGGTCTTTAGAAACTTTTGGGACATTTGGAAACATTTGAAATCATTCCAAAATCATCAAACTTTTAAAATCGTGAACCTAAGCTCTGATACCAATAAAGTTGTCACGCCCCGATCCTCGGATCGACCACGCGACAACAGCGCGTCGTCTCGGTACATGAGTAAAACCTCCCCATCTACCGGGACTCCGCAAGGCTATCAAATTCACAATAAATCATCAAACTCATAAAATTCTTCCAAAAACAAGAAATTTTAAAAATCAATACACATGCAAGGAGCCCATCCGGCTCATCAAGGATGTACAAACACACACATTGACACACATCGGGGTGTGGGATCCTGTACATGCAATCATACATTAGCACACATCGGGGAGTGGGAACCTGTACATGCACGATTACACGGCAACACACAACGGGGAGCGGGAACTGTACATGCACGCATGCAATGTGACCATCTTGGCCACTACGAAAGCATTTAACAAACAAGAAGTCCCAAAACATAGCCGTCAGTTTTACCAACACTTACCCGAGGAAAAACGAGGGCCGGTGTCGATAAAATCCTAACGGTATGAGTTGTACAAAACTTCATAAAATCAAAGAAAAAGCATTGAAATTAAGATTCTGTAGTCCAAATGTCCCGGTCGGATATAAACAGTTTTCCAAAACTAGAGAAATCAAAATAAATCAAAAATCGTCGGATTTTATCAATACTTGTCAACAACTCGACCAGGTATCAATAAAATCCATACGACATGGGATGTACTGGGACTTCCCTTTCCATGGTTGGAGAACTATCAATCCCCAAAAGTAGCCTGTACGCCAAATACCTATACAATCCGCAAAAATACTTCGTAAGCTCGTCGAGTAGGTTCCCAACTAAGTCTCCTCGAAAAATGGGGGAGAGAGGGGTGAGTATAGGGGGTATACTCGGTGAGTGGAGTGCAATGGTGCATTTGTGCTAATAAATAAGGTGTGAATGTGGGGCGGTCAAAGCATAACTCATAAATCATCTCATATCCATAAAATCATTTCAATAAATCACATTTCACAAATATGCATCCATATCAATCATTTTTTCGGGAAAATCATCTTGGGTTCCATCGAAATATGCTTCAGTCTCGGGCGGCCAAACCCGACGAAAATCCGCCAAGGGTTTTACTATCCAATATCTCAAAACAAACCCCCTTCCTTGGCGTTGGCTCGTGCCTCACCGGGGTGCACCGGATATAGCACGACTTTTGCAGAGGGGGAGGGACGTCTACTCCCCCGCACATCTAAACCTCAAACCACGTCACCCCGTCGGGTCGCTCCGTGGTAGGTATATGACTATAGTCATCTGCGGCACCCTCCATTTCTCATTCAATCCATTTCTCAACAATGTGCCATAATTTCAACCAATAATCCACAATTTCATGCCAAAGCGACTCATAGAGCAATATCAAATATCACATGGCACAAAAGCATTTATAAATACAATGGATGCATTCGTATTTCACAATTCGGTTCGGATGCCCACAATCACAAAACAATTTATATAAAACGTATAACAATCTTTAAAAAATCATTTTCAAAGCAATTTTAAACAGGTTTCTCATTTACGAACACAATGAACCGTCCACTCACCTCTAGAGAGGGTATTCACTCTCTATTTCCGAAACCAACTCATAACGACTCTTCTCGAGTCTCCAAAGGTCAACCTAGACCAATCAAGACGAATAAAGATCAATTAAAGCTCTATTAAAGGGTTTTTCAAATTCCCCTTTTTATGTACAATAGCCTTAACTTGCATAATTACGTTCCAAAACTTTCGTTTCCTCAAACTAGTATCATTTCAAATCACTAACGACTTTAAATTTACAATATTCCTCAATTTTACCCATTTTCTCCCGAATTCCTTAATATTAATTTAATTCACGCCGATTTCCATTCAAATCCCAAGGAAAACTATGTAATTCAATCAAATACAACTCTAATACTATCTACGACCTTCTCACATGCTTCACAGTCCAATTTACATCAAATTCTAGACCTAACCTCAATAATTTCATACAAACACTTAGGGAAATACATTTCTTTCAAGTCTAACACATTTCAGAATATATATAGATGTAATTTCTACCTTAATTCAACAAAAATAATTTGAATTACTGAAGGGATTGAAAATCCCTCACCTAGGGTTTCTCAGTGTGCAAACCTAGCTTCCAGTCACTGGTGAATTCAAGCTCTATTTAGTTCAAGACCTGAAATGCTCCAAATTCGAAGTACAGTTCAGTAATTAGCCTCAATTTCTATGAAAAATCAAAACCCTAGAAGTAAAATTAAGAGTCAGCCTTTACCGAGAGGAAGGAATCGCGGTCTCAAACCGGGGGTTTTCGGATGTCCATTTTCTGCTGGTCTAGGGCTTCCCGTTGGGGCTTGGGCAAGGTGGCGGAAGAGGCGCTCGCGGGGAGATGCGGAAGCGGGGGAGGAGCGAGAGCTCTTCGCGCGGGGAGAGGGGCTTTCGCGCGCGGAAGAAAGGGATACAGAGAGACGGTGACACGGTGGCTCGTAGTGGTGGTCACGGTGGAGCAAATCGATAGAGAGAGAGACCGAGAGCGACTGTGACTGACAGAGAGTGAGAGAGATTTCGTGAGACCGAGAGATGGTGACCCGCGGTGGTTCGCGGTGGTCACGGTGGTGGTTGCGAACGGTGGAGGGGAGTGGTGGCGGCGATCGCGAGAGGGGGAGAGAGCGCAAAGAGAAACCTAGAGAGACTGTGGGATAGAGAGAGAGACAGAGAGAAAAAAGAAGAAGGAGGTGGCGGTGGTGGTTGCAGCGGCGGAGATGGCAGAGTGAAGGCTGTGATGGAGAAATCGCGAAGGAGAGAGGGAGGAGATTCGAAGAGAGAGAGTGGGAGAGAGGGACACAGAGATCGATTAGGGCTTCGCCCTAATCGATTTGGGAATCGGGGGGGCTTGGCGTTTCAAGTTGAAACGCTTGCGTTCCCCCTTCTTTTGAATTTTTTTTTTTTTTTATATATATATATTTTTTTTTTACAAATTAATTAATTAATTAATAAACAATTATCAATATATATATATATATATATTTATACCCTCATTTTATTTAAAACTCTAAATTTATCATCAACACAAAATGTATGTACCTCAAATCGGAACACGGATATATATATATATATATTTTTTTTTTTTATATACCAAAAATTCCAATTTAAAACCCCAAAATCAAAAATCAATAAATTTTAAAATTTAAAATTTTCTTTTGTAATTATCTAGACACTTACAAAATATCTTTAACACCGAATTTTCGGTGTTACACTCTAACCACTACCAATTCACGAATGGAAATGGGAACACCTCACTATGGATTTCGTGATGGGATTGCCATGCATTCCAAGACATCACGATGCTATTTGGGTGATTGTAGATCGTCTCACTAAGTCGGCTCACTTCTTGCCGATTCAGAACACCTATTCCTTGGAAAGATTGGCCAAATTATACATTGATGATATCGTGAGACTTCACGGAGTACCGGTGTCTATTGTATCGGGCTGTGATCCTCAATTCACTTCTAGATTTTTGCCAAAGCAGCAAGAGTCCTTAGAGATTAAACTGAAATTCAGTACTGCTGTCTATCCTCAAATTGACAAACAATCAGAGTACACGATTCAAACATTGGAAGACATGCTTAGGGTATATGTTATGGATTTCCAAGATAGTTGGGATAGGCACCTTCCGTTGGTCGAATTTGCTTATAATAACAGCTATCAAGCTAGTATAGAGATGCCTCCCTACAAAGCTCTTCATGGAAGGAAGCGGCGGACTCCATTGTGTTAGGACGAGATTAAAGAGAGAAAGATTGAAAATTGTAGAATTGATCGAGACCACTAAAGATAAGATGAAATTGATTCGGGAAAAAATGAAGACGGCTCAAGATCGACAAAAGTGCTACACCAACAGGAGGATAAGACCTTTGAAATTCAAAATAGGAGATAAGGTGTTTTTGAATGTCTCTCCTTGGAAAGGAATAATTCAATTTCAAAAAGGAAAAAAATTAAACTCTCGATACATCGATCCTTTCAAAATCCTTGAAAGGATTGGACAAATGGTATTCTGGCTAGAATTGCCACCAGAGTTGCTAAGGATCCATGACGTTTTTCAAGTTTTAATGTTGAAGAAGTACTTATTGGATTTCTCGCACGTATTGGAAGCACATCCGGTAGAGTTGAATGAAAATTTGAGTTTCAAAATATAACCGATGAAAATTATTAACCGACAGATCAAACAGTTAAGGAGTAAACAGATTCCTATGGTCCAGGTGTTATGAAGAATAACCAAGTAGAAGAGGCGACTTAGGAGATCGAAGAGTTGATGTGAAAACAACACCCCTATCTTTTTTATTTAGAAGATTTTTTAAAATTTTAAGAACGAAATTTATTTTTAGGGGGTTAAGTGTTGTAGTACCGAGATAAGCAAAGTCAGAAAAAAAAAAAAAAAAAGAAGAAGAAGAGGGGCCCACCCACTTATTCTCCCACTTTCGCCTCCTCACTCACGTTTTCTCTCTCCCTCTCACTCATTCACTCTCTTCTCTCGCCCTCTGCTTCTCCCCTTGCTCACGAATTACACAAAGTCACCACAATCCAACATCAAATGTATCCTCATTGCTGGATAACGCTATAATTACCGGTGAGCTTGCTCTTTATCTCTCGCCCTTTCTCAGCTTCTCCCATCTCTCTCTCTCTCCTCTCCTTCTCACTCTCACAACTCCCTCCCTCTCTCAATCTCCTTTGAAATTAACTAACTCACTTAATGAAGTTTCTAAAACCTCAATCAAATCCTTAGACAAAGATGGATTTGGAGAAAATTTAGGGTTTGACTCAAAAAGGGAGAAATTAAGATTTTTGTGAATGGATATCTAAGGCATGATTCAATCACAAAATTGAGATAATTTCTTTCTCTTAAACATGTTTTTAGTTTTCTCATTAATAGATTGTAATTCTTATTGAGATTTAAGAGATTAAATTTGAGTAATCTAGATCTAGGGTTATAAAATATTGGGTTTAGGGTTTGATGAATAAAAAAT
This sequence comes from Dillenia turbinata, assembly GCA_037126225.1. Taxonomy (NCBI): domain Eukaryota; kingdom Viridiplantae; phylum Streptophyta; class Magnoliopsida; order Dilleniales; family Dilleniaceae; genus Dillenia; species Dillenia turbinata. Next base: position 4,780,598 of record JBAMMX010000014.1, read on the forward strand.
TATGTAACTATATAAACAAAACATGAATTAATGATCTGAATTTAGAATAATGGTGGAAAGTGAGATCTAGTTGAAATCTTAATTTTTCTGCAAAGTGGACAACTTGTGCATGTCGTGATCTTTCCATTATAACTTCTTCTACATGCAAGCAAATTAAGGGAGGTTTTCTTCTTATGAAATTAGACTTTTAGAGATTTAAAATGACATATGCAGTAGGCATTTCGTTTAAAATTAGATTTTTGATGATTTTTCAACCATACCTATTTTGTATAAACATTTTGTTTTGTACATGTTCTGCTTTCTAGGCAAAACCCTAAATAAAAAATTTGTAAATCTATGTCTTATCTTTAATTTGAAACTTGAATCACTTAAATCTGATGTGTAATGAAAATTATGGCGATTTTTTAATGATTGCGCAAATGTGGTCATGAATTTAGGACTAACATTCATAGCTTTGGATAATTTTGTGTGATTGGAATTAAATCTAACTATAAACACAGTTATAGCTTTATCTTTTAACTTTAAGTAGTAATTAGAATTACCTCAATTTAAGTTTTGTAAGTTAAGATATGATAGTTTTTCTAAGACATGGTTGTGCAGGAAAATTTAGATTATGAGACAATTGGGGGAAATTTTGATTAACCCTAATATTGAACTTTTTAAGTGATGAAATTGTACTTGTTATCTTAGGTTGAAACAATTGAAGTGTTAGGAGGAACTTACCTTGAATTGAATTGTGAATTAGGAGTGTTAGTCCTTCCAAGAGGTGAGTAGATGGTCTGTTGTACTGTAAATGAGCAAAAATCGTTTTAAATTCTTTTATAACTGATTTTAAATGATTTTTTTATGATTTTGTGTAAATTTTGTGATTGTGGGATGTTTAAAATGATAATTGAATTACGAATACATCCATTGTATTTATAAATAACTATGTGACATGTGTTATTGGATTACCGATCATGAATGCTAAAAAATATGTTTTGATAATTGTTTATTGAAATCTTGACACATTGATTGTGATTTGAACGATTGTGAAATGATGATGTATGAGTATAATGGCTATAATCATTCCTTCCACGGAGCGACCCGACGGGGTGACGTGGTTGGGGTTATGAATGGGGGAGTTAGATGTAGCTCCCTCTGCAGACGTCGAACTTTCTAGATCGCACTCCGGTGAGGTATGAGTCAATGTCAAGGAAGGGGGAAACTAGTGTTGTGAAAAGAATGAATCAAAAACTCTTAACGGGCTTCTACCCGGGTTCGGCAAAACCCTGGGTGTGAGCATTTTTTTTTTAAGGAATCCCCGTGATTTTGAAAATTTTGAAATTTATGGATACATATTTAATTAAAATTATTCTGATTTACTGAAACTATTTCATATAAATTTGAGTTATTTATGATATATGTTTTTGACTCCCCCACACTTACCCCTCATTTATTGAACAATTATACCATTGCACTCTACTAACTGAGTATTTGTAATACTCACTTCTCTCTTTCATATTTTTTTGAGAAAATTTAGACGAAAGACCTCATTTTGGAGCAATTGAAGAAGTATTTTGCCGAACTATTGATAGGTATCGATAATGTAGGATTTTATTTTTGGGACAAATGTAGTAAAATTCATGGAAGGAGACGTTTGTATTTTCATTTGGTTTGAATTTGATTGATACTTTTTTATTTTATTTTTTTTTGTGGGCGAATATTGATGAAATTCTCATTTGGATAATTGAAACTTTGTAAATTTTACTTAAATTTTACTGTTTGTAAAAACTTATTACTTATATGGAACATTTTGACTTTATTGATAAATTTTGAGAATATTTTGAATTTGTGAAAATATTATTGAGAATTATTTATTGGTCGTATTAGCCTAGTGCATGCATTGGAGTTGTAATGGCCGGGTTGACCTCGTGCATGCCATTTGAGATTGAATGGACCGAGTTGGTCTTTGGATGATATTAAATTGTTTTGAAAATAAGATTGAACAGGTTAAATATATTGCTTTGTCTCAATATATGGGGAGGTTTTGCCCGTATACCGAGATAACGCCACGGTTGCCGCATGCTCAACTCGAAGATCAGGGCGTGACATCTTCGATCTTCAACGCTTTTGTTTAAGTTCGCCAAGTTCATGGTCCGGTTCGTCATCAACCCTTTGTTTGATTTTGCCGCCACCTGATTCACCATCAACTCCAAAAATCGCCACCACTTCAATCACTAGTTGCAATCTCAACTTCTCATCACTGTCAATAAGCATATGCACCACCAATCTTCAATTCACCATCGATCAAAGTTCATCAATCGCCCCTGTTTTTAGCTTGAGTGCAATCGTCATCCAATCTCCACCATCGAACTCATCACCACCATTAATTCTTCATCTCCGCCATCTAATTCGATTACCATCGCCACTGTAGTTTTGCCGTTCGAACTTCCAGACCTTCGTCGATTCATCATCGTCCTCGATCTCTCTGTCGTCGCTTCAATCACCTTGACTCGACGCTTCGATTTCCCTCATGTTCGTCTTCTCATCGATTTGCTACAGTCAACCGTCACCGCTTTGATTTTTTCAATTCACCATGTGCCTTTCATCTCCGATCAACAACCGTCTTCGAGGTTGCTATTGATTGCCGATTTCATTCATCTTCGTTTTCATCATCGAACATCATCGTCTTTTGAGTCTTGAACATTCTGTTTATGGATTTTATGTTTCCACTGCCCTATTTGATTTTAGGGCATGTTTGATGTTCGAAAGGGGGAGGGAAGGAGAGAAGAGAGAGAAGGGGCAGTGAGAGAGAGAGCTTCATTCGAAGGGACACAGAGGATGAAGATGAAGCAGGCGCGTGGGAACATGCGTCGAAGAAGAGAAAAGAGAAAAGGGAAAAGAAATGGAGAGAGAGTTGGCAAGCTAGTGCTGATACGGCATTGCCACGTCTGCAAAAATGCTGACGTGGCATCATGAGATGTCTTCAAATGCTAACATGGCAATGACTTGTCAGCATCCGTATGACACAGACTATCACGTCATTCTACGTCAATAATTTACGATAACCCAATCACCGTTAGTAATAGAATGACCAATACGATACAGATTTGTAAGTTTGAGGATTATAAAGTAGTATTTTTAATTATAAGAACTAATTTATAAGATTTGGATAAAATTCAGGGATCGAACATGTAATTATCTCACATCGCAAACATTGTATTTGACAACTTTCTTTTTTCTAATTCCATGGTTCTTGTCTTAGATTTCCATATCTGATCTTCCCAATCAACGGTGGAAGTTTTTCATTATTTCGAGTATGATATACGGTAGCTGTCATCATTGCCATTAAGTTATGCCCTACTAGGTATGCACTTCAATCGAAAAGTACGACATTCTCAGAGGTGTAAAACCCTGATTATTGAAAAATACTCCAATGATATTTACAACCTTAGAATTTCAAACACATATACAACATGTTTATTTACGTACAAGAACTGTTTATTTACGTACAAGAACTGAGAAATAGCTAATGACCTAGTAGGCAATTCTTCAGAATTATTATGATCAGACATTTGCTTATTTATTTATAGAATTGTACCAAGAATCGGCAACTTATTTGCATACATTCTTACCTGGTTGGGATAAAGTTATGAGAGATACGCTCAATTTGAGATTTCAGCAAGTTGCTTATAGAGAAATGAGATTTTTCAGGTGAGCATGGCCTCGATCTCTCATTTTTCACATCAAGATCAATTGGACCCATTTCTTTCTTCATTGACTTAACAAACTCCATGTCTATATCATTGCCTGTTATGTCTTTAATATAGAAAGCATTCACTGCTTTCTTTCCCTGCGTTGCAACATCTGCTCGTAAGACTGTAAGTCCGTTCTCTCGAAGAACTCTAGTGATGTCAGAGAGCAACCCTGCCCTATTTGCTGCACATAACTGTAATCGGACCCCCTTTTGTAATTTGACAGAAAAAAGGAAGTTAAATTGAAGAAGAAATTTGAGAGGAGCAACAATATGCAGAATGTCTTTGTTTTGAGTGTAATTGCTTACCTGACAAACTCGGCGCTCTATGGCAGCCTCTAAGCATTTCACAACTCTCTCCTTCTCACTTTCTGTATGTAAGGTGCGTCCGTCTACATGTCGGATATAGTACTCCTGAAACAGGATAATGCAATAGTATTGCACATTTAGATTGCATATATCTTTTATGGTGGAATTCAGGATAAGATCATTCTTTTGACAAGCAACAGAATATAGATAGTGAAGTTTGGCTTAGATTTCTCAAGTCTAGTCATCTTATTGTGGGATTGCAATGATGTTTTTGAAACCGTAGCTAACTTGTCCGTATATAATTTAGTTGTAATGAAGTTATTGAACTGATCGCTGGAACATACCTGGAATGCAGAATCTCCATTAGACCTCGTTGAAGCATGGAAAATCACATACTGCATGTCAGTCAGTGTGCATACTGTGTCAAACATTAGTCGTGGTCTATCTTTACATTGAATGCTCACTACTGAGTACCCTTTCTCCTTGCAGCTCTCAATCAACACAACTGGCTTCATTCCTTCATCACCACCCTCCAGTCCTAGAGGCATCATAGAAGGGGTTGGCGGACCATCAAAATCTCGAGCAGAAAGCAAGAGCTGATGCAATCTCCGTTCCATATCTGTCGTGGTTCCTTCACTGCCTCCATGAATGCCAGCAGTTTTTGCATGTTGTTGGTCAAGGCTAGTCCCTGTGGTGGCAGTCGTTGCACGGAGAATGGTAGTGAGGTGTTCTTGAATGACTGCCAGGCGGTGAGGGTCTTCAATTGGAGTGTCAGTGGAGTCGTCAGAGATGTTGGCAATGCAAGCTAGGCGAGCATTGTGGCTCCAAGCGTGTGCTTCCACAACATTGCAATGCAAATCCGCTAAAGCAGCAGATATCTCAGAGAACAGACCAGGGCGATCTGTGGCTGTCATTTCAATGGTCGTGTGCTCACTTGAGGATTCAGATATAAAACTATGGCCCCTACAGGCCTTTGCAGTCAGAGAGCCGCGAGTTTCGGTCCTTTGTCCAATAGTCTGCATTTTATTTTTCTACGCACTTAGAAATTTATCCATATTGTGCAGAAATTATTAACTATTTAAACAATTAGAATACCTGTTGAATATAGTTGAGGAGCCTTTGATCTGCAAGTTTGCGGCCATACTCATCTTTAACATGAAAGACTGCATTTTCATGCAGATTCAAATTAGGTCATAGGGAACATGATAAAACTTGATAAAGATCATATTGACCTTTTCGAAAACCACCAAGTTACTTGCTGATTGATTAAGCATGGGTGTTGTTGAATAATGGACCTGTTTTTCTGACTGAAAGCAAATTCAAAGGGGAGACCAAAAAAAAAGGCAAAAAGCAAGGCAAATCTTTTTAAAATAGATCCCAAAAATAAGAGAAGAATACGTCTCCAGATGCTTTTTTTTTTTTTTTTTAGCATTTTTATTGTAAGGCATTGAAAAAAGTCCTTCAAAGATTTCAATGTAAATTTTGGGTTTTATGAAATGCAAAAAAAAAGGGTATTGCTGGGTTTTAGTAGATCTAAATCCACGAAGAGAATTAGCATATGTACCATCCATGAACCATCCAGCATCAGATGAAATGTAGCTCTTTGTGATAGTGAGGTTTAGGTCTGTCAAATCTTGAACCACTTGGAGGAGGAGGCCTTGCTTTTTTACACTATCTACCTGCATTGCAAAGCCAATACACATTATTAGTCATAGGATATACATGCAACTATATCAAATACATGGTAACATACTTCAAACAAGCATATGTATGTAACATGCAATATGTGAATTATGAATGTACAAACACAGGAGACATGGGAGCTTAGCTAGTTGGTAAAGAAGTACCTTGACAAGGGTGCAATCTTGAAGGCTTTCGTTGTCGATGGAAACCTTGCAACTGCATCCCAAAAATGATAAAACATGGCTTTGTAAGAAAATACTCTCGCAATGTCATTTGTAAGCAATGAAAGGTAGAGTTTACTGCTTTGCAAAATTTCACCTACCTGGGACCATATATCCTTTCATGGAGATTCTCAAAATCTGGATCAAAATAGGGCCAACAAACTTTCTTCATTCTGAGAGAGAGAGAGAGAGAGTTTTATTACTCAAGATTGCACCATGAATATTCACAGCATATGAAAACAAGCCGTCTTACAAAATCTTGAGAATGCGTTCAGTTTGGATGATGCACTCATTGTTTTATGTTCATCCATCAATTGAGAAGCCATGGAATGAGATTATGCTATGGATTCCATGGAAAGTTAATCGTAAGCCCATTAAACAAAATAGCATGCAAACGTGTTACTTTCCATGTGACTGCTGTAAATCTTCATAGCAAAATATTACATTTGTAGTATTTTGCCAGAGAAATGGGGGGGGGGGAAGAAAGAGAGAGAGAGTTTACGTAAATAGTTTCAAGGATAAGCTGCTCGATCATAACCAACCCAGCACTGCGAAGCCGAGAAAAGATACAATTTTCTCTTCCTTGATTACCAGAGATTATTTGAGATTTTGGAAGAAAAATGATATGTTGCTCAGGGTTCCTCTACATGTGAGAGAGAGAGATTGCTGATTTGGGATTTGTGAATGGGAGTGTGATTTGCTTAAATAGAAATGGGAGGGAAATTGTGGTAGAAACTTGAGTATGAAGCTAAAATTATGGAAATGATGTGGACAAAGAAACACTTGAAAACTCAAAGTCAAATTTTACGTGTCAGCCACGTTTCTATTTGATTTGTTCTTTGATGTGCTCTGTGCACTGTTTGTGTGTGTTCTACCTTCCTTAGTCATAAATAGCCTATCATCACCACATATTATCCTTCATTTTTGCCTTTCACACCCGCCCTCTTTTAACCTAATAGATAAGTGAAAACAAGTTCCTAATCTTTTTAGACCAAAAATTTGGGATTATTATAATTGAACAGATTATTATTCCTAAAAAAATGTATAAAACCCAGAACTCAGTCTGATAACCCCTTGAGAAAATTAAGGTTGTTCTTAGAAAAAAAGAATGGGGTTAGGCATCCTGTTAAGGTTTTTAAGGCGTGGCCATTGTGTGGTAACTTGTTAATGCAGCGCAAATTTTCGTGGATGATCTAATAATGAATTTTTGGTCTGTCTTCCAATGATTGATTCAATCATGTGTGCCATTATGGAGTGGCGGCCCGATGATTAAAAGGCTTTTGTGGCTAAAAATGTTTGTCCGAGATTTTACGATCGGACTATGTTCATTGACTAACCTAAACATAAAAGTGATAATGACGACACGCGTGTACCTGATAAAATTATAAGTTTCAAACACCCATTTTGCTTAGCAACCTTAACTAGTCATATCTGGGTGATGGGACCAGATCTAATCCGCCAGTCTCCAAAGCAAAAAGGTATAACCACGCACGCAAGGGACAGCTTACCTCCTAATAATCTCAAATTCAAATATCAATATAATCAAAAATATATATATATAATCATATCAATTATCATGATTTTTTTAAAAAAAAATTTATACTAAAATTTAAATATATCACCGAATTAAGAAAAAAATTCTGATCCTAAGTTGTCCCTTGGAAACACCGGTTACCATGATAATAAAGCATATCACAAGAAAAAGCACATTTTGGACCTCATTTAGGGTTTTTCACCACTATTAGAACTGCACATTGTACAACCTGAATTTATTTATTTATTTCTTTTGGGGCGACAGGATAGAGTTGTGTTGTGGTAGAAAATTGTTGGGAATAATTGGAAAGATATATCTTATCACAAACTTTTGCAAGTTGTTTTATTTATTGGCAATGACAGATAGATACTAAAGAAAATACAAATCAACACAATTTCTGTATGAACATTTCCCCAATTCAGGAGAAGTTTCGTTAATTTAGGATGATGACGGTCAATACTGCGGACTTTTCTTCAAACTTAACCGTGTCCAATTGGTCACCAAACCTCTTACGGCAAAAGACACACAAAAAAGAAAAATTGGTGAAGGACAGCAAACAACAAGATTGACATGATCACAATTTGGTATAATCATCGGATGGTCCATCTCTTTTATCCTTATCTAATTTGGGGGGGGGGGGTGGGAGAGAGAGAGAGAGTTGTCAATGCACAATGTTTTGACTTTAATATGCACCGTTTATGTTGAGCCCAGCTCCCAATTCTGAGTAATAGGTGGTTGAATTAACCATCCAACTTAATCTGGCCTATCATTTGTGCACATTCAAGGGTCTTTTATAGATTCATAAACCAAATTGAATCTGAGAGAGAGAGAAAATAAGAAACACGATTGTTTTGATCAGCATAAAGACCCTCCGAGCGGAATTTAAACAAATTTTTAGTATTGGAGAGTGATTGAACAAAAACATCTCATAGATTGAGGGGCTATGTGAATAGTCTAAGCATGGGGCTTCAAGACCGTTTTGAAACCCGGACTTAGTTTGCTCAATGTCTCTACGTTTCAGAATGAATTTAACCCTTAATGAGTGTGCTCATTTAAGAGGGGGGTTGGGCCTTTGGACCGTCCCCTTGAATGACCATCTCTTAGTTTTTAAGGACTACAAAAGGCCTAGAAGTGATCCTCTGCAATTCGAAGTGTCTTAATGCCGTAATCTTTTGTCTGGATTGCAGTAAGCCACCAAAAACAATATTAGTCTTTGTTAGGGAGGCCCAAATTTTAAGGGCGTCGGCCTACAGACACGGCCCGCCTAATAGCATCAAGCCACTCATATCATGAAACAAAAATGGCAAAAAACTGGCAGAGGAGAAGTTCTCAAAACTTTCTCAATGAAAACCTTTATATTTGACTATAGGAAGAGGAAAAAAAAATGGATGCAAATTACTCTGGCATTTGCAACTGTTAGTTCTGTTGAAACCCTCATCTTCTCTCAAACAAGCACTTTGGGAAAATTAAGAGCTGCTCCTTCACATCCACTCTCCAAGACTATATGGTTATTGTTCTTCAAAATGTGCTCCAACAGTTCTACCAGCCACAATGCCAAGATGAACCGGAAATACAAAAGTGGGGGAAGAGAAAAAATTCCATATTTGAGATTTTGTGCTGTGAAGCTCTATCGAGAATGTCAACCGGACAGAGCCCACAACACCTTTCTTCTCAACCGTGATTGTTGTACCAGGGGCCAATTGCACCATTCACATGCCCATTACCATGGATTCTGGCACCATTGGGGTTGAGCGATGGCGGCAACCCAATGGCCATTGGAGGAGGTGCACTGGTGTACAACCCATGGGAATGTGGAAGGTTATGCGGGCTTACAAGAGGACCGGTGGCCGGAATCCCTTTACTCTGTTGAAGAGCATGAATCAGTCTAAGACCGTCCCCATGTATACGGGCTATAGTCTCCAACTCCTTCAATGAGAGAGCTTCTAACCCAGCACCATAAAGAGGAGCATGCCGTGTCATTTCTTCCTGAAGTGAAGCCTCAAGAGTGTGGATGTATTGCTGAAACAAAAAAGTAAAACAAAAATAGATAATTTCATGCTCTTAAATAAATAGGCGAGTTTGTCAGAAAAAATTAGATATATATATATATATATATATTCTTAGTTATAAAAGGAAAAATCAACTACAAAGCATGAAATACTAGGACCTCTTTCACTACAAAGCAACAATGCCGGAACATTTTTTTTCTCTGTACTTTTCCAGGGTTAGGTGAACATAACATTCAAAAAGGCAGCCACAAACAATTAGCATGCGCTAGGTACAACCCAAACTAAATGTTTATGGATTCAAACTTGATCATCTTCAACGTAAGCTGTTGCTGTTGGCTTTTGGATATATTATTTAAAAAAAAAAAAAAAAAAAAAAAAAAATTGCAGGAGATAAATCAAAGGTTGATAACAGCCTAAAAACATATCTAAAACCACTTTCAAGGCCAAAAACAGATTGGCATGCTTGCAATTTAGACACCAAATTAAAAGAGAAAGGGAAAACAAAAGGCAAAAACAAACAAACTAACTAACAAACAAGTAATCCTAGAAAGAACACAAACCTGGCATGCCTGCAATTTTGATTCCATCCCATCAATATAAGCTTCACAGCGAGCAATCTGCTCTTCCTTTTCTCGCTTCTCTCCTTCCGTCTGTCCAACTGTTTGTGTCAACCGTCGAACTTCATCCTCAAGAGATTTCCGCACTTCCTCTCGAGACACATTTTCAGTAGCATAGCGTTTCAACTCTTCATCAAATCTTTCTCTTGCACCTTCAGCGCTCTTCAACCTTTCAGCAAGGGCATTTTTCTCCTTCATCACTCTCTGCACCATATAGAGAACATGGTCAGAAAGAAGTTTATGCAGTCAGATCAATATTACGATATGACAGAAAACCATACCATAAACAGTATACATTTTCATTAATAACGTCAAACCATATCAAATAATGCCAAAGGGCAATTTCGGAGAGGTCAAAGCCAGCATCCAAACACACACTTTGAAAGGGTCAATCAGTCAGAGCAGCCACATCATACAAAAATGTCCAGATAGGACTTCTCCAAATTTCCTCCTCTTAAAAAGTGCAGGACAAATGATACCACTTAAATAACGTTCAAGACAAGATATGAAATATGAATAGAGTAACACATTATCGCTTACAAAAATTCTAGACCTCAAAAATAAGACTAGAAAGTACGGACAACTTCTAATATGATTTCCCTCTAACCTTTCCAAAAATAAAAATAAATAAATAAATAAATAACCTAAAATAAAAACTAAAATGATTAACTGTATCAATTATCAGCAGAATCACTGAGTGTCAAAAAAATACTCAAATAACAAAAAATAAATAAAAGATAAAGGCTCTGAAATTAGGGGGTGGCAAGAACATACTTCTTTGATAATAAATAGCATGAGGACAACTAGAGACCAGTCGTGGGACATTTGAAGGTTTTGATATTTGTCTGACTTCTTGGATTCATAATACCAACAATCGACATTTTGACAGCATTTTTTTTTCTTTTACTTATTCTAAACAGAAAATTACAAAAATCATCACAAGTGTAGACTGAGGTTACACTTTCCATCACATGTTCCGAGGAATTACACTTTCCGAATTGAGGTTTCGACACCAATTACACTTTCCAACCTCTGTTGGTGAGTTGTTAGGAAATAAGCGGCCAGCTGGACATTTTTAACATGAGAAGTCTAAAATACCTTTCTTAAAAATCCTTTTTTTTTTGGGGGGGGGGGGGAGGGGTGAGGTTCACAGTGGAGCATTGGATTCTTGAAGATGGGTGGTTCCTATGACAAGTTGCAGGAGAAGAAGATGCAAATCACCAGAGAAGATGACAAGTTGCTGTGAAAGAGAGAGAGAGAGAGAGGAAGAAAAGGAAGATGACAGGAGATGGGTGACTGTCACAGAAATCCAAGATGATGTGGCTTGATAGGTGACTTGTGAGGTCTTGTTTTCCCACTAAAACCCCACTTCATTACGTCATCTAGGTTTTCTCCAAATCCCATTGAGTTTTCTTATTTTTCACTTCTCTCAGCTGCATTTGTCTCAGCTTTCCCTATAGCCTCTTACAAATCCATCATGCCTGAACATCTAAATTTTTGAAGGTATTTCAGGAAACTGGCTGCTCTTTTGCAGCTCTAAGTAGTGTGACTAATGGTAGCCTCAAAATAACAAGCATGAGAGGAAAGAATAAAAGCCATAAACCCACAAAAAGGCAACAAGGGCATCTTCCCAAAAGAAGGGGGGAAAGAAAAATACAAACACACTCCAAACACATGGTTGTCTCTTGTTCTCTGCAAAATTTTCGAAGCAGAAGAGAAATGAGTGGAACTTCAAATAGAATGGGTGGAACAGAACCTGAATCCAATGCTAGACGAAAATTTTGACATACAATAAGACAAAGAGGATCTAAAATTTTAGCTTCATCCAGAAAGGTAGCCTGTAATGTTAAAATATTCAAAACACAGTCTATCAAAATTGAAGTGATCAATCTCATCACTTCTTTTGAGGCAAAAAATCAAACACTTTCAATGGCACCACAAGATCATGCAGCTACTTTCACCAGAAGATTCCCATGACTTCCTTTACTCCTTTGCCAAGAGAGAAAGATAGATCACTCCCTCGCTCACTCCAAAGTCCCCCCCCCAAAACAAATCTCCAAATCTGGAAACCCTAAATCCTCCAATCCAATTGAAAACAAAAACAAAGAGAGAGAGAGAGAGAGAGGAAAAGGGAAGGCAAAATTATACAACAATTTAGACCTTCTATCCCAAAAATTTGGGGTCGACCACGTGAGAGACAAATACAAAAGAAAAATGTTGATTTAATTTGATTTAATTTGTTCGGATTTTTCTACGCCACTCATTTCTATCTAAAACCATCTCCTCAACTAAGTCCATAACTATCATGTTTTTACGAATAACGTGCATCCAAATTTTCAACAGCCTATCTCTACTTTTTTTTAAATCTCCTTCTTGGGAAGGCAAAATTATGGGAAGGAAAAGAGTTTCATATCAATTTTTTTTTTTTGATATGAAAAGAATATATATATATAAAAAAAAGACTATACAGGTACCAGGATAAACCCTGAGATACCTGAAGGACCAGCATGCCAACATGGCCTTACAAGCAAAAGAGACTAAGTCCCAGTCACAGCTGGGGAAAGAACTATGCTAGCAAAGGCCGCTATGGTACGCGGAGGAAGATGGCGCTCTCCAACCCTCCGCTTATTCCTCTCTATCCAAATATAGTAAACGCAAGCGCTAAGAAGGCATTTAAAGACCCTACTCCTTCGTAGGGGATGTCCCGTTGAGGAAAGCAGAGTCCCCCGAATACTAGACCAAGAGATAGGAACGTTATTAGGCACATGATGAGCCATCGTAAGACGCCACACCTCTTTCGAGAAGGAACAACGAAAGAAGAGATGATCAAGGGTCTCTCTCTGGCTAGAACATAAATGGCAAGTCGAGAAAGACGCAACTCCAATCCTGAAAAGGTGATCGCTCGTCTACAGTCTCTCCATAAACACAAGCCATATGATGAAGGGGAAACGCGGAATCACTCCTTGAAACCAAACCAAATCTGACCAAGGAACGTGGCTATAGGAACATCTGAGGTGCCTCCACGCTGAGGCAACGGAGAACTCTCCACTAGAAGTGATCGTCCATACAATCCTGTCGAGACCAGTGGAGGAGATCGGAATCCGAGATATACTCTCGAATACTATCAAAGAAAGCTCGCATCGGTCTTGAAATCCTCTGCCTCTGAAGATACTCCAACCAATAGTCGCTGGAAAATACATCCTGAACAGAGCAAGAGTCACTAAAACCAAACCTCTCCATTGCTTGTCTCCCCAAGACCTCTATCAAAGGGCCTATGGAAAGCCAAGAGTCGTACCAGAAGGAAATACGACTACCATCACCCATCCTCCAAGCCACCAGCTCCCGAACTAAATGACGAAGAGAAAGGAGTTTCCTCCACATCCAAGAGCATCTATACGGAATCCGAATATACCAGAAATTATGGCCTCAAAGAAGATAAGTCCTCACCCATTGACTCCAAACATTATCCTCTGGGCCTGAAAGGAGCTGCCATATATGTTTAAGCTGAGCTGCCCTATTCCACTCCGTTACTCTTTTCAACCCTAAACCTCCCTCCTTAGAGCGGCAAACAAGGGACCAGGCAACCTTGGTTCTATAGCGGTCTAAGGAAGCACCAGCCCATAAAAACCGAGACATAACCTGCTCTAACTCCTTACAAACCGCTTTCGGAAGGAGGAACATCGAAGACCAATAAGTCTGAATCGAGAAGAGAACAGAACCAACCAGCTGTAACCGGCCGACATAGGATAACTGACGACTCGTCCAATACTGAATCCGAGCTGACACCCTCTGAACAAGCTGAACACACTCCGTAGCAAAGTCTGGTCGACAAAAGAGGAATGCCTAAGTATCTGAAAGGAAGCCACGGAACCCCGACATCCTTAAAATATCCTCCCGTACTATCTGCTCAACTGCCCCAAAGAAAATCTCACTCTTTTGAGTATTCATACGCAATCCAGAAAGAGATCCAAAATGAGCCAAGACATCTAGAATACACTGCACAGAGGCTTAACTGCCCTGAGAGAAAAGCATGAGATCATCTGCAAAACAAAGGTGGGACAGAGACACCTCCTGGCATCTCCGGTGGTACTCGAAGGTCGGCCCCTCAGCGACCCAATGCATCATGCCCGAGAAAACCTCCATAACAATCACGAATAACATGGGCGACAACGGATCTCCCTGACAAAACCCTCTCGAACTCCGAAAGAATTCCGTCAATCCCCCATTAACAGCTATAGCAAAACTCGCTGTAGACACATACGTCATGATCTATCAACAAGCCAAGAAGAAAAGCGAATACACTCCAGAGCTAGTCTTAGGAAATCCCACTCAACAGAATCATACGCTTTCATAATGTCTATCTTTATCACACAACGAGGAGAGTCGCGATCCAGTTGATAACCATGAAGAAGCTCATGAGCCAGAAGAATATTATACCCAATTCTTCTCTCTCTCACAAAAGCAGACAACTCACTACCAATAATACTTGGCAAAATCTGACTTACTTTTATTGCAATAACCTTGGATATACACTTATACACTGTGTTGCAACAAGAAATCAGTCTAAAGTCCGTCAATGACGTCAGGTTATTCCTCTTTGGGATAAGTGAGATGATAGTACCATTCACTTCCTTTAGAAGATTCCCGTGAGAAAAGAAATCCATGACCGCCCTCGTGACATCAGGACCCACTGCATCCCAACTATCACGGAAGAACTCCACACTATACCTATCCGGACCCGGAGCCTTATGTCTCCCTAAGGAGAACATAGCCTCCCTCACCTCATCTACCGTCACCGGAGATTCCAAGGCCTGAATCTGCGATTCTGATAAAGTACCTCTAATCCTTGAAGCAATAAATCCAGAATCCAACTGATCCACCCTAGGCCGGCTCGTAAACAAGCCCCTTAAGTATGATACAGCTTCTCGCCTAATATCATCCCAATCAGAAATCCGAGTGCCATCCTCCCGGACTAAAGAGCGGATAGAATTTCGATTTCTCCTGCTCCTAACCATACTAAAAAATAATGCAATATTTCGATCACCCAACTGGAGCCACCGGATCCTAGCCTTCTACCTGAGCATACTCTCTTCCATTCGAGCTAAACTGTGATAATGAGAAGAAACACCTCTCCTCCCCTAACCCATTCTCCGGACCACTCGATAACAACACTCGTTGGATCTGAAGAAGTCTTTCTCGGGCCTCCTGCACTTGGATAGACAAATCACAGAACTCCTGGCGGTTTAGCTATCTTAATTTCCGTCTCAACCCCTTCAGTTTCCTATAAAGGCGATACATCAGGGTACCATAGTACATATCCTCCCAAGCCTCCGAAACTATCTCACGATATCGGGGATGCTCTATCCAGAACTCGAAGAACTTAAAAGGGCACCCCACAGCGCTGCTCCTCCCTCTGAATTCTAACCACACAGAGAATAATCAGAATCACCGGACGGAAGAAAAGCAACCTCAGAGAAAGGATAAGAACACAACCAACTAGCATTAACTAACACCCTATCCAGCTTCCTCTGGATCGGATCTTCAGATTGCCTATTCCACCAAGTGAAAAAAGCCCCAGAGTACCTCAGATCCTCCAACTCCACCTGCTGCATACAATCATCCAACACACTATCAGCAACAGAGCATCCAGCTCTACCCACACTCCTCTCAGAAGGACATCTAACGGCGTTAAAGTCACCGAGAACACACCAAGGGGTGTCCATCCTCCTACCCACAGATCTCAGGAAATCCCAAAGAATACGCCGGTCTCCCGACATGTTAGACCCATAGACGATAGTAATCTGCCAACACAGCTCAAAGCGGATAGTCTGGACCCTACAATGAATCCACTGCGCCTCATAAGACAGCACATCCACCCTAACTTCCCTCGGATCCCAACACAACCATATACGACCAGTAGAGTTATGAGCATGAACTATAGTATAGTGCTAGTGAGGAAGAAGGGACTGTTGAATACGAACCTCATTAGTAACTCTCACTTGAGTCTCCATGAAATCAGCAAGCTACAACCGATTCTGCAACACAAAATCCCTCGCAGCCCTAATATGAATAGGGTAATTCAAACCCCTTACGTTCCAACAACGTATCATTTGGAACGAAAGGTGAGGGGCACACCCCTCAGACACTTCAAGGTCGCCCACTCCTCCCCTTCCTATTCTTCCTAGTCCGAGGAGGACTGGGAGAAGAAGGAACTCGAGGGGAAGAAGATAAGGCACAAACACTATGACCAGGGCCAATCTCCACAATGTCATCTGAAGCACCATGACCTGATGCCAGAACACACCTCTGAATAGGTGTCAAACACGCTGGAGTCTCCTCTCTAGCCGCAATAGCTCGGCTATCCTCAACCTCTGAGACTACTATCGTCCACCCCTGGAGATCGGGTTGTGTTCTCTCGAATAGCTAAAGCCAAACTATCCACCTGAGGTGTTTCTAGTCCCCCATCAACAATCTCTCAGTTAATGATCTCTACATGCGGGATAACTGGGTCCTACTTTACTCCCTCCCTAGGAGCCTCTACTTGCGAACCTTTCTCCGCATTTCTTTCCTGCCCTTTTTTCCCCCGGCATCTGCGTCTCCTACTATAAGTCTGGAAACCCTCTTCATCCGTCCTCGGAGTAGTAGAGCTATCCAGAACGGGAGGGTTCTTTGGGCACTTAGTCTGACTATGCCCTAAAACCGCGCAAGCAGCACAGAGGGAGGGATTATATGAATACTTGGCCTTCACAGTAACCTCAAACCCATCCGGAAACACAAATACTGCCTCCCTCCTAATGGAGCTCCCTGCCTCAATCTCAATGGATACCCTGGCATAACCAAGTCTAGAACCCGATGCCGTTATACCATCTATAGACAACGGCCTCCCAAATGCAGAAGCAACAAAACTCAACTCTGCCCTGTTATACAAACAGAATGGCACATTGTGAAACTTAACCCACAGAGGAATTCTCGTGGGTTCAAATTCTATCGTACACATACCCATAGTATATCTACGCACAATGAATGAAATATCAAAAATCTGCCAATGACTCCTATCCAAGATATCCTCAAAATGGTCATCAGAGCTAAATCTCAACATAAAACAACCCGGTCCAACTATAGCCACGTCAGATAAACCCCGTTTACTCCACATTAACATGGCAATACGCTTAACCTCTTTGTATGGCAGCCGCCGCCCAATTAGGTTCCCAATCAAGCAACAGTGAAATGGGCGAGTTCCATCTTCTACTAAAGGTGAAGGAACAGACAACTTACTACTTTCAATATCCGGATTCAATCTCTCTAGCAACACAGGCTTCTAAAAATCCTTTCTTTCCAAATGGTCCTTCTCCCCTCCTCCCAATGCTGAGGCATAGGTTTTTGGTGAAGAAGAACGGACCCCAACACCTAAGCCTTCATCCATCCCAAAAAGAGAGCCAAGGGAATTGAAGCCCCCCCTTTTTTTAAAGAAACCCTAGTTTCTACTGTTCACCAAGAGAATCCTCACGTCCGTTGATCGTCAGGCTGATCCGATTGCCGGGGAAGGAAGATTGGACGTCGGAGAGACGAACGACCGGCCAATCCTTCAGAAGCTAGTCGTTTTCCGCAGACGAATCATACGCCGGAGACTGTTCGCCAAGACCAAAGGTCGATCAACTCCGAATGCTGCAGAGCCCTCCTTCGATCGCCGACGAAGCCCAATTTGTTGTCTGTTCGACGATTCCGCTACCTCGATTGCACCCTGACGCCAACACGAATGGAAATCCAGGATGTCCCTTGTT
This sequence comes from Dillenia turbinata, assembly GCA_037126225.1. Classification (NCBI taxonomy): domain Eukaryota; kingdom Viridiplantae; phylum Streptophyta; class Magnoliopsida; order Dilleniales; family Dilleniaceae; genus Dillenia; species Dillenia turbinata. The sequence continues at coordinate 4,798,488 of JBAMMX010000014.1, forward strand.
CTGCAATCAGTGTTCCGCCATTGGTTCAAGGCAAACAACCGGAGAGGGCCGGCGACCCAACTCCCGCTGGTAGGCGCAGCCTCTGCGAAGGAGGTGACGCTGTTTCCGGCGGAGGAAGGCAGCAGCGGAGCTTGATTTTGGTTCGCCTAGTATTTGCCTCTCTCTCTCTCTCTCTCTCTCTCTCTCTAAGCCCTTCGTATCAAATTTGAATCAACAAAAGACATTTCCTACTTGGCAAGAGATGCTAAAGAATTCGAAGAGCACTACAAGGTGAATCACAAGATCAGACTGTCAATTTCCACAGTCGACAGCTGTTGCAAGATCGATAGCTTCAATGAGCTCAAGAAACACGAAGGTCTGTCAATCTTGACTTATTCTTGAGCAGTTTAACAACAGCCTAGTGATGGTGAAGAAGGAGGTGAAACGGAGATCTCTGGCATTTGTCAAACTGTTAATAATATTGTAGAGCTTAGTTATATGGTCAAGCACTTAAGGAAATTCAGTAGGAACAAGCAACGGTTATCCATCATGATAATCAGCTATCGAACATTCTGGCAAAGGAGATTGTGCATAGAGATATCGCAGAGCTTAGGATAATTCCCTTTCTTATCGAGGGCAGTCTAGGAATTTTAGAAAATCCATATGGCAAACATTAACACCAATTAGTTTGAGGATGTAAAGTGTAATTTTTTCATTAGGAGGGTCATCCCATTTTTTGGGATTTTCATTGTATAAGGAATCTTAATGATAGTGAAGTTGTAGAGTTTACATCTTGTATTTCCCTCTTACAAGAAATGAACCTTCTCACAATGTCCCAATTACTAGGTTTCGGAAACTTGATACTTTGAGTGCTTTTACTTGCAAATCTTTGTTTCATCATCTCATTAGTCTTCCTCAACACCCTAGTTTTCTGTTACATAACTTCATTTCGAAGGCCAAGGTTCCTACTAAGGTTAAACCTTTTATTTGGTCCATGCAGCTTAATAATATTAAAACTAATGATTTACTCGAATCTCTCTGGATATATGCATCATGTTATTAAATTGTTCCGCAAGTAAAGACCACTTATTTCTTCATTGTTCTGTTGCACAGAAGACATGGAACTGCTTATTTGCTTAAAGCAACAATGTATGTGTTAGTACAGTAAATCTCCCTAATCTATTTTTCACGAAGTTTTGGGGTTTTGAAGGGAAGAATGATACTCGATGGCTTCAGAATTGTGTGTAAAGGTGCTGATCTTGGATGGATATTTGAAGCAACATTATCATTTGTTATTTTCAATCTGCTACTTTTAGGAAACGCATTTGGAAATCCTGATGAATATGAGTGATCTCTAACACGTATGTTCTATCAAAAAAAAAAAGAATCTCTAACAGGTATGGAATAGATCAACTCTGAATTAAGGGCCAAAGCATATCCACGCGTGAGGAAATACATAGTGCATGCTTAAGAAAAGCAATTTAAGGATTCTAGCATTGCTTTCAATCCATAAATATTGTATTCAAGCAAACACCAATTTCTTCATAATTCTATAACTCTTTCAAATACCAAATCCCTCATCCAGGTAGTATTTTAAGGTGAATAAGGAAAAAGGGATATTTAGGAAGGGAGAAACTCTTCGAACCCAATTTTCTGCCATCTTACCAAAAAGATTATCCACAATCTCCTTAGCAAAGGGAAAACAGAGAAAAAAAATTCATTGCTTTCACCAAATAAAACACACCTGTGAGGGGATAATCCCTTGCTTGGCCCCCTGGTGTTAATATTTTTGAGAGCAAAAGTCATAAAAAAGCTTTGACCACATAAGGTGCATTGGATTTGATATAAACCACCCCAAAGTAGTAGAGAAGCTTGGCTAGTGAATAATGGTGTCAAAGAAAGATTTGCATTAAAAGAAGGCTTAGATCCATCAAGAGACCAAGATATCGACAACTGGACGCAGAAAAAGAGTAAATGATGCTTGGATAAGAAGAGATAAGAGTTCCCCTAACTATCTGGATTCGAAATCTAAAGATTTCAATATATGTCACACTCAGCCCTCATGCAGAAATTACTGATGATAACTTCATGAAGTGGGAGAGACAAAAGCAATACAAATCCGGAGAGCATGTATCACCATTGCATACTTATCCCAGATATCAGAACAATTTAATTTAATATTGTTGGATTGTGAGTTGAATTAGAAAGTTTTATTTTTGGACTCCTTGAATTATGGGATTGACAGTTTTGGTAATTTCTTGTTATGTATGATTTGATTAGATTGTTTCTTATTTTGTGTAACCTAAAATAGTTTCCTATTTTTTGTGCGATTCGTTTAGATAGTTTCCTAATTATTGTAACCTAGAATAGTCTATATATCATCATGTACAATTTCATTCAATCAAGTGAAATACAGAGAAATTACTCATCCATGTTTTATGTCATGGTATCTTAGGCTTTTTCTGGGATTGAACACTTTGGTTTTTCTTTTGCTCTATTTTACTCTGTTTTCTAAGAAGAAAATAGAGTGTTTTTTAGCCCTTGATCCTTTTCTAGGTTTCTATCAACGTGTGGCCTTCATTGCCACCATCAACCAATCACAGCCTTCATTGTTGTGTCAATCTCCTCTATAAATCCTAGTTTTCTCATGTGTGGCCTTCATTGCCACCATCAATTAATCACAACTTTCATTGTTGTGTAAATCTCCACTATAAATCCCAGTTTTCTCTCCCACCATCTTTTCATGTGTTCCACCTTGTCTGGAAGCACTATGTCAAACAAATCCGGCCAAACTGAGGAAGAGAATTCAACCCAAATGATGGGTGATTTGCACAACATCCGGGCTACCTATAGGCTGAACGAAATCAAATGGTCTCAATTTGTCCGAACATATCTTAAGGGCAAAGGAAAGCTAAGCCATGTTCTCAGGACAGGACCAAAAAAGGGATATCCAACATTTGAAATGTGGGATGAAGCTGATTCAATGACTATGTCATGGTTGTGGGACTCGATGGATCCAACCATAAGTGATACTACAACTGCAAAGGAAATTTGGGACTTTATCCATCAAACTTATTAGAAAGATCATAATGCAGCCCTAGTGTATGAGATCAAGGTGAAAACAAGTACAACCAGGCAAATGAGGCAAAACGATGACAGAATTTGCCAATCAATTGATGAATTTGTGGTAGGAACTCGATCATTATCAACTACTTGAAATGAAATGCCCAGATGATGCCGCTATTTTGAAGAATTTTATTGAGAAAGACTGGGTGTATGATTTTCTGGCTGAACTCAACTTTGAATTAATCAGGTTAGAGTGCAGATTCTCAACAAATAGGAAACACCCGCATTGGAGGAGACAATATCCCTAATTCGAGCAGAAGAAAGTCTAAGGGGTATAATGCTTAAACCAAAAACTCTAGAAGGATCAGATTTGGTGTCAAAGACCAAACAACTTCAGATACAAGAAAGAGGAAAGGCAAACTTGTCAAGATTCTTGGGGAGAGACATCCGAGAAGGTCAGTGGAGAGATAGCAAGGACAATTTGTGGTGGTGCATCTACTGCAAAAAGCCCAGGCACACCAAGGAGAATTGTTGGAAGTTGACTGAAAAACCACCAAGCAAAGAATAGGGAAACCGAGGAGGACAGGACAGTAGAAATCACAGGGAGGACAACAGAGATCTCAAGTTCATTTGACTGATCAAACCAATCAAAACAAAGGGCAGGAAAAAAGGGGGCTTAATAGTGAGAAGATCGAGAGACTTAGAGACCTACTAGGGTCTCCTGAGAAGAACATGGGTACATGTTCATCGACACTTTAAGGTAAGACTTCATTTTCTTTTGGTTTACATGCCTCAGATAAGTGTTTTATAAACTCTAGGATAGTTGACTCAGAAACCACCAATCACATGACCATGACCCACATCTCACAATATTTTAAAATCTATACTCGATGCCCTAGTAATAGGAAAAATTGTAGTAGCAAATGGTTCTCTAGCTACAAGTGTAGGATTAGGAGACATTTATGTGACACCTTCTCTAATCCTTAAAGATGTCCTCCATATACCAAAACTCTCAATGAATCTGATTTCAATTCAAAGGCTTACAGAAGATCTGAAATGTTGTGCAATATTTCATCCTTCCTACTGTGTTTTTCAGGACTAGAGCTCGAGGAGGAAGATTTGACTTGCTAAGAAAAGGAATGGTTCAATTATCTTGAAACACCAGTTCCCACAAAGAGAGTCATGAATAATTTGTCTTTGTCACTTCTTAGTTCTTCCAATAAAGATGTTATTTGGTTTTACCATTTTCATTTTGGTAATCCATCTTTTCGTGTCTTAATTATCATGTTTCCTTCCTTGTTTAAAGAACTGACTATTACATATTTTCATTGTGACATTTGTAAGCTTGCAAAACACACTTGTGTACTCTTTCCTATTAGTAATAAAAGAAGTTCACATCCATTTGATCTGATTCACAGTGGCATTTGGGGGCCATCCACAATTCCAAATATTTCAGGGTCTCGTTGGTTTGTTTTCTTAATTGATAATTGTATCAAAGTTACATGGATATTTTTACTCGAGCAAAAATCTGATGTCAGTGATGTCATTCCAAACTTTCACTCCATAATTCAAAACCAATTCGAGGTAAGGATCAAAAGATTTAGGTCTGACAATGCAAAAGACTACTTCAACCAAATTTTGTCTCCTTACTTCCAAAAAGAAGCTATCATCCATGAGTCATCTTGTAATAACACACCAAAACGCAGAGAGAAAAAATGGTCATTTACTTAACACTACCCGAGCATTGTTATTCAAATGGAACACTCCTAAATCCTATGGGGGAGAAGCTGCTCTTACTGCAACATACCTAATAAATAAACTACCCTCACGAACATACTCCCATGGACGTCTTTGTCAGGTTTTATCCACATTTTAGAATGTAAAATGGTCTCACACTTAGAGTCTTTGGTTGTATTTCTTTTGTTCATGGTCACAACCACCATAAAGGGAAATTAGACCCCAGAGGAGTTAAGTTTATCTTACACAGAAAGGGTATAAGTGCTATCACCCTCCTATTAGGAAATTTTACACATCTACAAATGTCACTTTTAGTGAAAATAAACCATACATCTCTCTAAGTCTTACCTTTAGGGGGGAGATTTCATGCATGGATGATAAAAACCTTAGTGATCTCGGTTCCTTTAGTTCTCTTGATATTCCTTCCTCAGTCTCATCTTCTTCTACTAATAAATAGATCAAGTCAGTGTCCACTCCAATGTCTTTCTCAGAAACAATATCCACTCTAGAATCGGTTCCCGAATCTACGTTTATTCCTACAACTATTCGAAATTATAACTCTAATAGGTTTCCTCAAGTGTATTTGAGAAACCAGTTGTTCCTAACCTAAAAGAAGTCCAAGATACCAATCTGAGTTCTGAAAATGAAAACATGGTAAGTTCTTATCACTCTTTGCATATACACTCTACTGAAACACAGAAAAATGATTCAGATCTTATTGCTATACTTGAGGCGGTGGCAAAAACAGAATGGAGAAATGCCATGAAGGAAGAAATGGCTGCCCTAGAAGGAGGGGAACCCAAAAAAAAAGGAGAGAGAGAGAGACTAGGGAGATTGTTGACAAGCCCAAGGGGAAGAATCCAATTGGCTACAAATGAGTCTTTAAAATACTGGGCTGAAGGCTCTCTCAAAAGATATAAAACAAGATCGGTGGCTAAAAGCTATACCCGGACATATGGAGTTGATTATCAAGAGACGTTTGCTACGATGGCAAAGATGAGCTCTATAAGAATCTTACCACCCCTAGTAGCACATTCCAATTGGCAAATTCAACAGCATGATGTGAAGGATACCTTTTTGCATGGGGATTTGGAAGAAGAAATTTAAATGAGCATCCCACTTTACTTTGAAGGAACAGAAACAACCAATGCGTATAGATTGAGAAAAGCTTTATACGAGCTTAAGCAATCGCCAAGAAGGCAATAGGATATCGACAAAGTCAAGGGATCATACTCTTTTTATCAAACATTCAACAACAGGGGTGATAACAGCATTTCTTGTATATGTTGATTATATCATTGTCATCAGGAATGATGAGGAGTAACAAGCTTTAAAGCAGTGTTTGATTACAAAACTTGGGATCAAGGAGCTAGGAAGACTAAAATACTTCCTTGGAATTGAAGTTTCTTACTCAAAACAGGAAATATTCATCTCACAGCAAAAGTATGTGATGGATCTCTTAAGTGAAACGGGAAAACTAGGATCTCTCAAGAGAAACGGGAAAACTATCTTACAAGCCGGCAGCCACACCTATTGAGCCAAATCAGAAACTTTGGGAGGCAAATGAAGAACCAACTGCTAATAAGGAGATGTATCAGAGGTTAGTGAAAAATCCATGTATCTTGCTTATACTCAACCAGACATAGCATATTCAATGGGTATAATTAGTCAGTCCATGCACGATCCAAGAGAATCACATCTACAAACTGTTTATCGGGTATTACACTACTTAAAGGGCTGTCCGCAAATAGGAGTTCTATCCCCCCCCCCCAAAAAAAAAAAAAAAAAAAAAAAAAAAAAAAAAAAAAAAATCACCTCATACTAAAAACCTATATGGATGCAGACTATGCACGATCTATAGTGGACAGGAGATCAACCTCTCACTATTGCATGTTTCTTGGTGGCAATTTGGTAACTTGGAGAAGCAAAAAAAGAATCTGGTGACAAGGAATAGTGCAGAAACAGAGTTCAGGGTATTGGCTCAAGGATTGTGTGAATTGTTGTGGTTCAAGATCATTCTAGATGATTTGAGGATCAAGTGGGAAGGACTTATGAAGCTATAATGTGACAATAAATCAGCAATTAACATTGCTCATAACCGTTGTGTACAACATGACTGGACAAAGCATATAGAGATCGATAGACACTTCATCAAGGAAAAACTAGAAGAGGGGTTAGAGTGCATGACTTCTGTTCCTTTATGAGGTCAAATGGTGGATGTTTTAACAAAGAGGCCAAATAGTACCACCTTTCATGAGATTATTTTCAAGCTAGGAATGGAAGACATATACTCTCCAACTTCAGGGGGAGTGTTGGATTGTAAAGTTAACTGAGAAAGTTTTATTTTTGGACTCCTTGAATTATGGTCGACAATTTTGGGTCGTTTCCTGTTTTGTATGATTCGATTAGATTGTTTTTTTATTTTTTGTAATCTAGAATAGTTTCCTATCTTTTGTGTGATTTGTTTAGATAGTTTCCCAATTCTTGTAACCTAATATAGTCTATATATTGTCATATACAATCTCATTCATTCAAGTGAAATACAAAGAAATTATTCATCCATATTTTGTGTCAAATATAATTGTCGAGAGAGCAATAAAACTAGTAATATACTTCTAGAGACTCACGTGAACAACAATATTACCTCCTGCCCAACTTCCCTAGCCTCCTATCCATTATTACAGAGACTGCACTGTCTCTTGATAATTACGCACCATATAAAATTAAATGCAAAGGAAGCCACCAATCCATATCCCACTAAAGCAATTTATTTGAATGCCACATTATTGGGAACTTCCGCACCCAACCCTTCCCCCCGGGGAAAGATTCTTGTGTACACACCGTCTCCAAAAATCAAATGATCCCCTGTATCATTCCCATGCCTGATCAAAGATCAATTCTCACAATCTTCTCTATCCTAGTTTCCACCATGTCAGAAAAGCCCATTAGAAATCCAGAACTGGCGGCCTGAGAGATCTTATGCTACCTAGCATGCACAAGTTGTTTAGTAATGATGATGAGACTTTATGATGATGATGCTGGGCAGGCCAAGAGGGCCATCAACTGCTAGTTGATGAGTTGTTTTATAGAAGTGTTATATACATGTGCATTTATTCAGTTTCTTTGCAAATCCTATAAGGCTAGATGGCCATCATTCAGGGAAGTCTGCCAAATTTTTTGGAAAATATATTAGGAAGTAAAAGTTTTGAAATTTCAACCATTTTTCCTTCAATGTAATCACACACATGGATGGGACTAGATGCTTTTCTAGGTGTTGTGTGCTAAGTTGTGATTGGATGCTTCTGCTATGTTTTGTGTTTCTCTTATTCAAAGGTAGGACACCTCGATAGCAGGTTGTTATAGTAGTGAAAGCAAAATTCATGCTTTTAGGTATCACCCATGTCCTGAAAGGAAAAAAATAAAAATAAAAAGGCCTCAGAGAAGGTTTTTAATGGGTCATAGACTTGATTTAATCCAAGCATTCTTGATTTAAAAAAAAAAAAAAAGGACAGACATCAGGCCAGGGAGCTAGCAGAATGCACTTGGATCACAGCTCATTTAGCATGTAATTCAATCCTAACTTGTATATGTGGATATGAAGCAGGAGAAAACACTCAGAAAGAAGCATACGTTGAATAGAGGGACAATCCAAGGCTTCTTGGTACTTATACGCAATGAAACACAATAATAGAGGGCCAATAGAATATAAATTCATGTGCATTTATCGATCATGGTATAGCATTATCAATTCATTCAATACCTTTTCATATGGATTCAATCAGGCAATCAAAGTTGAGGTGACAACAGAACACAATTAGTAGAAAATTCAAGCAAAAATACTGTCTTCTAGCATATCTTATCAAAAAGAAAAGGTTATATCGTGGAACAAAACCGAGAGGTTGGGCCTTTCAATAATAAACAAAGAATATAGCATACTAGATCGATGTCACATTATAAAAAATAAATAAATAAGTAATCTCTTCCCATACCTTTAGTTCATCTCGTTTTCGTGACTTCAGTTGAGCAATTTGTGTCTCAGCATCATGAAGACGATCCTGGAGAAGTTTCTTCTCAGAAGTTAGCTTTGCTATTTCATCATACTTTTCCGAGCGAAGCCATTCGAGTTGGCTTTCAACTTCCTGGATCTGTTCAGAAAGCTCCTTCTTTTCCCGAGCAAATCGATCAATCTCAGCTTTCATTTCAGACTGCCATTCCAAAGTGATTCAACACTTATATACATAAAAGAACCTGCATGGCAGAAGACTAATGTTTCCAAACATAAGAACTAAAAGCTACCTTAAGACGGCTATTTGCTGTTTCGGATTCATTCAGTCTTTGTGATAAAATAGCCTTTTCTCCAACCATGGCAGAGATTTCAGCTTTCTTCTCCTTACGAAGAGTATCATTATCTTCTTTACTAGCATGCAACTGATGCCAAAGTGCTGCTCTATCAACATTGGCAACATAAGCAACATCCCTAATGAAGCACAGAACTGGTCTAATATACTCTCGTTCTTCACAAACCAAAAGTCCTAATATTTCCAAATCTATATCTACATCACGACTACTCTCCATAGAGCTAGTGCTGCGATCAACAAGTCTCTTTAGAATCCTTAATCGGTAAGCTTCATCAGGATACCATTTGAATAGTATGGTATATAGCATCTTCACAAATCCCTCTACACTGGGATCTCTAGAGAGGGCCAAGGCTTCAGCAAAACCAAGAACTAAAGTGAAATCATCATATGGGACTCTCAACTGATCATTGCTTTCTCCCTCCACTGCATCTGCATGCTGATAACTTTCAGCAAGAAATCTAGAATCAGGACTTGATCTTAGAGAATGGCGCCTTTCCAAGACCATAGCCACTGAGGGGGCAATGATGGTCCCTCGAGCAACAGCTCTCTCAAAAGTTTGTGAAGCTTCAATAGCAAGGCAAGGTATGGACAACATCTCTATAAGTAGATAAACATCAGAGAAATAAGTATTAGCCCGAAAATCCTGTTCATCTCCCACACTTAACTGTTCCAATGTTGGCCCATTTTCACCAAATAAGAAAAGCCCACACGGCATCTCTAAGCAATTGTCACCACACATTTCCTCAGAGTCAATATCTCTCAATATAGTTTCAGCAAGATCTGCCCAACTGTGTATCGTTCTATTAAGAAAATCAAGAACACATGGAGACACCTGGGCACCCAAGGTCTTTAGTCTAACGCGAACAGATCGTACCTTCAGGACAAAACAAACAAAGTTATTAAGTCTACAAAAGTGAAAATTAAAAATCAAAAAATGAAGGCTAGAGCACTCCGGGACAAAAAATGAAATCAGCGTACTGCTTCAGGAAGATGCTGGCAATGCATTGCAGCCTTAAATATGAAGTTTATGGTTGCTACAAGAGGTTCGTCATCTGAGTCATTCAAAAATCCAATAGATTGGAATAGAACCCGCTCCCACACTTCACTGCCACATTCTAGTTGACTAAGAGCACCAAAAACCTGAGAAATAAAGAGATGATGCCTAACAAAGAGAGCATAAAAAGGTTCTTAAACAAAAATAATAATAATAATAATTAATAAATAAATAAACAAATAAAAATAAAAATATACATGAGTCTCCTTATATGAATTATTTCATGAAAACAAAGTACAATATGTCCAACAATGAGTGTTCTTAAGATGCTACCTTCTTTGAACAACTATAAACTTTACTTTAAAAAAAAATAAAAAATAAAAAAGACCAACTTACAGGTAGTCGTAATGCAGGTTCTGCATCTGGCTTTTGAAGACGATCAAGAAGCGCACAAGCAGCAAGCGGATGCTCAGAATGTTCCACCAATTTTGGTACCAAAGCAACTAGATCAGGCTGTAAATGCTTAGGAGCTTTATCCAGCACAAGAGCAATCTTTTGAGCTGACTGAGGCCTTCGCCTTGGTTCAGGGCAACCTTGTGGGACAGCTCCATCCAAGGCTCTTAAAGAGTTTACAATTAAGCCCAGAAGCTCCTCAGACTGCTCCGGCCATTTGGTCTAAGCAATTACAGAATTAGAGAAATAAAAGGCAATCAATAATCAAAATCAACATGCATGTTACTTAGGACCAAACAATACCTTAGGCCGGATATTAATGTTTTCCAAAGACCCCCCTGCAGATGTTTCTGGAGGACAAATGGGTTGTCCGACTGCTTTCTCGGGTGCTTCAACCCCAGTCATATCTGAACTTTGGACAGCAGATGTGCCGGTACTTTCCTGAACTGCAGAATCTAATCTCCCATACACAGGGAGATGTACAGTTTCTGCTGCTTCTGTTTCCCGATCAGATTCTGCAGGGCTGATAGCTCCACTGTTGTCAGGAGAAACTTTCGAGTTTGAATCAGACAAATCCCCATTTGAACTTTCTTCTGAGGGTTGGCAACACTCAACCATAATATCCAAAAGTAAATCAATTATTGCCTGCTGCAAAACTTTGACTCCCATCAACAAATTCATCAAACTTGGGGAAGATTCATCAGGATTTGAGATCTTCTTTCCCTCATTACTACCAGAGAGCTTAGTGGGAAGCAATAAGCGCTTCACTTTAGCAGGATCATCAAGATAAACACGAAGTCCAGTCAAAAAACCTGCTATTGCGCCAGCATCCATCAAAAGCTTTTCTCGCAAGGTGACTTGTGGCTGTGAGTTATTATCACCATATGTCAGATGAAAACCTGCTCTAGAAAGAAGATTTCTAAAGATGTCTTCTTCGTCACCACTAATCCCTTCACTGTATTCTGAATCTGCAAGTTCATCAGGATCGGTTGTTAGGGCATCCTGATCATCCTCAGAAGCCAAAACCTGACAACAATACCAGGTTAAAATGCCAGCATCAGCAACCCACGTAGGTAAATGATGATACGGAATGTGCACACTGTAACTAGGAAACTATAGTATAAAATCTGATGAAGTCAAAAGAGGGAAATGAGTTCAGCATATGATCTAGTATCCTTTGGCATTTTCAAGAAAAGGTTTCTGCATTCAAAAGAAGTAAAAACATGGTAATTAGAAAGACAAGGCAAACTACCCAAATTTCATCAAGACAGCTACACGGAAATCACAACATCTGTTGCCTTGTTCGTAAAAAAAAAATCTACATACAAACTGGATAGATATAAGGATAATAAAACATCCTTCTCCATCAGCTAAAGCAGTTGGAGCAGATAATTTTTTCACAACTGGAATCCTGAGTTCAAATACAACCAAGCGCCTTCAATCCCATTCACAATTTCATATGTTCAGTACCATCACATTTGACACAAATTCACAGATTGAGGGGGGAGTGTTAAGAGGCAAAAATAATAAAACACCTCCACCCATTTAATTAATGTAAGTCATTATTTGCTTCACACATGATATGGAAAGAAAAATAGATGCATAATAGGTCAGAATGCAAGGGTAATCATATTACTTGATAAGCAAATTAGATCGTGTATCTTGATATTTGTACCATTCTTTGAAGAGTGTTATCCTTTGCAGCCTACAAATAATGTGTACAACTAAGGGAAAAGACATCTCAGGCCACCTTTTCTTTCATCAATAATCTCCCCATTTGAGTTCTATAATCCTAAATATATCCACCGTAACTGTCCTTGCTCCACATTTAACATGGCCACTTAGATTCCATATTCCTTTTCTCCCACACATACATGATCTATTGCCTCAATTGCATGCAATTTGTTCAGTACTCACCCTTACTGGGATCTTCCACATAAAATAAAACTATAAAAGGTAGAAACCTAGCCTTATTAGTTGGGCAAATTCATGGGTAACCAAAAATGCTGAACAAGAAAGAGATGGTTTTTGCATAGCCCCGCAATTTGCAAACATATTTTAAAGGATAGAAGAAGCTTCCAATTTTCTTGGAAGAAATTGCAATGCTCATTATGATACTACTGATAACTGCTCCTATTGTTACTCATGACTCCCAAGATTCTACGAAGTTCGACAAAAAATACTCTGCTCCTAGAAAACATCCCATTCTAATCTTTTCAAAGATAATTCCTGTTTTATTTAAAGGTGGGGGTCCGAAGTTAATTAACCAGAACTACAGAATGCAGTAAATTCAGCTCCTCTCCAACAAGGAACCTGCTAACAATCTTCCTTAAAAGAGACTTCTGAAAATAAATTTTAGTGAAAGCCTGGTCATGTGGTGTCAAACTCTTCGATTAATCATTCTATCCACATGCAAAATCAAATCAAAGCATTAATTAGTCACATTTAAGACCCTCGGATATGTTGTTCTTCAAGTGGAAAGAAGATTACTAGAGTCTTTTGCTTTCTCAATGCGATACTATTCTCCTGAAAGATCTTTTTGAGGAGCTTTATGCAATCCTCAGAAAGAAATAGGCTGGTCCACTCCTATCCATTTTCTTCAAATGAAATCTTCAATAAGATGGTGATCATTTGAGGCATGATCATGATCGGGACATGTACACAAATGTAAGAAGGTGGACAAGGTAGTGCAAGAGATCAATTGCAACTTTAAAGACTTTTACAATGCAAGCCGTAGAGATTCGACACGAGGAAGACATGATTCCCAAAAGTCAATGTGGATGTCCTAACTTCTAAACTTTTGCTTTCATTTTGGGGAAAACTAAAACGAAGCCCCTTGAACCGAGGATCAAATACTTAAAGGTCATAAACTTTTTTTTTTGGTGCAAAGAACTCTCATCGACTATGAAAAGAACCAAAATTAGCCTTCTGTCCAATTACGTTAGTTCCTGCCATATAAAAATCACTTAAAGTTATTAAAAAAAATATAAATTAATTTACATATATTAATATTTAATTTTTTAAAAAAATAAGTATCAAACAAACATCAAGAGAGGGTTAGGGATGGTGTTGGTAGTGGACGAGGAGGGGGAGGAGTAGAGGGAAAGTCAATGAGACTAAGGTGAAGCATGGAGGAAAGTGTGTTGAGAGAAAGAGAGAGAAAACTCACAGTGATGTGATGAAGGTGTCATAGTTGACTCTTCATCACGTCACCATGAGTCCTCCAGTGACTCTTTCGCTCTGCTTCATACTCTCTTGTTCTCTCAACTCTCACTCCTCGTTGCTGCTCCTCACTCTCGTTGACTTTCCCTCTCCTGCTCCTCCACCAACACCCACCCCAACTCTCTCGATTTTTGTTTGTTAATAAATATATATACATTAAAATATTTTTTTAATTATTTTAAGTGATTTTTACAAGGCATAAACTAATGGAATTGGACAAAGGGACCAATTTTGCCACTTTCTATAGTTGAGGGGAGATCTTTGCACAAAAGAAGAAAAGAAAATAAAAATTTTAGGAACTTATTTGCATTTGACCTTAATCTCAGGGGGTGATTTTTAGTTTTGCCTTCTTTTTATTGGGAAGTGACTTCAAGGAGGATTTGACATGGGAAATCCTATAGAAAAGGAAATCATCTTCGTCAAATGGTGTCTTGTGTGTGAAAAGGAAACAGCTGATCATTTCATGGACCATCATGTTGTGGGAGAATGTAGTTGTATCTGTTAGACTTATACAAAACCAACATATAGCAAGTTGTGACCATGACACATGGCCAAGAGAAATAGATTCTTCTGATCCCTTTCAACAATTTTCCCATTAATATTGTTGGGGACCACCAGTTAACCTTAAACTTCACAATTTTAATTACATGTGGCTAATGTTGGGGCTCCTTACCTTGATGGTCCATTGTAAGAGTTGAATCGCACCAGCCAGCTAGTTGGTGATTTCATTCCACATTTTCACTTATCCCCACAAAAATAAAAATAAAAATAAAAATAAAATAAAATAAAATAAAAATTGTTCACTTGCAGAGTGAACCAAAATGCAGAAAGTTAAGACAACAAGAAGCAAAACAACACCAACCACACTTCATAAGAGACAGGGTTGCACCCAAAAAAAAAGGGCTTATATATTTACAAGAAGAAAACTCCATTAGTTGTAGCTCCTTTTAGCATCCATCCCAGCTCTCAGACTAATTAAGCATATAATCAAGATGATTGCAGAGTGTGGCACATATAGATTGAAAAGTGACAGTTGGGATAGGGTAAACCTTCCTTTATCTTATGGTTCAAAGAGCACCATGAGTTATTAAACCACCAGGTTCTAATCACCATAGCAATTACCAGGTCATAATAACTAAATAGAATAACACAGAACATTATACTAACCTCCAAGTCTGAAAATTCAAACCAAGGGCAGCAATCCAAGATTTCACAAACAAAAACAACTGTATCGCGGACGATGAAACCGGCATCTGCTTCCAGCATGTCAGAGACCTTCATGAATTGAAGAACAGAATTATTCCAAGTCTTTGTACAAATAGAAGACTCCTTCCAGACAATCTTGGAGGGGTTCTTCTGATTCACTATAGCCATTCTATATCTGACCCAAAAGTTTTTGTCAGGATCACTGCATACTGACTGATCACTCTCCAAATATATACATATGGTATCAAAGGACTCATATACTCCTGCTCATGAAAAATCAAACCCTTAATAAGTTACAAAAGCAATATCAATAAGATATCTAGTGGGACAATATGAGAGTCACAATTGAATCAAACAGCAACTCACCAATCCGAAGCTCACATCCTCCAGCTTGAAAGAATTTGCTAAATATTTTTCGTGTTTCCATTATCTCCTTAAAAGATAAGAAGTTCTCCACCTTCCAGGTAAAGGAACTTCTCTTTCCAGCCTTTTCTAGCTGCGAACTAGCATTGTTCAACACAGTGTCCTGATCAGTGAAATCCTGCATTATGGAAGTCTCTTTCAATATAAGAACCTCCGCAGAAAAAACAACTGTGTCTTGAACAAGAAAACCGGAGTCTTGATCAAATAAGCTAGTAAGTGTCACAAACTCCCGCCATCCCCAGTCCTTTGCAGCTTTCGAGTAACGGTTTTGAGATTCTTTAGTCACAGACTTGTCCTCCACCCTCTGGTTGACAACTGACAACCGATGACTCACAAAGCAACTCCAATCACTCGAAATATTCCTTGAATCAGTGACTTCGAGAAAGACAGAAAGGTGGCATGGTGGTTGGGACTGCCCTGAGACCGTCAAGCATATGAGGATTTAAATCAGTTCTAGTGCATATCTAACTGCCAACTATTTAGGATAATAAATATGTCGCCCCAACATTTCTCAAAATGACTGTGTCCATGTCATGTTTGAAGCGGACAGGACATGCCCTAGTTCTTATACACGACACGATACAACGCTTTATAACTTAAGAGTAGTTTAAATTTTTGTCACAGTGCCTATGTCGTGTCATATCCAACAACTGTGTCTGTGCATGTGCTTCATAAAATAATAAACATATATAAAGTGGATCACAGTCCTCAAGATTACATGATTTACAATTCTATTGCATGCTTTCAATCAAGTGACCAAAAATTGCAACCAACCAACTGCTGAATGTTTTAGGAAACAGCAAAATGAGATTTAATGAAGCACCATTTTGTTTTATGCATACCTCGAGGATAAACAATGAGTCGGCAATCCCGATTCCCGATCTGGAACCTCCTGCTCTTGATGCAAAGACCTGTAATCTTCCTCTTCTTGAGAAGATCTTTCAACCTAGTGAAATTCTCAATTCTCCACGTGAACTTTCCAAGATGCCCATCGGACTTTCTCGCACCATTTCCGTTCCTCCCACTGAGCAAACCCCCATTTTTCGTGAAACTACTAAGTTCCTTAATAACATGAAACGAAGTGCTAAAAACAGCCGTGTCATCCACAAGAAACCCTGAATCTGACCCAATAAAATCTGACATCTTCATATAATCATTCCAACCCAAACTCGTATTATCACCACTCTTATTATCAGCTGCAAACCGCCCATATGAATCCCTGTGCATATGATTCAACCCGGGCTTCTGATTAAACACTGACATCCGAAACAAACACCAACAACTCCTATCGGACGCCACTGTCTTCTCTGTATCCTTACTCTCCAAACACATTGACAAATAATCGACCCCATTAACCGAACTCTGATACACACTAATCCTCAAATTACACTCACCAGCAGGAAAAACCGGGCTCATTATCTTCTGAGTCTTAATCATTTCCCTAAACAAACTAAAATTATGAACCTTCCAAGTAAACTTCCCACTCAAAACATCAGAAACCGGCCCACTTACAACTGAACTCGAATTCAACGACCCACCAGACAGAATATCATTGTTATCGCGATTAAAATTAATGGACTCATTTAATATAAGTATATCAGCAGTAATAACTATTGAATCATTGGAATGTAGAAACCCTAATTTAGGATCAAGAATTGATGAAGAGGGGGTAAAATCGCACCAACCATGAGATTTCTTCTTCGACGAGAAGCGATGCCAAGAATCGCGCTGAATGTTCTTTGAATCATCCACAGTGTGTATAATCGAGAGACGATAGGAAGCAAAACAGTCCCATTTCGACGAAGAAGTACCTCTAGGGTCAATGATTTGAAGATAGATAGAGACATAACCGGGTAGAGCTTGAGAGTCACCTTTAGGGTAGACGAGAAGACGACAATCAAAACCGCCGACTTCAAAGTACTTGCTCCAGAGTGCCCTAGCTTTGATTTTGGGGAAATTGTGGACCGTCCATTTGCAGATTGCGGAGAAGTCCCCACGGCGATCGACGGTGACGGTATCCTGACCGGCGGCAGCGGCAGCGGTGGTTTCACGGCTTGATGAAGGGTCCTCCGACGAAGGTACAGCCAGGGATTGGTGTGGCTGCTCGCAGGAGATTGTGGACGCCGTTGATGAAGACGATGACGACGAAGCTTGTTCGGACAAGCCCTGCTTCATTTCTTTCTGTGTTTGTGTCTTGGTGTTTCTTTGTTTTCTTGATCTTTTTGCGTGATATAGTTTCCGTAGAGAGAGAGAGAAAGAAGATAAAACAGAAAAGGGGGGGGGGGAGATATCTGGGATTTAGACAAAAGTCGAGTGCATGGGAGTTAAGCTGAGGACTTCCTCTCCTGATTTTTTTGAAACGATTTTAGTGATGAACGGTTTCATTGTAATGATAGGGTTGCCTAATAGATTTGTACCCTAAAAAAGGAGAGAGTGAAATAGAAAATAAAAAAATTTAAATATAAAAAAATATTGACGAGAATTCTAAATTTTCTGATGAATATTAGATATTAAAATGTATTGAGCCATTCTAAATTTGTTAAAAATGTTTTATGATTTTTTCTTTTTTCTATGACTTTAGAGAATTAAACCATAGAATTTTTACGGAATTCATTTCATTTAATCCATATTTTTTAAATTTAAAATTGATGATTTATTATATATTAAATTAAAATTGAAAATTAATTTAAGTTTTTTATTTTATATTTCCAATCAAATAAATTTCTATAATAAAATTAACATCTAAATTACTTGATTAGCAAATCATTACAAATATATTATTTAATACTTATCTATTTAATACAATTATAAATGAAATAATTAAATGGATTGACCTATAAAATTGATTGCTATACCACTTATAAAATAATATATTATATTTAAATATTATATATATCTTATGTACTATTTTAAAATATTTAATAATAAAATATTACATATATATATATATATAATAATCATATAGTCTTTTATATTATCAGTAAAATTTTTATGTTGATTATTGATGATACAATATTTAATAGATCTTCAAAATCATGCATGGTTATCCGATAAGGAAGGTAATCATTATCAATGTCAAATTTTTTCATATTTATGAAGGAAGTCTAAACCTTTCAGAAGCCTCTAATTACAATCCTAACCATCTTAAAAGATTTCAATTAAAAAGAAATTAGGGTTTTCTACATCTTTGAGAAGACTATAAATTTAGAGCATAGGCAACCCTCAGATGGAACTCAATTTTTGAACACACGAAAGGGAGGCGATTTTATATATCGTTCAGAGGGAGGTTATATATCCAGTTCTATATATCATTCAGAGGGAGTTTTATATCCAATCTTATATATCATTCAGATGGGGATTTCATACCCATTTACATACACCGACAGAAGTAGACCTTCATGATCAATCTTATGCGACCAAAGGTATGACATTTACGATTACTATCAGTTTTTATCTTATCGCTTATACTAATTTGAGCATCGGAATCTCCCGCCGGACCAGTCCCGATAGGGTTTTTACAGATTTTTCATCCGTGAATAACCGTAGGGCACCACCTCCATCGGCTTCTCGCTCGAGTCGAAATAGCAGATATCTGTGAGGCGAAAATCGACTCCAACAGATTGGCGCCGTCTGTAAAAAACGACTGACTGACCAGTCGTAGGAATCTCAAATATGGCTTCACTTCTGCTTGACAATCTGAATTTATTTGACTATGCGACAATCGGGAAGAAGGTACAATATCTAACGAACGGGCTCATATCACCCTGATCTACCGATGGGATCTATCTTCCCGAACGGACCACATCACCCCGATTTACCGATAGGATTTATCGTTTAGTCTGTCGACCTCCCAATCTCTTGTCAGTCTCTTGACTCCCGGATTTTTTTTGATTTTTTCGACCTATCGATCTCTCCATCATTCGGCCTTTCGGCCCATTTATCTAAAGTTTCCTATCGTTCGTTGGAAGGGTCTCAGTCGCCCAACTCTTATTGTTCGGAGAGCCGCAATCGCCCAACTCCTCGTTCGGAAGGGCCCAGTCACCCAGCTCTTATTGCTCGTTCGAAGTGCCTCAATCACCCAATTCTTATCGTTCAGAGGGTTTCAGTCACTCAGCTCCTATCATTCGTTCGGAGGGCCTCAATCGCCCAACTTCTATCATTCAGAGAGTCTCAGTCGCCCAGCTCCTATCGTTCGTTCGGAGGGTCTCAATCGCCCAACTCATTTCATTTGGAGGGTCTCAGTCGCCCTGCTTCCTTCATTTAAATGGCTTCAGTCGCCCAACTCCTGTCATTTGGAGGGCCTTCGTCGTCCAGCTTCTGTCATTCAGAGGGTCTTGGTCGCCCAACTCCTGTCGTTTGGAGGGTCTTCGTCGTCCAGCTCCTGTCATTCGGAGAGCCTTGGTCGTCCAGCTCCTATCGTTCGACGGGTCTTAGTTGCCCAGCTCCTATCTTTCGGAGGGTCTTGGTCCTCTAACTCCTATCTTTCGACAGACCTAAATCGCTCAATTCCTATCGTTTGACGGGCCTAAATCGCCCAAATTCTATCATTCAAGTACGTCATTAATAAAGGATTGAGCTCTCCGAATGGGTCCATGTCGTCCCGATCTATCGATAGGGATCTAATTCCCCAAGCGGGCATATGACGCCCTAATCTACTGTTCGACCTGTTAGTCTTGTATTCTCTCGATAGTACAACATGTCGGTTGGGTGTTCTCTCGATCGTTCGACCTGTCAGTCTGGTATTCTCTCGATCGTTCGATCTGTTGGTCTTGTGTTCTCTCGATAGTACGACCTGTAGGTTTGGTGTTTTCTCGATCATTCGACCTGTCGGTCTGGTATTCTCTCGATCGTTCGACTTGTCGGTCTGGTATTCTCTCGATCGTTCGACCTGTCGGTTTGGTATTCTCTCGATCGTTTGACCCGTCAGTTTGGTATTCCGCTCGATCATTCGACCTCTGGATCTCACGATCACTCAACCTGTTGATCTGCCAATCTCTCGATCACCTGATGACTCGGTCTCTTGATGACTCGATCTCTCGATCATTTGATCTCTCAGTCTACTGACCTGCTAATCTCTTGACCTTTCGGTCTTCTGGAAAACCTCTTACAATCTACTCTACTCCTAATACTATTTCTTCAAAATGCAATTATGAGTGTGAGCAAATGATGATACCCTATTTAATAGATCTCCAAGATCATGCATGGTTATCCAATAAGGAAGGCAATCACTATTAATGTCAAATCTTTCCATATTTATGGAGGAAGTCTAAATCTTTTAGAAGTTTTTAATTACAATTTTAACCATTTTAAAAGATTTCAAACAAAAGGAAACTATAATTTTTTACATACTTGGGAAGACTATAAATACAGAATATAGGTAACCCTCAGAGGGAACTCAGTTTTTGGACACACGAAAGGGAGACGATTTTATACATCATTCAGAGAGGAGTTCTATACCCAATTCAATACATTGTTCAGATGGGGGTTCTATACCCAATCTCATATGTCATTCAGAGACGGGTTTCATACCTATTTATATACACCGATGGATGTAGACATTTATGCTCAATCTTATGCGACTAGATATATGATATTTACGACTACTATCAGTATTTATCTTATCATTTATACTGACTTGAGCGTCAGAGTCTCTCCCGCTGGATCAGTCTCGATGGGGTTTTATAGATTTTTTATCCGTGAAAAATCGTAGAACACCACCTTCATTGGCTTCCTACTCGAATCGAAAAAGTAAGTATTTGTAAGGTGAAAATCGGTCCCAACAATTATTATTTTATCATAATACTTCTTTTTTATCTGAATTTGAGATCAGTAATATTTAAAAAAAAAAAAGATATCGATGAAGTTTATAAAATATTCATATTAATATATATTAGTTGATAAATAAAATTATTCTAGCTCATGGCACAAACACGACGCCTAAACACAAAATGCGACCCTTTGGCTGAGAAAAGTGAAAACCCTCCTTGAGGAAACTTTATTTTAAACCCAAATTATAAAAATCCAATAAATTCTGGCGAATGGGAATTTTGTACAAATTGTGATATGAGCTTTGATCGTGGTCGCCACCGCACGGGATTACACCTGACAACAAATGATGATTACGTGGCGCTCCCCTAGGTTCATTCGACGGACTTGATTGGTTGACAGGTAGAGTAGTGTTTGTCTGAGGTATTCGCACTTGTGCTGGGACCCCTACAAACGTAGCCGTAGTAGGTCTACCATCATCCTTGCTCATGCGAAAGTGGTGAACGAGAAGATTTGGAAAAAAAAAAAATCAGTAAAGAATTATTTATTTTATTTTGTTTGAAAATTTTATATAGAAAGAAAAAAAATATATATAATAATTTTTAATATTAAAAATTTTCTTTTCAAAAGAAAATGAGATAAAAAAATTATTTTATTAATATACTAAATTTACCTTTTAAAAATTAAAAATAAAATTTTTTATTTTCAATAAATTATATTTCTTTTCTTTTTTTATAAAACTTCCAAACAAAATGAAGAGAAAATTAAAATTTTCTTTCATTTTCTTTTCTCTCATAACTAATCTTTTATTCTCTCTCTAAAACTCTTGAACATATCATGATTTTGCTTTCTAAGGGGTGGGAGACCTCCTTAGAAAAGATTAAGGTGCGTTTAATTATAAAAAAATGTTTTTTAATTTTTTATATTTTTATCTTTTAAAAAAAGTAAAAAATTTTAAAAATATATTCAAAAATATATATTTTTCTATCTTTAATTTTCTTTAATAAAGTTGAAAAATTTTTAGAAATACGAATTTTATTTATAATGAAAAACAGTAAAAAAAAACAACTAAAACTGTTTTTTTTATTTCTTTTCATAAATTAAAAAATTGTATTTTTTTAATTTCTATTTTATAACAATTGAAAAATAGAATGCGGTTACATTGTTATAGAAAACGTTTTCTAAAAAACACTACTGTTTTCCACAACTAAACACGTCCTTAAGTTGTCTTAATTCAAAACTATTTTTTATTTCCCAATTTAATTTTTTTTTCTATTTTCTCAAAATTTTAAGACATTTTTTTTCAAATTTTAAAAGTGGCTAAGTGTAAAAAATATATATATTTTTTTGTTTAGAGAATGATAACAAAATGTTCAAAATAAACCTATTTTTGAGGTTCTTCTATATTTTTTATTTATCAAGAGTATTGTCAAATTTTCATTAATTATGAAAAATTTCTAATTAGAACACGATAATGATTTTCCATTACATTTTCACTATCCATTGTATTGGCTTCTCTCAACTCCAATCAACCCTACACGATCAAGATTTGCTCTTCTTTTCAATACAATTTTCAAGTTTAATCATTTGTTTCCTTCACTTTGTATTTTTATTTCACATCCCACTATTTTATATTCTTCAAATCTATTTTTCTTTGCTTGAGAGAGAGATAGGAACACGGAAGCTTTTTTGTTTTTATTATAATAAGAATCAAATCCGGATAACGAGATCGGAGGAAGGGGATTTTTTTTTGGGGGTTTTTTGGGGGGTTTTTTTTTAAATTTTTGGGGGTTTTTTTTTTTTTTTTTTTTTTTTTTTTTTTTTTTTTTTTTTTTTTTTTTTTTTTTTTTTTTTTTTTTTTTTTTTTTTTTTTTTAATTTTTTTTTTTTTTTTTTTTTTTTTTTTTTTTTTTTTTTTTTTTTTTTTTTTTAAAAAAAAATTTTATTTTTTTTTTTTATATTTTTAATAATATAAAAAAAAAAAAAAAAAAAAAAAAAAATATAAATTTTTATTTAAAGTTTGCACCCTTGTGAGTAAGGAAAAGAAAAAAATATAGAGAGAGAGAACAAGAACAAGAGAAAATTACCCCAAATCATTTGCAAGTTACAGTCCACATTATGTCATAAATTACTTTATTCGGCAAATTTTTTAAGATTTAATTTCTTTTTTGATTTTTTCCACGATTCATATTTAACTCTGTTGAATATTTATTATAAAATGTCTCATCACTTATTATATAATATTCTAACATTTATAGATAAAAATGTTACTATAATTTCCCTAAAGCATTAATAGTGTAATATTTATTCAAAAGGTGCACAATTCGGGGCAAACTATTATTTAAAGCAATATAATTAATTTTTTTAAAACCGATAGTGTAAATGCCAATCAAAGATTCCCAGGAATATGTTCTAAACTCTAAATTTTCATGGGCTTGTTTGAATGTTTTGGATATATTTTTGTTGATTTCTAGGTTGAAATTTTATTGTGAGAGAAGACTTTTTATTTCTTTTTACTTGGTTTCAAGAGGACTCAAGTTACCCAACCAAAGACAACCCTAATGACCATCAACCTTCCCAAGGGTCTATAGCTTTGATCGTATACCAAAAATAGATATGAACCGTTCTAAGGTCAGTGGCCCAAAACTTGAGATCTTTCCCTTCTTTTTTAGAGTGAATTTTTCTTATCATCGATCGGTATTTGGGTTTCATCCTATTAATCAGTTTGAGTACTGTGAAACCTATTAAGACCCTAGTTTTCTCAAATCTCATTTCTCTATTCTCATAATTCAAATTTAAGACATATAGTTAAAGAAATACAGTGTCCTATCATTATACCTAAGGGAGTTTGATGACTTTGGATCATTTTCGAGGTTGATTTGGAATTAAAATGCCAACTTTATCTTTTGGCGTGATCAATCTGGACTTTCCTACCAACCCTACTTGTCATGAGTTGAATTTTCACAAACAAAGCTTAAATAAGACCTTATTTTTCTTAAATAGCATTGAAGAACTTTCCATCGGAAGGCAAATTGCCATAGAATAGACTAAACTCCCGAGGTGATAGTAGGGTCCTGAGGTCTAAATGGGTGATTCAAGAATGTGATTTTTCCTTTAGCATTTGGCACTTTATTAAATCAATTTAAAGTAGATTCGGATAAACAAGCATATTAAGATATATATCAATATATTTTAAAATTATATTAAAAAAAATTTAAACAAAAATGTTATCGGTTCTGAGTTCATAAACAAAGAGAAAATTATTAACAAATCACGTGCTGTGTTGTGAATAAGATATCATGCATAGATTTTAATATGGGCAAAGCTAAGGAGGTATTAAGTGTTCACAAGTAAAATCCAAGTTGAACTCGGTCAACTATAAGCTTTATATTATATTTTTGGGTTGGAAGTATTTTTTTTTTTTACACTGTAATTTAAATCTGGGATCACTATATTAGGAGAGAGGATTATGATTATTAGGTTGTCCTTTTGGGGATAGATTATAGATATTTCTAAAATGATTGAGTTGAAATGACTGAGTTTTATATTTAAAATTTGAAAATAGAAAAAAATTATATTAGGAGAGTTATTCGTAATTAAGGTTTTCGTAGATATTTAAATCGGATTAATTGAAATATAATTCAAATACCGTGATATCGCACAAAAAAAATAGTAATATGATTAACTCTTGAAGTTTTTTTTTTTTTTTGTTATATTAATTTTTAATTTTTTTAATGTAAAAAGATGTAACAAATGAAATCGAATTAGAAAAAAGAGCGGAAGAATGTTAACCTTGAGTTGAACATAGGCCGGAACGCGCCCAACAAGCAACACCTTTATTCAATCCAGGCCCACAAATAAATCGGACCTACATTCTTTATTCAGGCCAATTGTTAATTTTTTTCCCCCACTCATTTTCCTTGTGTATTTAGTAATAGTGAAAGAAAGTAAGTTGCCATGTGAGTCCTGTGGATTTAGTAATAAGATATCATAGTCTGAATTTAAATTTTAAAAATAAAAAATAGATATTAGAAGAATTAATTTATAAATTAAGTCTCATAATTATTCAAATTATATCTAGCAAATAAACAAAAATGTCATAGGGAAAGAAAGAAAAATCTACTATTACCGTAAAATATTTAGATATGTGTGTTGTGAAGTAATCAGTTTGTCTGCGCCTTAGTTCTTGGGGTCACCTTTTATATCATGAGTCTAATCCTATTTTGTATTTTATAATAGATTCATTTTTTATTAAAAGAGAAAATAACTTAATATAAGTGTTTAGAATTAAATTTATAAATTTAAACATAATAATTAAAATTATGATTATTACAATTATCCTCGTTGTTTAACTGTAATGGTCGCTAATCACAATAACTAACTATTAATTAATATTTAAAATAAAAATAATATTAATTAATATTAATAGAAAACTATCACAATATTACCTATAACCACGATAATAGTAAAACCGTAAGAAATCTTTCAATAATATTCAAAGATTAAGAAACATACTTACTAACACTAATAGGTGGCAGACACACTGCGTATTGCACGATATGTTTGCGAAAAGAAACAATTAAAAGTAATTATAATTTGCTAAGTTTATAGTATAGTTATCAAATTGTGAATGTTACAATCCAAAACATTAAAATTTATATTGTAATAGATTATTTTGATAATTTTAAAATCTCTTTTAACAAATTTAGGAGTTTTAAAATTTGAGACTAAAATGACACAGATCAATCTTAGCTTTGAAACTTACATTACCTAAACATACTCAGATCCAGAGTTTCCAAAAAATATCTAAGGGGGCGTTTGGTAAGAGGGTATGAGAATGAGGAAAAGGAATAAAATCAAAATATTATGTTTTTATTAATACTACGAAAATAAATATTTTGGAATCATATCCAAAAATTTAAGAATCCACAAAACCCAAATAAAGTAGTAGATTTTGTTGGAAACCCACGTTTGATTCTCAAATAATCATTTACTCTCACACTTACTCAAAATTACCAATTATTCTCCATTTTCACACTTTTTATTTTTATTTTTTTTCTTTTAATAAAATTATCTATTACTCATATACATATATATATATAATATTTTCATTATTAAGTTATTTTTTCACATGTTGGTCACATGATATAAACGTTTACTTATAAACTCATTAATACTTTTTTTTTTATACTATAAAGTTATTGCGTGGCTTCCACAAGATTGAATTATATTTTTTTTACTATATAAATATTTATTAAATCTATAATTAAATTAATATTTAAACTAAATTATTGTCTAAATCAATAAAAAAGTTTGTTTTTTTTTTACTTTTATTTGAAAAAAAAAATTTAATTGAGTGAACTCATATAATATTTATTTTTTAATTAAAAAACCCAACGAATGAGATAAAAAATGGTAATTAGCGGGGTAAAAAAGTAATAAAAATAAAAAACGATGATTTGTGGAGTAAAAAAAATAAAAGGAATTTTAATTATCAAGTTATTAAAATTTTATGATTTAAAAAGAAAAAAATTGTCATAAATAAAATTATTATATTTTGAATTTTTAAAAAAATACTATGACCTAAAAATAAAGATATGACAATTCATAGGAACAATAAATTTCATAAAAGGTATTTTAGAAATTTATGTTCAAATTATTTAAGTTTTTTTAAAAATTAAAAAAAAAAAAAATTGAAAATTTGTCAAAAAACAAAAGATCTAAATTAGAAAAAAAGGAAGGATTTCAACTAAACACCAGTATGAAAATGAAGCAATGTATGTGAACCAAAAATAAATTGAAACTATGTTCAACAAATTAGCAAAAATAAAAAAAAGGGCAATATCGTAAAAAATAAACGGATTTTGAAACGATGTAAACTAGTAAAACAAAGGAACAAGAATTGAATGAAAAAAATTTTTCGATTTAAAAAAGATGTAAGATTTGGTCACATTTAAAAAAAAAGACTTGAACACTAAAAATTTGGTGGTCCCAAATAAAAAATGTCCAAAGATTCGAATAAAAAAATCTAATAAAAAAAGGAAGGACTTGAATAAAAAAAAGTCTAAATAAAAATAATAGTTTAAATTAAATTATTGTCTAGATCAATAAAAAAATATGACATATATTATCTTAAAAAATAAAGATTAATTAGTGAAAAATAATTCTAAAATTAATCAACGATATTGAGTTTTATTTATTAAAAAGGGTATATATGTGTTTTTTTTAAAATATGTTGAATTTTTAAAAATCGATATATATTGTTTATGCATCTTTTAAACTATATCAAATATTTAAAATTGATCCATATGAAAACTTGACATATATTATTTATGTGTTTTTATTGTTCATGTATTTTTTAAAAAAATATCCAATTTTCAAAACCCCACATATGTTGTGAAATTTTTAAGACTCGGTGTCAGTGGATCAATTTTAAAATTATTTTTTATATTGCGTTATTTTAAATTTTTTTAATTTAATATTAAATCCGTACAAAACAATCAGCCCCGCTTTTTATTTTATATTCAAATAAAATACTTGTTATAGGGAATGAAAATTCAGGGAGAGAAGGGGGTAAAAGTGTAAGTTTGGGCAGTGACGGGATAGGAAGAAAATTTATCACGAGAGGACTCCGATGGAAGTGAAACGGAATCACTCGCGTCGAATGTGGGACGAAACCACGATGAATCAGCTCTGAATACTAAGAAAGACACTCAAACCTCTCTCTCTCTCTCTCTTCCCAGACTAGAATTGCTTGCGTGAACCCTAGATTTGCTCATGAATTGAGGTACTTATCTCTCTCTTTCTCTAAGCGATGAACCCTAAATTCTTGAAATGTTCTGCGACTTTTTTTTTTTTTTTTGCTTGCAACATAGACTTACAAGGGGACCTTAATTTTTGCTCGTTCATGGCATAGATTGTGTGACTGTGTCGTCTCAGCTGAATAAAGCTCCATAGTAATGAAGTCCTGAACAATATGTGAGAGTTTGTGCTTGCAATTATCTCTACATAAATTGCTTCTGCTTAATACTTAACAACTATAGCTATTCTAGTTCTTAATAAATATGTTGACCATGGGTGCTAGTAATCATGATCATCTTTATTTGTATTTTCTCGCTGGGCTTTTCATTGCATTTTTTAATTATTAATTAGAATGGATGGGGATGAAAATTTTGATATAAACATGGTAGGTTATGGTTACTAATACCTTTTTTTTCGTGTTTGTGTAGTTACCGTTATCTTCAACCCCCTTAAGTATCCAATTTTGGATCCTTAAGGTAATTGAATCCTAAATTTTGCATTCTAAGTAACATTGAATTGTTACTTCAATGATTTGAAATTCTTGCTCGTGATGTAGGTGGTGGGTTCGACACCAATGCCAACCCAGAAAAAATGGATTGTAGCATTGAGCCATATATAAAAAACTAGTATATTGACCAAGAAAGCGGAAGAACTTATGTGGTAAATACGAGTCTTTTATTGTGTGTGTGCAAGTGTGTTGACATGTGTCTACACAGGTGTATTATACTTTTCTACGGATTATACATCGTATTGAGAGTGACTCATGAATGAATCAACTAAATTTCTCAACCAGTGATTTGCATATTTAGTACTGGAGTGTTTTGTCATCCTGTGGGACCTGAGCCACAATGAATTCACTCTGAATACTAATTAAGTCTCTGGGTTTAAACATATCTGTTTCAATTTTCCCAGTCTAGAATTCTTTCCTTCTATCCTTAGGTGGTTTCTTTTAATTGGTGACACTTGTCCTTAGATTTCATCATCCATGCACACCTAGGAAGACTTGTTGTTCTCCTGACTGAGTTTCATTTGTTCTCCAACTTCAACTCAACCAACTCATTTGCTCTCAACTCCCACTTTTAAATGAAATATGGGTACTTCCAACCAAACACACTTATCTATGAGATGTTGTCTAAAGTTTGTAATAGGGACAATGAATAATGAAGTCAAAACAATATGTGAGAGTTAATAAGTCCTTTGAAATTCTGTTGTCAGTTTTATGTGCCAATCTTTCTGTGGATGAAGACTAAAGCACGCGAAACTAAAAACAAGTTATTTTTCTAGTATGAGTCCTAATATTGAAAATTTTGTTTGGCAGAGCTCATGAGTATCCCATTTAGTTGGTGATATTGAGGGAAGTGATCTACATTGCCTGCATGCCAGTTTTTCCTTTTAGGCTGAGATGCCTAAAACCCTTCTTGCTTCATTATGCATAAGTGTGATATTGAACATTACTTTATAACTTTTTTCACCATGTGTATGGGCTATTGAATTTTGGAAAAACAATTAGTTTAAAAAAAGATGATTGTTCAATATAACTGTTTCTTAATAAATTTGTTAAAGAAGGTTTGTACAGCATATGAATTGGTAACTTTAGTGTATTGTCATGCAGTTTTCTTCATTATATGTATATATAAAATTCCAATGTCTACAGTAAGTGCATTTCTAATACTTACGGATATTGTTAAAAGAATAGTATATTGACCAAGAATGCGGAAGAACTTACGTGGTAAATATTGCTGCAAAACTTTTATTGTTGTGTGACAAGTTTGTTGACATGTAGTTTTCCCACACATGTTGTATTTAGAATACGTTTGGGGTCATGGATTGTTAGTATGCTGTGGTATGTTCAGAGGTATATGGATTGGTTTGGTTGTTCTGACTTGGGTACATTTACGTATAACTGATATGGAGGTCATAGGATTCTGGGATGCTTTCTGGGAAACTCTCGAGAAGGATGATAGTGTTCTATGTCAATTATGGTTGTCACTCAAGGCAGATTTGTAGAAAATAAATTATCCCCAGAAAAGTGGAGGTCAAGGTCTTTGCTATATCAACTTGATAGTGCCCTGATTCAGTAGGTTTGGATTTGAAAAGTAATTTCTAGGAAGAATCAGATTTATTATTCAGTAATCTTGTAATTCATAACCTTGGCATGTTTCCTGACTAAGCTTCTTACTTAGGTGCAGGATTGACCCACATGTTGATATGAGGGTTTGTCATGTATTTGTAATTTGAGAGGGGCTAAAGCTGAATTCTTTCTGCAAGAACACACTTGAAGGCCTCCATTTAGTATCTTTTATATGGATTGCACTTTTGAATTTAAATTAGTGCAAAATTGTTTCTAATTTATTCTATTCCTGTTAACAGGATTGATTGCTTGAACTTGAATTCAAGGACAACATTGTTTGCAAGTGCTTTAACCTTGAATCAGTGTTAGATTTTGGTTTTTATCATTGCTCTGGTGCCTCATTTGTTGTGATGACATCTGAATAAGTAAATATTGCTAACTGGGGAAACAGAAAGAACAACAAACGGAATTGCAAGAGACATCGGAAGCACATTCATCAAGTAATCAGAGTTCATTGTTTTCCTTCTCTTTCCAGGTTAAGTAGTTGACACCTTTTGTGATAATCGAGATGGACGAAGTCTGTCTAAACAGTGAGCCAGTGTTTAATGAAGATGATGAGTTTGATGTTGAAGAAGAAGGTGCCTTGGTGACAACACATAGTGATGAAATTGGTGAAACACAATTCAAGAGGGAGCCTCCACGACCGACAATAGGTTTGGAGTTTGAGTCTTTTGATGAAGCTTATGACTTCTACAACTGCTATGCTAAGGAACAAGGATTTGGCATCAGAGTGAGCAATTCATGGTTTAGATCAAAGAGAAAAGAGCGCTACAGAGCAAAACTCAGCTGCAGCAGTGCAGGCTTCAAGAAAAAGAGTGAAGCAAACCATCCTAGACCAGAAACACGGACTGGTTGTCCGGCTATGTTAGTGATCAGGTTGGTTGACTCCCAGAGATGGAGAATAGTTGAAGTTGAACTGCAACATAATCACCCAGTTAGTCCTGAAATCAAACGATTTTACAAGTCACACAAGAAAATGATTCTTGCGGGCAAAAAAGCACAAGAGCCAGCACGTGTTACAGAAGTATATACAATCAAATTGTATCGAAATGCTGCTGTAGATGGACAGAGTAATGGATTCTCAAATTCTGATGAGAGAGATAGTCAGCATCCTGTTGATCACTCTAAGCACTTGGAGCTCACAGAAGGAGATGCACATGCTGTTTATAATTACTTCTGTCGGATGAAGTTGACAAACCCAAATTTCTTTTACTTAATGGACCTAGATGATGAAGGCCACCTGAGGAATGTGTTTTGGGCTGATCCCAGGTCTAGGGACGCGTATCGTTACTTCTGTGATACAATTGCAATTGACACAACTAGCTTAGCTAACAAATTTGAGCTCCCACTGGTTTCATTTGTTGGAGTAAATCATCATGGACAATCTGTGTTGCTAGGATGCGGCTTTATTGGACAGGAAACAGTAGAGCATTTTGTTTGGATTTTTAGGTCTTGGTTGACATGCATGCATGGGCACCCTCCACAAGTTATCATCACTGATCAGTGTAAGCAATTGCAAGCTGCAGTATCTGAAGTCTTCCCAGGAGCTCGTCATTGTTTTTGCTTGTGGTATATCATACAAAGAGTTCCGGAAAAGTTGGGAGGGTTGCAGGGATATGAAGCAATTAAAAAGCGGTTGCACAAAGCAGTTTATGAGTCTCTAAAGATAGCAGAGTTTGAAACATCATGGTATGAAATGATTAAATGCCATGGGCTTGGAGATAACAAGTGGCTCCAAATGTTGTATGAAGATCGACAAATGTGGGTTCCTGTTTATTTGAAAGACATCTCTTTTGCAGGAATGATACCTATCAAGGAAAATGAGACCTTGAATGCATTTTTTGATCGATATGTACATAAGCACACGTCTTTCAAAGAATTTGTTGATAAATATGACTTGGCCTTGCAAAGGAAGCACCTGAAAGAAGCCATGGCTGATCTGGAGTCAAAAACGACAACCTTAGAATTGAAAACACGATGTAATTTTGAGTTGCAGCTCTCCAAGATTTACACAAAGGAGATCTTTAAGAGGTTCCAATCCGAGGTGGAGGGGATGTACTCATGTTTTAACACAAGGCAAGTCAATGCCAATGGGCAGATTATAACTTACATAGTTAAGGAAAGAGTAGAGGCCGTGGGAAGTGAGAAGGAAGTCAAGTACTTCGAGGTCTTATATGAGACATCTCAAGTTGATATTCGCTGCATTTGCAGTTTGTTCAACTTCAAAGGTTATCTCTGCAGGCATGCTTTAAATGTCCTTAACTACAACGGGGTGGAAGAAATTCCAGCTCGTTATATTCTGCCACGGTGGAGTAAGGATTTTAAGCGCAAGTTCCCTTTAGATCATGCCCTCCACAATGCTGATGTAAATAGCCCGATGTACTGGTACAATACCCTGTACAATTATGCCATTCAGGTAGTAGTAGAAGGAGCACAGTTTGAAGAGCATTATAAGTTGGCATTGCAACAAGTACAAGAGTTGTTGAAGAAGTTTAGCCTTTTAGAAGATGATTCGGTGAAACTGTAAGATAGAAGATTCACTTCAATGTAGCAAACCATTAAGAAATCTGTACTCCCACAAAATTGATATTCCTTCAATAATGGTAAATAACAACTAATAACTTATGGCAAATAACAACTAATAACTTATCTGACTTCTCTCTCTCTCTCTCTCTCTCTCTGTGCTTCATGGAAACTTCTTGGGATGTGACACTATTGCAGATGCTTGGCAACCCAATCTTTCTGTCCTTATCTTTGGAAAGAGAGCCTCTTCTTTCAGACAAAGTCCTAGCAAGTTCTCAAATGCTTATTGGGTAATAGATTAGAAGCAAGTTCTTGCTGAAGTGGTACACCACAAGTTTTTGAACTTGCTAGGACTGTATGAGTTGCAAATAAAACCAGTGATCGCGGCCCAATACACAAGGAACAACAATCAAGTAAGCAGCCGGAGATACATAAAAATGGGGCACATAGTCAAGCAAATGAGCATCCGAGGGGCACAATCAAGCCAACAATGCAAGCAAGGATTTGAAATTTGATATAAAATTTGCAGTGGAAACAAATTGCTCCAAGAGTTACCAAACAAAAATAATAAACAAATAAAATGCTCCAATATTTGAATTAGCCATTAAAAATATTGACAAAACACCCAGCTTCAAACACACCACCATAATCAATTCATGTCCCTCTTCAGAGAAAGAGGGAGAGAGACAACTCTTCTGTTCTGAGATAAGATATCATTGAGAATTTGGGCCAACTTACCAAAAAAAAAAAAAAATTGACAAAAAGAAAAAAGTGAAGGTGCTCCAGGGCTCAAAAGAAAATCAAATCTTCCAATCAACAGCAGATCCTTGCTACAGGCAGGAAGGTAATGCAAGCCCGTGGCAGACAAATGCAAGGACAACATAGATGATAACCAGGATCACAACAATCAAAGCTGCCCTGAAGGATAGAAAACAGGATGTAAATACCTCAGAACTCTGAAATACTTGTTAAGGCTTAGAAGCACTAAAATACATGCAAATGATAACATAAATGATAACCAGGATCACAACAATCAAAGTGCCATCGTCTATGTAACACGTGCAAAGAGACTTCTATTTTTGTTTCCCACCATAAGACTCTTCATTTTTCAAAGGATATTTGCTTTTGTACATATTCTTTTTCGAGATTACAACCAAGCAACTCCTTTGTTGTTGCATTGCAGAAGTAGTTAAATCCATGAGGTGAGATTATTAGTTAGACTACACAATAAGGACAATACAAGGTAACCTAACCGGTCCAGAAGATATCAAATAGAACAAATTCCAGAAAGTGCTAGAATTCCTACCATCATAATGAGGTAATAAAATGGGCTGGACCATTTTGCTACTACCAACAGGAAAAATTAATTTAAGTAATTTGGTTTTAGGGCACATACGTGAGCTTGACATTTCTCCACCAGACCGTGTTTCTAAATCGGCGGGCTTGCTTTCTGAAGCGGAAAGTATTTCCTTGCATGTTAGCAGTTTTATCAACCAGCAATTCCAACCGATCCCCTCTCTCTAGAACTTTATCAATATTCTCTATCATGACATTCCTTACCTGTTAGAAATGCAATCAACAGTGAACTGCATAATTAGAGGACAGATTATATACAAATGGAACACCAGAGCAGAATCCCACTGGTGTAGTCCATAAACAATATGCAGTCAGATACAATTACACATAGAAAATGATAGATGTAGAGGCATGTAGATCACTAAATCATATTTATGATCCACTGTGGACTTATCCGCTGGGATGAATCTATATTAACTTAATTACCACTCTGCCTCTGGTTTGACTATCACAGAATTATGATAAGTCCGGAACAATTGGGCCGACATATTAACTTAGTGGCAGCAACACTCATCTCCCTTGTGTTTTCGAGGTTGAGAGTTTGAAACCCCTTGCAGAAGTATTTTACAACCAAGCATGTTGCACAAAGGTGTTGGACCATTAGAATTTCGGTGGAGACTGCGATAAGCAGCTCGCCTAACGGGCACTGGCTATTGCTCAAGCCAGACATTTCAGAACAAATGAGGGCCCATATTGTGACCACACAGTGGCTAGTATCATCCCCCTCCACCATTTTTACTCAGCCCAACATGGAAGTAAAAAGGAGAGAAATCAGTTCCAACTTTCAAAAACAAGGCAAAGTTTTCCCAACTTACCTGACTCATTTCACCTTTCAATCGATTTACTCTATCAGCATTTGGATCATTCGAGTAATATTCCATTTGTTGGCTCAAAACTCTTGAAAATTCATCATTCATGGCATAAGCTTGGGCCGTGATAGCAGCTCGACCATAAGTCCTCACAAACCTCTGATGAATATCTTCAAGAAATGCAAAAGGAATTCTCCCTACAAGGAAATAATTATCAGACACATCAATTTGTTGAAACAACAAAAGCACTTAAAAATGAGTCATTTGGAGCACAAGATTTGGATTATTAAGAAGTCCATCATAACTACACTATTACATTCTTAAAATAATCTGCATGTATGACCAAATGTAAATGAGAAAAAAAAAAAAAAAAAAAAAAAAACTCTGGATGGAGAAACGTAATGATTTTTGAAACCCCCAATTTTATCATGTGAACATCGACATGGTACATAAGACAATTGAAAATATAAATACATATATCTACAACCACCGTTCACATAAGTCCTTGAAAGTTTGTATCTCAGATTTATCATGTGTTTCTTTTCTGAACCCATTTTATAGTGGGTGAAAGGTCTTGAATTTGTTTTCTAGAAAGATGTTTGGCTTGATAATATCTCTTTCTATTTTGATTTCTGCATTTGTGGCATCTTCCTTATCTTTATGATGCCAACATCTCTCTCTGCTATCTCATGTTCTAGAATGACAGTCTCTCTCTTCGCAGCAAGAATCTCAATGACAAGGACACCGGATTTTTCTGAACTACTTGGTCTGTTGGATTTTTTTTTTTCATCCATCAACCAGACAGTCTCACATTTTCTCTTTTTAATCATTTTCTTACGCACCTTATAGAAACTCTAATTGCTTCTTCCTTCTACCTTGCTGATTGCAATTAGAAAGATAAGGCTTTTATCTCATCTATGGTGCTCAAGAAAGCTAATAGTAATGATTTCTTGTAGATGAGAAGGGCCTCATAGTGCCCTCTCTCTAGATATATGTGTACCTCACCATAAAAGTAACGAATCAATAAAACACTTGTTCCTTTATTGTCCTATTTCTTGGTTTTTATTGAACAAGTGTTTCAGCATAACTGGAGCACTTTAGAAGTAATGTGCAAGATCTCTGGTAGAGTAATGCAACTATATCCACCTTTTGATGCTTAGAAAGAGAAAGTAATACAAGATTTTTATTTTTTATTTTTTATTTTTTATTTTTTTATTTATTTTTTAAGAAAGGAGGACGAGCTATATTGGAAATGGATATATTACCATTTACTTACATTAACCATGACCTTAAAACATAACCATTTGAAACACATTGTCAGCCATACTCCAATTTCCTTAAACTTAAGGCTTATGTGTCCGTGGTATCTGATACCAAAATTAAGTTAAATTCTCTGGCCATCATACAGTCACTTAAGTAATACTAGAATCCATAGCATAAACACAGGAAGAAAAAATGAAGCTGGGAGTATAAATGTCATCTCGACTAAAAAGACAATTTTCAACACTAGTATATTTTTATTCCACATCCACTTGTACATGCCACCCAAATAGGCTATCAAAAACGGATTCTCCTATATCTCATTTAGCCTTCTTTTTTTTTTTGGGGGGGGGGAGGGGGTAAGCAATAAGGGGCTCCTAGGCCTTCTTTCAATATTCCCCTTAATAAGCCAGCCCAAGCAGGCTTATCGGTTTATCTACACTTTCTTCCCAAAGCTTCCCAACAGAGTCAGACTCAATGCATTACTGAATCAAGATCAGGTTGTAGTCCCCAAAATTATCACCATCTCTATTGTCACAAACATGTTCTAAGCCAACCAATTCTCCATTTCTAAGTACTCATCTTGGCTACCATTGATACATTAATCAATATTAGCTTGTTCCTTTATTAGATCCTCGAACAACTTCATATTGATTCAACCTAGACCTGTTACCAATCATTATTCGTTCCATTCTTTCCAAGTACCTAAACCAAGTTAAGGTCTCAAATAAAAAAAGGATAAACTACACAATTAACTGACAAAAACACAGATATCTAACAATTATTCAGGCAAGCTGAATAACAGGAGAGAGAGGGGGAAGATTAACAAGATCATTATTCAATCAAGTTGAATAACAGTAGAGAGACAGAGGGAAGAATAACCACATCTTACTTCCAGCAGTCTCATCAGCCATACAAAGAACAGTGAGTCCATCAGTGCGCTTAACATGGAAAATATACCGATCTTGGGAATACGAAACATGACTATCGTTGTTCCCCGGAATCTTGTCCAGTATCTGACGAGCGATCGCACTCGCGTTCGTCGATGTCGCCGTGAATTCTGCTAATACAATAGATCCTCTCGCCACCAAAGCGTAAAGGATCGCCATCTCTCTCTCTCTCTCTCTCTCCCTCTCTCTCTAATTTGATACTATCATCTAAGGTTTTGAAGACAGAATTCAGAAACCGTGTGTGATTGATAAAAGTCAGAGCCGATT
The DNA here is from genome assembly GCA_037126225.1 of Dillenia turbinata. Taxonomy (NCBI): domain Eukaryota; kingdom Viridiplantae; phylum Streptophyta; class Magnoliopsida; order Dilleniales; family Dilleniaceae; genus Dillenia; species Dillenia turbinata. The sequence goes on from JBAMMX010000014.1 coordinate 4,835,788, forward strand.
TTGAGAGGGAGATCGGAAATTAGGGTTTTGGAAGTAATTTTGGCGGAATTGAGATTGAAATTAAAGAGAGAGAAACTGTGTTGTGTTGTTAATAATGAGAGAGAGAGAGAGAGAGAGAGAGAGGTGGGGACGGATGAGTATGGGATTTTGAAAGAGTTGAGAAGAAGGTGAACACGTTAGTCGCTCTTTCTTGTCGACACTCGACGAGGAAAGAAAAAATTCGGTGGTCAACCGACTTCGACCGTAATTTTTCTCCTCCAATCACATGTCTTCCTACGTTTTCTCAGATCTCAAGCTCAATCCCAATATTTTCTGAGACATCGAGGATCTTTTATTTCCTCAATGGACAACGTTGTATGTTCTAGCGAGATTCATTTTTTTCCTCACATTCCCTTAATGTTTAGCTAACCCAAACCTAAAAGTCAAAACATTTAGGGTCAAGTTTGGATACGAAATGAATTTTTCCTTTTTTCCGTAAAGATAAGAAACAAAAATTTTAAAATAAATTAAAATTTTAAATTATATTATTTTTTATCATATCATGTATGAAATGTTGAAAACATTTTATATTAAAATCAAATATATTATTAAAAAATATTATACATGAATAAATTAATAATTGATTTGACTTTAAAAATATTTAATTTTTTATTTATATATTTGTAATAATGAATTTTTTTATATAAATCTATTTTATTATAATATTTTATTAAAATAATAGATTATTAGATTTCATATTATTATATTATTTTTTATTTTTAATATGGTGTTAGATTCTCCTTTATAAAAAGGTTGCAAAAATACCTCTGCATTTTTGGTCCGGTGCATTAGGAATCTCCAAATATCCTCTCAGGTGTCCACATGCACCACCTGAATTTTTTTCAATAGCTATTTGAATCGTTGTGGTATATTATATTTTTCAAATTCAAATAATTTTTATTATATTATATTAAATTTAAAATATTATGTATTAAAATTAAATCAATTATTAAAAAATATTATGTATTAAAATTAAATCAATTATTAAAAAATATTGTATATTATAATGAATCAATAATTGGTTTGATTTTGTAAATATTTGATATTTTTGTTTTCATATTTATAGCAATAAGTTTTTTTTTTTTAATATAAATTCAATTTATTATAGTTTATCAAAACATTAGATTATTAGGGTTTATATTATTATATTATTTTTCATTTTTAATATGATACCAAAATAACGTTCAAACATTTTTAATATGGATAAATTTTTATTCAATAATTAATATAAAGTCATTATATTTAGTATATTTATGATTTCATTACCACGTTACAATAGATTTTTTTTTTAAACAGTGCAATAGTTTTTTTATTTCAAAAAAAGACATACCTGCCTAGAGTTACACAATAGAAAGTAGCTCTCAAATATGCTCTCTTATTAGAAGCTATTGATATTCCAACGATTAAATTATATTTATTTTGTGTATTATGAATTATTTTATTTTATTTTTATTCGATATGGGTCCTAAGTTGCATGGAAAGGGAAACAAAAATGGAGAAATGTAAACGGATAGAAAACGATACAAAAAAAATGACATTTTGTATAAATACAGGAAATAGAAATGCGTGCAAGTACGTAAATATAAAAATATAAAAATTTTTATTTAAACATTAATTATTTTATAAAATAATAGAATAACTAAATTTTATAATAAAAATCTAAAATAATCAAATATATAATTATTAATCATAAAACAAATAATAAAAAAAATCAAAATTATAATTAAATAAACAAATAATTTATTAATTATAGAAAAATATGTAAAAAATATAAAATATAAGAATTTTTATATAAATATTAATTAATTTATTTTGTAAAAACATTTCGAAAACGTTTTAAAAACATAAAATATTTCGAAAATGGGGAACGTTAGTATTGAGAAATTTCTATATATCATAGTATAAGTCCCACCCTCACTTCTATAATCACTAAATAAATTAAATTTATTACTAAATTCTGATTTTAGTAGATATCCTTTAGTTAAAATTTTTGACTAAATAGATGTAAACTTCTAATTTTAATCTTTTACGGATAAACATATTTCAATACTAATCTTATGGTATTATGAGTTCATTAACATGTTAGCAGGTTAACCTACTATGGAAAGTAGTTAATTCGTAATTTTAACAACTTCCTCTAAGTTATATTGTAGATATGTTGATTGACCAAGCTTTAAGATTGGGACAAATCATATAGAGCATATTAAAAAAAAATTAATGGACAATATCAGTTTGAGAATAAAATGAAACTTCATATCCTCAAGAGAACAGTCTAATGATCACAATATTTTCTTATAATCTAATGATCTCGGATTTAAATTCGTAACAAAAAAATATAAAACTTCCCACGCCTGATAATCAAGTTAACCCATAAATTTAAAAGTATAATCAAATTTGCTAAACTAATGGATTGGGATTCTTGGATTTGACTGAACACTAAATTAAGAACCGGTATAAGTGTTACTTTTTTTAGGTATTTGATTATCGATATTTAAAAATTTGACTAATCTGATTCGAGTAATTATGGAGTTAATTCTCTCACTCTTAGTGTCTATTTTTCATTCTTAGACTCAAGCTTGAGACTTTTGTTAAGGGGATCCAGTGTCCCGCTATTAGACCTAGAGGTTATTGGTAGTGTAAGTATTATTAAAAAATTAAAATTCACCCCGTGCACAAAGTGTTTCCTGTCTTGTAGGGATAGGAGAATGATGAGCGTATATGTACGTAATATTTTTTTTGTATTTTTTATAAAAAGACTATTTTCACATCTCGAATCCGTAATCTTAAAGTCATAAAGAAATAATTCAATCGTTACACCAACGTTCACACACCTCTAGTGTAAGTATTACTATAATACAAAAACTCAAAACTTTTCAATTTTAGATATAACCATTGCATATAAATTAAAGTATAAATCTAACTAAAATTTCAAGCTAATACCCCTTCCTATAAATCACTCATCATTTTAGGAAAAATTCTCCATGCTTTTTCTTTGGGTAAATAGAAAATATTCTAATCCACGAATTATATTCCTTGGTAATTACAGAACCCCAAATTTAAGGAAAAAGTTTTTTTTTTTTTTTTTTTTTTTGCTATCAACCACCTTGGATGATATGAAGTCCAAAATAAAGAAAAGATAATAACGTTAGGTATGTCTCTTAAACATAAAATAAATAATTTCCTAAGATATATATTTTCTTGGAAAACTTTATCATAAGATCCTCTAGCTAGGATCACTTTCTCTGTAATTATCCTTTTGTTTCTTTGTTAAATGCATCTGTCCCTCCATGGAGGACTTCAAATAGAACGTATATATATTTCTCTAAATAAAAAACAGAAAATAATCATGTGAAGTATAGAATTTTAGGAAGATTTCATTGTGTTTGAGAATTCATCAGTGAGGTCAAAGGAAAAAAAAAAAAAATTCCAAAATTTCCTTGCTAAATATTTTCCAAAATTAACGAACTTTAAATTAAAATTTAAGTAAAATAAAGATTGAACTAGTGAATCCGTCTATTTTAGAAACTCGAATAAATTTAGCGATATTTTTTGACATTTAATGAGGAATCGATATAATAAAAAATCAATTTTATGGCAAAATTATACATCAAATTTCAAATCACACAATCAATAATTTCAACTTGTATCTAAAATCCCAAAGTTTGAGTATTTCAAATAACACGTCTATGACATTTGAATTCTTATCTTAGATATTCTTTTATATTTAAATTTTAAATATCATATAATCAAATTATAATCATTATAATTACATATTACATTAATTATCTTCCTCCAAGCCTTTTCTCTCAAAAAAATTATTATTGTCGATTTGAATTTTTTTTTGAGAAAAATTGAAACAAAAATTCAATTTTTCTCAAAAAAAAATTCAAATCAACAATAATAATCATATAGATATTTTATGTTATTATATTCTATTTTATATAGCATGTTATCTATATTATTATTTTTTTTATTCAACTATAATAATTGTACTTTTATCTTATTAAGTGAGATTAATATGGATATTTCTATACCATTATATTTTATCTTGTATCATGTCTTAATCTATATCTATATAATTCATATTATATTTTATTGTCATTATCCAACTTTTCTTAGATCTCTCTCCATTTTGATTAAGGAGTACTTATCATAGTCTCACACCGTCTAAGTGGAGCCTTTATCGGAGGTTTACATTTGTGTCTATACCATCTTAATTTTGTTTTCCTTAATTTTTTCTCGATAGACGCTCCAACTTTATCCTTAATATACTCATTTTTTATCTTATTTATCTCCATGTGTCCACACAAACACTTTAACATTCTCATCTCCATAAGTCTCATTTTCTCTCATAATTTTGATTTATTGTCTAACATTCAGATCTATACAATAAATCTGGTTTAATTGCCATCATGTAGAACTTCCCTTTAAGTTTTAAAGGTACCTTTCAATTATATAGAATACCCAAAACACTTCTCTATTTTGACCATTCTACTTGTATTCTATATGATAGATCTTTATCAATCTCTTTGTCTTTTTGTAAAATTGATTCGAAATACTTAAAACTCTCATTTGCACATAATTCTTCATTTTCTATATTAACCATTGTTTCACTAACGTTGGTATATCCAAACTTAAATTTCTATATACTCTATATTTGTCCTACTAAATCAAATAAATTCTTTCATTTCCACTATTTCCCTCCAAAATTCGAGGTTAACATTTACTCATTCATGTGTTTTATCCACTAAAACAATGTTATCTACAAGCAATAGGCACTATGGTACCATGTCTTAAATGTGTCAAGTGAGTTCATCCATAACTAGCGTAAAAAGATGATTTAACATTGACCCCTTGATATAGTCTTATCTTTATTAGAAACTCTTTGGTTAATCCTCATAATATCCTCACTTTTGTTATCATGCCCCTACATATGTCCCTTATCGCTTCAATATATGCTACTCTTACATCTCTTTTTTAAAATTCTCCACAAAATTTCCCTAAAGACTATATCATACACTTTTTCTAGGTCGATGAACACTACGTGTAAGTCCTATTTTCTCTTGATACTTCTCAACTAATTGTCTAATGAAGTGTATGGCTTCCATGGTCAACCTTTGATGCATAAATTCAAATTAATTTTCAGTTACCTTGATCTCCTTCTATAGTCTTCTTTCAATCAATCTTTCCTAGAGTTTCATGGTATGACTCATTAACTTAATACCCTATAATTTACACAATTTTGTATGTCACATTCATTTTTAAATATGAGTACTAAAATATACTTTTTTTTTTCCACTGATCAAACATTTTTTTCGTCCTCAATATTATGTTGAATAATTTTTTAAGCCGTTCAACACCTTGCTTCCCTAGACGCTTCCATACCTCTATCGGAATATCATCAAATTCAACCATTTTTCTATTTTTTTATCATTTTTAATATCTCTTCAACTTTTAAGAGTTGAATTATCTAATAAAAGTTCATATTTTTATACTCCTCTGACCTACTTAGTTCATCTAAGTTAATTTGATCATCTTGACTTTTATTAAACAGATGATAAAAGTACATCTTTCATCATTCATTTATTTCTTCATCATTTACTAACACCTTAATTCATTTTTAATACATCTTGTTTGTGTAAAATCTCTTGTTTTCATCTCTCTCGCTTTAACTATTTTATAAATATCCCTTTCCCTTCTTTCGTATAAAACCATCGATAAAAATATTTGAAAGCTTTATTCTTGGCTTCATTCATGCTCTCTTTAGCTCTTTCTTGGTTACTATGTACTTCTCTAAAATTTTCTTGTTCTTATTAATGTAGAATAATTTATAAGCAATTCTTTTCGTTTTTACTTTCTCTTATACTTCCACACCAAAATTTTTTATTTAGAGGTACATATCCTTCTAACTCACCAATTACACTCTTGGCCACTATTTTCACATGAAGTCTCATTTTCTCCCATGCCATATTAGGGTCACTATGTATTTCTCCTGAACTTTGTTCTACTAATCTCTCCTTAAAGTGATTTAGTTTCTCATTCTTTAAATTCCAATGACTTTTCTCTTTATTTCTTCCTCCAAAAAACCATAATCCCAATGTACCATTACATAACCATGGGTTAAATGATTTAAATAAATTCCACAATTGTGTGCCAGGTAGGGGTCGAACCTACGACTTTCTGCTTAGGAAACAAACGCTCTATCCACTTAGCTACAGGCACTTCTGTGGGACAAAATTTAGTAAAGGAAAAAGAGTATACGATTAAGAAATGAGACATTCTATCTCATTTGATGTGCCTTCTTTCAAATTAAGATTATACAAACTCAGATTCATTGTTTATGTAACTCATTTGAGAATCCATCTTTGTGTGTTGTGGTGGAGCAATTGAAATATATATCACACATCTTAAAAAGTTTCTCAAATAGAAAATATTTGGTTACTGACAAAAAACTAACTGTAAATGTGAGAACTCGTTATTTTTTGTTGGCTTGATGCGAATTAGTACTGTAGCGTGTAGAATAGCACTTCACCAAGCAAAAATAGAATTCAAAATAATATCTTGCACGAGCAGTATATATAGGGTTATTTTCCTTAATATTAGTTTAGAATTGAAAATGACTTTGATATTATTGTTTTAATTTGAGTCATAAAAATGTTGAAATCAATTTCTTGAAAATCAATTTCAAATAACAAATTTTAAAAAATAGTAAAATTGAAAAAAGGGGTCGGAAATCGACTTTAAGGTCAATTTATGAGAAATCGACTTCAAAGTCGAATGTTGATGATGCTTGATCAAAGTTAGAAGATGATGTTTGAACTATGAAGGTGAATCAAAGGGAAGTAAGCATGTGCGAATCAACAGCTAGGGACTCAAATGGTGGTGGAGAAGTTGATGAAGGCTAAAAGAAGTGGCAAACGACAATTGACAAGCAATACAATTGATGACGATCAAAGACGATTTCTAGAACTTGTAGATATACTCTAATGTTAGAGATGATGAAATCGGTGCTAGTGGTGTGTAAACAATAGCAAGTGACTTTTGGAGATGAGAGGACGAAGCTAAATTGAAACAAGAGGCGGCGGAGGTAGTAAAACAAATGCAAAGACAAATAGGCAGATAGAGACCTTGAGGGGATGAATAACGAAATCAACAATGAAGACGGAGACGATTCGAGGTATCACCGACGACTATGGCTAATATCAAGATGGTTATTTTGGACAGGTGGTTGATCAGCGACGAAATCGACAGTCGGATGGTGAATCAAAGATAGTCAAACAAGCAGCGAACTGAAGCAATCAGACGTCAAATGGCGGATTGGGGTTGTTGATGCAAATGTTGAACTAAAATCGGTGGCAGAGGCAATTCGACACTACTAGAAAAATGGATATCAGCAACGGAAAAATCCGTCACTGATACCCAAATTTCTGTTCCTGAAAGTATCAACGACGGAAAATAAGCGACGGATTTTTCTGTCGCTGAAAGTCACATCGTTAATTTTCACGATGGATCAGCAACGGATTTTTTACCGACGGAATTTTTCCGTAACTAATCCATCGTTAATTACCGATGGATTAGTGACGATTTTATTTGCGACGAAAAATTCTGTCGCTAATTTCATTTTAGAGTTTTCAAATTATCGACGGATTATTAGCGACGGAAATAATTCCGTCACTAATCCGTTGGTGAAATTCGTAAACCAAATGTGCACGGGTCCGGGCGCTCGCTCGCACGCACGCCCCTATTATAAATGTTGAAAAAATTGCTATCACCAAGATTCGAATTTGGGTGTGAGAGATAAATCCGGAGAGCCTTAACCACTATACCACCATCATATTTATGTTATTAATTTATTTTTTTTTATTTCTATACTTTATTTGGAACTCTTAATATTAAAAATACAATAAACTATATTAATAAAAATATAAAATTTTATTTAATAAAAACACAAAATAATATTTAATAAAAACAAAAAATTATATTTAATAAAAATACAAAATTATTTTTAATAAAAATACAAAATTATATATTAATAAAAACAAAAAATTATATTTAATAAAAATACAAAATTATTTTTAATAAAAGAATGAAATTATATTTAATAAAAACACAAAATTATATTTAATAAAAACAAAAAATTATATTTAATAAAAATAAAAAATTATATTTAATAAAAGAATAAAATTATATTAAATAAAAACACAAAATTATATTTAAAAAAAAACAAAAAATTATATTTAATAAAAATACAAAATTATATTTAATAAAAAAACAAAATTATATTCAATAATTTCAAAAAATTATATTTAATAAAAATAAAAAATTATATTTAATAAAATAATAAAATAATATTTAATAAAAACACAAAATTATATTTAAAAAAAAACAAAAAATGATATTTAATACAAATACAAAATTATATTTAATAAAAACACAAAATTATATTCAATAAAAACAAAAATATATATTTAATAAAAACACAAAATTACATTTAATAAAAAATATCCTAATTTAATAAAAAATAAAAAATTATATTTAATAAAATGTAAAATTATATTCAGCCATGGATTAGCGACGGAAATTTTAGCGACGGAATTTTTCCGTCGCTAATAGGTCCGATTTTGTCTTTTTTAATTTTAGTGATGGATTAGCAATGAAATTTTTTCCGACGGAATTTTCCGTCGTTGTTTCGTCATAATTTTATTATTAATTAGCGACAGATAACTATCTGTCGCTAATTTTCGTCGCTAATTCCATGTTTTCTAGTAGTGTGAGGATGAAGGTTGAATGAGATACTGAAATCAATGGCTAAAGGTGATTGCGATTGAAACTCTAAACCACAATGAGAAGAGAACAATTATGTCTTTAAAGTTGATTTGATTAAATTTTTTTCCCACTATTTTTCCTATTTTCTAAAAATTGAGAAGATATCCATTTGAAACCGATTTCCAAAAAATCGAATTCAAAAATTGATTTTAAAGAAATTGACTTCAATAATTTTGTGATTCAAATACAAAAAACAATATCAAAATCATTTTTAGTCCTAAACTCAACATTAAGGAAAATAACCCGTATATATAGTTATGCTAACAAAAATAAATCAAATATAAGATAATCGTTATATCTTAGATATGATAATTTACGATTACACATATTAGTTGGTTAGAATTTCGTGTTATGAGACCAAATGAAAATATAATGAACTTAAAAGAATAATATAAAAGAAAATATAGGGAATGGTTTTATTTCTCAATATACCCTATTTAGAATTTACACCCTATTTATAAATTCTCATAAAAATCTTTAAAATTTGTTATCTTTTAATATTTATATGAATTATATGACCTTTTGGTTATATTTACATTACAGAAAGTAAATATTAGATAAAGAGGAAAGAGCATATTTATGACTTTTCAATATTTTGAGTGAATAATGGATATAGACAAACCTTTGATATTTATAACAAATATTTTTCTCTCTAGATGTCTCTAATTCCTTTGTATTTCTAAAACATATAAACCTTTTCTGCATGGAATGATAAAATATTACTTAGAATAAGTATTTTAATCATGAACAACAACAAATATTTTGCTCAATATATAAACCTTCTCTCTCTCTCTCTCTCGCGGGGGGATCATATCAAATTATATAAAATTTGAATCAATTTACTCGAATTAAACTTTGGGTTAAATAGTTTGCGTTTTATTTACCCAACTAACTTCACAGAACATGAATATTGTTAAAAAAATCTGTTTAATTTTAAAATAATAATTTATTCAAATTAAATTATTCGAATCAATTTACTCAAACTAATTCTACAGTTTTGTTAATCAGATTTTGGTCTAGCTTGAATAAAAATTTTTATTTTTCAAATCGAACCATTAATCGAATAAAATTATTCAATCGATTTGATTTTTATTAATCCGAATCAAATAATCTAATTTTTTAATGATTTACGTCAACGAATGATTTGATTCGAACAATGAATACCCCTAGTTGTGAGCTCATGCAAGGGAAAAGTGACCTCTCCTTAAAATAACAATTGCAACCTTTACAACTAATTGATGTTGATGATCTCTACTTTCTTAATACAGTTTTCATCTCCCTTCCAATTTGAATATGTAGAAAACCAAAAAATAAAAATAAAAATTCCGTGGGCCCTGTCATCCCACTTACAAGTTGGCAAAGTCTTGCCTTTTCTATTTCACCTTTAGTTCTATTTGACCCAATAATGGTATTGTGTGATGTCCTAGCTAGCCTCTCCTATAATAATTTGCTCATAGCTATGATACCTTCTCGTGCATCTATTGTCACCTCACCGTGACAAATTGTTGGGGGCAGGGGGAAAGTTGCAACGAGGGCACGGCTGCCTTCCCCACTGAATTTTTCTTTCAAAATTTAGTGTATATATTCGAAAAATAATAATTTTTTTCAAAATATATTTATTTTTTTAAAAAATATAGCTATACAGCCTTTTCTTTTATCTAACTACTTGATCAATTTCACCTCTTTCTGAGTATTTGTTACTTCACCCTTTTAAATTATTTTTGTTTCACCATTAATTAAGGTTAAGTTTTGTGAATTTAGAATTAAAATAAATTTTTTAATGCAAAAGTTTATAATAATAGCAAATAAAAATAAAGTAAAATAAATTTAAATAATTTAAAATTTTTTATTTTACCTATATGATTTCCATAAGTGAAGATACCATCGAGAAAGGGAAAAAAAAAAAAGAAAATCTTATTTTTAAACTATTATTAATGATTATTAGTCGCAAATTAATGTTGACCAATTGGCTAAAAAATAAAAAAAAAATAAAAAAAAGGAAAAAGATAATGTGTGCCGACGTCCGCGTTTTCTAGAAAGCCCAAAGCGCGTGATAGAGAAATGAATAAATGCGACGTATATGCATTTGTCGCTTTTCATTTTTTCTTCTTAAAATTTTTCTTCATTTACCGATTAAACCACAATATAAACTCAAAATACTATGTTAATAAAAAATGCAAAGACCTCGGAGACTGATACCGGACTGAGATTTAGCAACCACTGTTTTTTGGTCGGGATAGCATGCAGTTCTATTCTTCCTGTGACAAACATCCCCCCCCCCCAACCAAATATATGAAATGGAGAAGGCTCAATTGATAATCTGGCATTTTTTGATCTCTCAGGAATAGTTAAAGCGATAAAATTTTTTCACTTTTAATTTTTACTTTTTGATTCGATTCCGTTTAATTATATCTCTTTATATAAAAAAAAAAATAACTGACATTCTTTACAACTAAGAAATCTAAATATTGGAGTTTAATTGGGCAAAATTAATTATAAAAATAAGATTGGTTGAGAAAAAGTTTATGAATATTATATATTAAAGTAAATTTATGATAATAATTTTTTTAAAAAATAATAATTATAATATAATTAAACAGAACATTTTATAACATTTAGAGGGTGTTTGGGAGTATAAGTCAAAATTAAAATTCTAATTATTTGGTAACTAAAATTTATAAAATTGCTTATAAGCAAAAAAAGTACTTATAAACCAAAAAAACAATAAACTGCTCCCATCAGTTTTTTCATTTTAATACTTATAAGCACAATTAAAATAAATTATTGTGACCAATAAAATTACATTTGCATCCTTTTATATTTAACAAAAATTACAACTATACCACTTCTTATGTCTATTATGGTCTTTTTTATATTAAGTACTCATTTTACCAAACAATTAATTACTTTTAAGTAATATTTATCCAAACAGATAATAACTTATTTTTAAAAAAAATTAAAATAAATTTATAAGTTAAAAAGTTATTTATAAATACTAAATACTTATAAGTGACTTGTTTAAACAATCCCTGACCCTTTAAAATACTTATAATAGGACAATAGTAATTCGATCACGTCACTCTTTTGCAATATATATATATATATATATATATATATATATATATATATCATATAATATAAGTTAATATAGTACAACTCTTCACATCATAGATTTAGCTCCCATGGGAGTTTGAGAAGAAAAAAACCTAGTGCAGTAAAAAACTTAAATTTGATGGGGGGGAAAATTCAGCTAAACATCCAATCAATTATTGAACATCTGCATCAGTCAATTATTGAACAAAATTAGACAAAACATCTCATGGAGAAAAAAAAAAACTAATAAAAGACATGGAATCAAGGCTTTTACATTTTTGTCACAACCTGGTGACACTAGTTGGTGGTGTACTACTGCAGGGAAATTTACCTTCCATCTTGTCCTCGTGGGCCTCCTAGGGACAATATTCTTAACCTTCGTCACTCGAGTTATACTTAAATTTGATTCAATTTAATCAAATTTTAATCAAATTTGAATATATTAATTTAAATATCGAGTCAAGTTCAAATATTAAAATACTCAACTTAAAATATTTACGAGCCTAATTGAATCTAATCAAATTTTATATATTATATTATATTTAATAAAATGATCGCTAATCAAATTTAATCGAGTTGAGTTTGAATATTGTAAAATTCTTTTCGAATCAAGTTCGAGTTTGAAAAATTAGTTTCGATCGAGTTCAAATCGAATATCGAGTAAGACAATCCTTAATCGTGTCGAGTTTGAGTAGACTCAAGTATCGACTCGACTCGACTCGATTATACCCCTAATCCTTAGAATGAGAGGTGCTATGTGAAAATCTTGTATTCTTTTTATGACACCAAAATATATATATATATCAGTAGATTCTACATGTGATGAATTGACGACCAAAACTAAGATTTGGCTACAATTTTAAGGAATGAAGAAAATTCTACCCTTTCTCATTTAAATCTTTCTATTTTAGCCTAATAATATTTAATTTCTCTCTCTCTCTCTCCCTCCCTCCCTCCCCCACCTGGTAGACCATCCTTTATCATTCTAGAGATGTCCACAAGCTTGTCCGACCAGTTTGATTGGTATGCCTAATGTTTTAGTGGTTCTAGTAAAGATTATTGAAATCAATGAAATTATATTATTTTAGGTCAAAGTTTTTTTTCCCCAGTATTTCATCACTTGTGTCTGAACATTCGATTAATCCGATTCAAACAGTTATGACCCAATTTAAAGACTGGCTCTTTAACACCTACTTTTTTATTTTTAAAACTCGAATTTGAGATAATGATCAAGAAAATCTATCACTAAACCCATAGAAAGTTAATTTAGATCAAAGTTTGAGAGTATTAGAACTAAGATTCATGCTTTTATAATAAAACTCAAACATAGACAAATTAATGAATTTGGACATAAAGTTTAACAGTAGCTTGAACATTATAATTTTTTGTTTAAATCTCACTAGGTTAAACTCAAACTCGATCAAATTTGTAAATTGCTCATGTTTGTGTACTATATCCAAATGATAATAAATACTTATTTTGGCCGTTTTAAAAGTGAAACCAAGGCAAGGCTCATGCATTGGGTCCATGATTTTCCAAACTTAACCATGCATGTGGTACCTTGAAAGAAAATATCAAGCTTTGTACCGCAAGCTTACAAAAAACAGCTGCCACAATAGTCATCCATTTTCACTCCCTTCCACTCAATCAAACTCACAACTTCCACCTCACAGTCTTTCTTTAAAATAGCTCCCAACCCTTCACCAGGGAACCAAGCCCCAAACACCAAAAACCTGAGAGAGAGAGAGAGAGAGAGAGAGAGAAAGATCCCAATGTCATCCAACAAGCTTTCTTGTGTCCTGATAATTTTCTCTCTCCTCTTCTATGCAACATTTTCTAGCGCATGCTACACATGCGGATGCGGCCAGAAGCCTCCTCCTTGCTACAAGCCACCTCCACCACCGGTTGCATACTGTCCCAAGGACACATTGAAGTTTGGTGTCTGTGCTGATCTCCTAGGAGGTCTCGTTGGTGCAGTGCTGGGAACACCAGTCTCTGAAAAGTGTTGCAGTTTGCTAGAAGGCTTGGCTGACTTGGAAGTTGCCCTCTGCCTATGCACTGCCCTTAAGGCCAACGTGCTTGGAATTAACTTGAATGTGCCCATTTCACTTAGTGTAATTGTTAGTGCTTGTCAAAAAACTATTCCTCCTGGCTTTAAATGTGAGTAGGGAGGGGGGTTTCAGTTGGAGTATTCTATCACTTTGTTGTGCATTTTAAGTTTGTTTTTTGTCAGCTTTGCATTTGTTGTTGTGTTGCAATGCAACTATCTTGTTGCTTGTCTTTGGTGGTCGTGAATGGTGGGAAGGGATTGTAGTGTGGATTTGTTTTGATTTGTAACCTTTGGTTAAGGATCCAATGGCAAATGTGGAACGTACTGATAACTGGGTCTTGTTTCTTGCCTTAGTGTGTCTCAATTGATATTTTTCTGTCTATTGTTGACATTTTCAAATGTTGAATGCAATCATAGAAACTCTCTCTCTCTCTCTCTCTCTCTCTCCCCCCCCCCCATTTTGTCTTGAAAGAGAGTTGTATCGGAAAGAGAGACTAAGCAATCAAAGCTCCCTCATCTCTGCTCCGACTCTTTCCAGCCTACTGTTTTTATTATAGAATTTGCTATTTTTGTTAGGGCCATTGATCTTAAAAATACAGCAAGGAATGGTTGCAGAAGCTTCTCATTGATTTAGTTAGTTAAAAAAAAATAATAATAAAAACTTCATTTTGGGCTAATATGCAAGGCATCTTGATATTTTTGAAGAACAATTTCAAAAAAAAAAAAAAAAAAAAAAAAAAAGGAAAGGGAAGCAAAGACTTTTGGCATATAGAGAAAGAGATTGATGTTTAAGCCTTAAAAAATTTTTTCATTCTTTTTTTCTTTTTCTTTTTTTTTTTGTCTAAAGATAATTTGGTCATTGAACATATCCACTATATGTTAGTTATTACTGATTGAAGAAAATATTTTTTCATAAATAAAACTTTGTCCAATAAAATCGTTCCTTAGGTTTGTGTAGTGCGTAGCCATTGATTGAATATCGTCGAATACTTTATTTAGAAATATTATAAAAATATGAAATTTAATGATTCATTAATTCAATAAAATATTATAATATATTGTGTTTGTATAGAAAAGTCATTATTATAAATATAAAAATAAATATTATAAATATAAAAATAAAAAAAGTTAAATATTTTTAAAATTAAATCAATAATTGATTTGATTTTGATACATAATATTTTTTAAAATATTTTTTAAACATATGATAATATTTTAATAGTGTGATATTATATCATAAAACCTTGTGTAAAAAGAATTTATCCATTTTTTTTTAAAAAAAACTCTTATATCCGATAATTATTCTAATCCGACTAAATTCTGTTCAATCCGAGTTAAACCTTTAAGAGATAAAACACTCCTGATACTAATTTTCTCTATACACAATATTTAAATCCAAGATTTTATTTAAAAAATATCAATATTTAATCATTTTACTAAATAAGTTAGACAAAAAGAATTTATCGCATGAGAACGGGTGAAAATTTCCACATTTTTTTGGACCACTTGTCTTTTTATATTCAGCCAATGGCACACTATTCAACCCTTGTTCAGGATTGAAAATTTACACGTATTTGGGTTTACAATCAGGGGGAAAAAAGCTGGAAAATTAAAAATAAATGAAACTTCAGATATTTGAAGAAAAATCGATCAAATATTTAAAATTAAATTTTATTTCTTTTTAAGTTTATTCATTTTTTAGGAAAAAAATTTATTGATTCGATATTAAACTCAAATTTGCTGCACAAATCTGCAAACACATGGACCTGTATATTAATTGCGGAAAGAAAGATAAGTATTTTTCAAGATAACGAGAATATGTTTTATTTATATAAAGAAATATATATTATCAAAAAGTGTAAGTGAATTATTTGATTTGGGAGGAAAAATAGAAAATGGAAAAAAACAAAAGAAGAAAACAAAAGCATAACGGGGGCTCAATAAGGCTCACCAAACACGTTCACGTGGTGGACTCAAAGGGGATGGACCAGACCATGCAGGGCCACTAATCTTCTACTTGTCTGTAGTATACTGTAAACGACATACCAACAACCATAGGGTAACGGTTCTTAATTAAGACTTTGAATTTAAATTTTAAAAATATAAAGGTGGATATTAAGAGAGTCAATCGTTTAATAGATTCTCAATGTTGGAAGTTGGTTTGTGTTTTGTGTGTACTTTGTCTATGACAAATCTCACATGATCTTCACCACCCTCCCCAAGGTGAAAGGACCCCAATCCCTCACAATCACAAGTGGGGATAAGAGAATACTTTGTGTTCACTATGTTCCAAATCAATCCAGCCCATCTATAAAACAAAATCTCCCTCGTGCCCCCTAAAAAAGATAAGGAAATGACACTACAATTACATCTACTTTGCCCAAATATCCACAACTATACTAAATTGCACGAGCTAGGTATTTTGCAGATAAATAATAAATAACTAGTACTTTGATACTATTCTATAGTATCGAATTTATTCAAAAAATTAGATATATTGTCCTAAGTAAAAACATTATGGTATATATTAAATCTCGATTAACTCAATATTTTGGACTTGATATATAAATATGAAATATTTTATGTACAAAGGAAGTACGAAATATTTAATGGAAACAAAATACCCAAGAACCAAATCCTCATGCAATGCAAACCCGTAAGAAACGGATATCATATCGACTAAACCTTTAATTTGATTTTTTATATTCAATTTTTTCTCGAATTTTAATATATTGCTAATTGTTATGAATGTTGAAAAATCTGGTAAATGTCCATTATGGAATATATATCCAAAACACATGATATCACGTGTAACAACTTGGAAATCACGTGTTATCATCCAGCTCAAATTGTTGCTGACTCACTTAAATCTCCTACCATGTGTCAACACATTGCAACCTAGGTGCTGACTCACCTGAAACTCGTGCCACGTGCCAGTATGTCATAACTCTAAATACTAACTCATCACCTCTTTCAATATCTATAATTAGCACATCTTAAATCTCATTTGTATATCATTCTCTGAAAAATGAAATGAAATTTTATTCTCTCAATGATATTCAAACTTCTTCATTAAGTTAGATCTTTCGACATTATTTCTTTTTAGAGTATTTCATAATACGTTGTCAACGTGGAACTCTACTTGAGAAATGTAGTAGAGAATGGAGTCTCATTATTTAAAAATAATCAGGTACGTTTTTACCAATTATTTTCTATTGGCCCATCTTGTAAAATTTCAATTTCTCCCTCTTGATATTTCTGGAAGAATTATTTATCATGAATTCTTGATGTTGAAATGAATCTTGAAACAATAGGTTTTGGAGATACCATTAAACCAAATAATGTTACAATACAAAATTGTGTAAAAACAATGATTTTCATTTGATATTATCTTGATGAAAATTTGAAAACAAAATATCTTACTATCAAAATCCCTATCGGAGTTGTGGAAGAATTTAAAAGAAAGATATGACCACTTGAAAATAGTTGTTTCGAATTTTCCATTTTTTATATCTCAAATTTGCTTTCATAGCAAGAAAAGGGATTCAAGAAGACTCTGAATTGATTTCATGTCTTTTTGTCACCGAAAAGAATAATTAATTATTAATGAAAAATCACGAAATCTAACCATCTAGTAGCAGTCCATTCCTTGAAGCGAATGAGATTAGATATAAATATGGAAGGGGTCTGGGTCATAATCGTGGCTATCGTCATGGTCGTGGACATGGTTGAGAATGAAATGATCATTACAATAATGATATTCGCAACCATGATCCCTTAAATCAAAAGAGCAAATATTACCACCAGAAGTGGGTTGATAATAATGGGAAAGGAAAAGAGAAATTCTCAAGAGATTCTGATAATATTTGCTATTGGTGCGTTGGCATGGGACATTAATCACATATATACCGAACTCCAAAGTATCTTATTGAACTATATCAAGCCTCCTTAAAGAAAAAAAATAAGGATGTGAAAACAATTTTTGTCAAATCATGTAGTGATAATAATATGGATATAACTCATCTTAATTTGTTTGATTTCTTTGAAGATCCCAAAGGAAAAATAAATCATTTGATCAATGATGGAAATGTCTAGATTTATGTTATGAATAAATAATTTTAGTTTTAATGTTTTTGTTATATGATGCACTTTATTATTTATTTTTTATTGATTTTACTTGTTTATGATTGCGTACAAAAGTATTAATTCTCTCTTTTATTTTTCTTAAATAAGATATGCTATTGTCAATAATTTAAGATCCATGAGAAATGAAGAAGATATATGTCTCATTATAGTGTTACAACACATGCAATACTTAAGAATATGAATTATTTCTCTAACCTGAAGTTAGGAGAAATAAACGTTAATATCATAAATGACATTGCAAAATTAATAGAGGGCTCCAGCAAATGAAATATATGTTTCCTTAAAAGAACAAAATTAGTTATAAATAATACACTATGTTCTTCGAAGTCTCAAAAGAATTTGTTAAGTCTAAAGATATTCATAAAAATGGGTATCATATTGAAACAATGAGTAATGCAAATACAAAATATTTGTATATTACAAGTATCATTGCCGAAAAGAAATATGTTGTAAAAAAATTGTCTTCTCTTTCATGTGAATTAAAATACACATTTAGTAAACAAGAAGTTTACTGATCCCAATGATTTTCTCATTTGGCATGATCGATTAAGCCATTCTGGGTCAGTAATGATGGGAAAAATAATTAAAAATTCACATAGTCATATATTAAAAAATTAAAATGTGCTAAAATCAAATGAATTTTCATATATTGTTTGTTCTTAAAGAAAAATTATTGTGAGACCTTCTTCAATGAAAGTAAGAATTGAATCCCCTGAATTTCTAGAAATAATTCATGGTAATATATGTGACCAATTCATCCACCATGTAGATCTTTTAGAATTTTTTTTTTTTTTTTTGGTGTTAATTGATGCATTTATAAGATGATCACTATTGAAGGTAAGTTTTGACTCCACAGATCTGGTTTTTTGTGACTCGAATGAGTGCTTGATAAAGAAATTTAGAACTTATTAAAGACCGCTAGAGGGTACTCCGATAAGGGAGACTCTAATGGTCAAGTAAGAAATAGTGGTTTTCAAAAGGAATCGAAACAGACTTAGGAAAAAAGGGAGGAAGAATCTCCCTGCAATTTGTTTGACATTTGTGAAGTCAAGGGAGACTTACCTGACTTGATGTATCGAAGGCTTTTATATGAGATTCCGTAAGAGCCGTGTGTATTCGAGACGTTATAACCCTAATTTTTTTACGAAAAGATCCAAAAATTTCGGATTCTAAACATTAGAAATTTGAAATCATTATTTAGGAAGTCTGATTATACGGGGAGATTATTTCTCTTATTGATTAGATTTTTAAGGGTTTCCTTCCTTATCCAAGAGCGTTTTATACTAAAATAGGAAATCTAATCACGATGAGATTCGATTGAATATTACTGCTCAGGAGTCGAAGTACACGGTTCTTTAAGTATTCAGTAGTCATCAGTTGAATGAAAAGGATAGCTGTTTGGTCTTACTGAAGGTGCCTATGGTGTAATCGTCTTTGTATGGATTGATATATTCGCTGTTCGGAAGAACTGAGCCCCTCGTGACTATGGGTGTTCACGTCTGGCTTCCGGGCACTTGGATACCACACCGACTGTTGTTTGGATCATGTTTCATCAATCCCATATTTGCTTATTATCAAATCATAACTTGGTGTTTGCAAGATTGTTTTCTTAAATCATTAAGTTAAGAGTACAATTTTCAAATTATCCAATTAAAACAATTGAGGTAGATAATGCCGGCGATTATTCGTCTCATGCTTTTGATGAATATTATATATCTATTGGCATCAGTGTTGAATATCTTATAGCCTATGTTCAACATCAAAATGGTTTAGATAAATCATTTATCAAATGCTTGCAATTGATTAATAGATCATTATTAATTAGAACAAAACACCCTATTTCTGTATGTGGATATTCTATTTTACGTTCAACAACATTTATACTTATAAGGCCGATAAATTATCATAAATGCTTCACTTTACAATTGGCTTTTGGCTATTGGCTATGACTCTAATATTTATATGCGGTTTATGTTTTTGTAACGGCATAACATCAGACTAAAATGGGATCCCAAAAAAGGATAGAAATATACGTTGGGTATGAGTCACCTTCAATCATCAGACATTTTGAATCTTTGATAGGTGATATTTTCACTACAAGATTTGCAGACTGTTATTTTGATAAATCAAATTTCTTAATATTACGAAGAGGAAATGAACAATCAAAAAAGGAAAGCGTATGGCACAAATCATCATTAACTCCACTTGATTCTCGTATGAAAATTTGTGAATTAGAAGTTCAAAGAGTAACACATTTACAAAAGATTATAAATCAATTGACTGATGTGCTCATTGACTCAAAAAGAGTTACAAAATCATATTTTCCTGTTGAAAATGTACCAATCAAACTTGATTTTCTGGTTGGACAATCCCCAAATATTATAACAAATGAGTTTAAAGCACGATTAAAACGTGATAGACTTCTTTACGTCAAAGATAAAAATTCTCAAAAGAAAAAATAATCTATTGATCATAATCACTTAAAAGAATCAAATAATAAAGAATTTCATAAGATTTTTTATGATAAAATTCATACTCGTATAGAGCTAGATATAACTCTTAGAGAGCACAAGTTTCAAACTCTTAAAGAGCATATAAATGAAATTTTCATAAATTTCCCCAGTACAAGTGGATGATATTTTTGCATATAATATAACACTTGAAATTATGAAAGAAATCGAGAATGTTAAACAAAAATCTATTGAGAAATGTTGACAAAAAAATGATTGGATAAAATGGAAAGATGCAATCTAATCTGAATTAGATTCATTTACTAAATGCAAGGTTTTTGAACTTGTAGTCCAAACACCCAAAGGTGTAAAATCCGTCAGATATAAATGGATTTTTATATGAAAACGAAATAAGAAACTTGAAATTATGCGACATAAAACACGTTTTATAGCACAAGAATTTTTGCAAAGACCAAACATTGAATATGATGAGACATATTCTCCCTATAGTGGATGCAATTACATTACAATTTCTTTTGATCTTAGTGGTAAATGAAAAGCTCGAGATACATTTAATGGATGTGTCACTATTTACTTATATGGGATATTGAAAAATGATATTTATATGAAAATCCTTGAAGGATTTAAACTGTAAAAAACATGTGATCCAAATTGTCAATAAATTTACTTTATTACATTGCAAAGACTTTTGTATGAGTTAAACCAGTCAGGGTGAATGTGGTATAATCGTTTAAGTGAATGCTTACTTAAAAATGGTTATACAAATGACCCATTATATCAATATGCTTATATTAAGAAAACTGAAATGAGATTTGTAATTATTGTGATATATGTCGATGATTTGAATTTTATTAGAACTCTCAACGAGATTTCCAAAACCACTGAATATTTGAAAAGAGAATTTAAAATCAAAGATTTTGGAAAAACAAAATTTTATCTTGGTTTACAAATTAAACATCTCGAAAATGAAATATTTATTTACCAATCAAATTTTACTACCAAGATTTTAAAATATTTCTATATAGATAACGCATGCCCATCAAGTACTCCAATGGTCGTTCGATTACTTGATGTTGAAAAGAATCCTTTTAAACCACAAGGAAAAGATGAAGAAATTCTTGATTCTGAAGTATAATACCTTAGTGCAATTTGAACACTTATGTATTTTGCTAATTGTACAAGACCTGATATATCATTTGCTATAAATGTATTAGTAAGATTTAGTTCTTCTCCAACACGATGATATTGGAATGGGGTCAATCATATTTTTCGATACCTCCAAGAAATGATGGATCTTGAATTGTTCTATTTTAATAATTCTAAACTAGAGTTGATTGGATATACAGATGTGGGATTCTTATCTGATCCACATAAAATATGGTCTCAAACTGGATATCTATTTACATATGAAGGTACTTCTATTTCATGGCAATCTATAAAACAATTTATAGCCACCATCTCATCAAACGATGCTAATATCATAACAATTTATGAAACAAGTCAAGAATGTGTTTGATTAAAATTGATGAATCAAAGCATATTGAAAAATAGTGGACTATCTTTCAATGAAAATGTTTTTACAGTATTATTCTAAGATAATACTGCTTGTATTGCTTAATTAAAGGGAAAATATATTAAGGGAGATCAAACTAAATATATTTTACCAAAACTTTTCTTTACATCGATCTTCAAAAGAATGGTATAATTGGTGTGTAACAAATCTGATCAAATAAAAATTTAGTAAATTTATTTATCAAGACACTACCGATAGCAACATTTAAAAGATTAATAAAGAAAATATGAATGCATCGACTTAAAGATCTCAGTGGATATTTCTAATAGGGGAAGTAAATGCATTATTAAACATATTAAATAGTGTATTCTTTTTCTTTCATTATGATTTTTTTTCTAATGGCTTTTTTCCTAATAAATTTTTAATGAAATCTATTCTCTGTAATGGACATTCAAAGAGGACTGTTATGAATGTTAAAGAATCTGGTGGATCTCCATATGTCCAAAACACATGTCCTCATATGCTGACACGTGTTCGTACACGTGTCTCCTCTGTATCACGCATGACAACTTGCAAGACACGTATCATCATTCAGCTCAACTTGTTACTGACTCACTTAAAACTCGTACCACATGTCAACACATTGCAACTCAAGTGTTGATTCACCTGAACTCGTGTCACATGTCAACACATCACAATCTCAAGTGCTAACTCACTCAAAACTCATATCATGTGTTAGTACGTCATGACTTTAAATGCTGATTCATCACCTCCTTTAACTTTTATAAATAATACCCCTTAAATCTCATTTGTATATTATTCTTTAAAAAATAAAATAAAATAAAATTTTATTCTCTCAATGATATTTAAATTTTTTCATTAAATTAGATATATTTTTTTAGATTATTTCGTGATACCAATCTTTAACTCGGCAAAAAAGAAATCACAGCCACAATAAAATGCAAAACACAGCTGTGTACGATACATAGATAATATGTACAATTTGCTGTTCAAGGGTAAGGCCCACCAAGATCAAACTAAGTTAAAATGGTCTAACTAGATAAAATTGGTCAATTGGGTCAAAACCATTTTTAACCGGTCAAACAGGCTCCCATCGAGCAAGCCTAAACCATAAAGTTTGTGTGCTCCAAAGTAAGTGACAAACTAGTCCAACTACAGTTCACATTATGTTTGAGGTCCACTTTTATGTAATTGGGTTAAAAATGGCTAAGTGGCAAAACCCAATATGCAAGCAAGGTCAAATAAATAATTAAGATTTGGGTTTTATTTTATTTTATTTTATTTTTTATTTGATCGATCGATATTTAAAATTATATTTTAACTAATTCGAATCGAGTTATTGTCAGACCTTTCATAGAAGGAGCTCTCTCAATATATTTTTTTCATTCCCAAAATTCGAATCCAAATTTTGATTAATAAATCTAATATTTTTCGTGGTGGGTTTTATTAAATCTAAGTGTTAAAAAAAATTTAACACACTAACGGCTACAACATCTTGTGGGTCATATTAAACTCATTTAATTAAGTTTTGAATTCGATTTTTGAGAATAAAAAAGTAGATATTAGAAAAGCTAATTCTTAAATTGAGTTCCACGACTATTGAACCAAATTAATTTAATTTTTGGATACAAGATTTCAAATTTTATAACCACCGGTCGAAAAGGTTCAAACCATTAGTCTCTAGCAAGATAAGGCCCACCCAAAAGGCAAATGAGCTCTTCAAAAAAAGTGGATCATGCAACACCCATAATTTTTACGTACGTCTCTTATTCCAAGAAGCACCTCACCAAAAGAATTTTGAGATAATTGAGAATCTTTTTATATTTTTTGTGAGAGAACATATATTTAGTAACTCCAAAATTTTTGGAGTGAGAAATGAAAACCCTTGCAACTAAATATCATGAAGAGACAAAGAAGACAATCTCATCACAGAACAAAGCAAGGGAAAACAACTCATCCCTCCGTATATCCAAGCATTTGTTTTCAACCAAGTGCATTTCTATCAAACTTTGCTAATTGGGATGATAACAAAGACCTAAATCAATGATCGAGCATCCAAATTCTAAAAGGTTATCCCATGATTAACCCCTGCAGCTAGGGAACGTGACATAAATGTTTATATAGATTTTTTAGTATCAATTTTCAACATCCTTTGTCACGAAAATATTTTCTTTTTTTCGTGAAAATAAAATGACGATTCATTAAGGGATGTGCAGCATTGAACTTGCATGTAGAAAGGAGTCTAAGATTACAAGATAAGATGTTTATATAGATTTTTATATAATGGTATAGATATTAGTAACCTCTGTGTCTGCTTGAGGTATCAACGGATAGAATAGGGATCGTCTTTGTTTCGACAGAGCAAAATCAATCCCCAATTAAATGTAGTTTGCTCCTCTAGCAAAATTTTCCCTTCTTGGGTGATTCTTTATGCAAAATCCATTATCTACTGGATTCGGCTGTATTAATCTTATACTGGATCTTAGTCAAAAGGCCGAGAAAGGGGTGGCTTGTTCACACTGAAACTCAAGCATGCATGATTGGGCTCCACACGGCGTAAAAATGAATAATCACCCAGCCCAGCAGGCTTTAGCCCATTTAAAATTAAAATGGCCCATTAGAACACCATTTTCTTTTCTTTGATTCTTGGATCGATCAGTATTCAAAATCATATTTCTATTAATTTAAACTGAATTAATGTCAAACCCTTTTCAGAGATGAACTCTCTCAATATATTTTTTTCTATTTTTAAAATTCAAATCTAAATTTTGATTAAGTGATTTCAAATCTCTTTCACTAGACCAAGTGTCTAGTGGTCTTTCGGTAGGAGTGGCAATTTGGCTTTTTAAACCAATTTTTGTGAAGCTCGAGCTCAGCTCTGATTAAATTTTGATAGGTTCAAACCCAAGTCTAACTTAAGAAAACTTGAAAAATTTAGACTCGAACTTAGCCCGAAAAATTAGAAGGGCCTCAAACTCATTTCCGACAAGTCTCAATGCAAAACATAATTTTTTATTATTTTTTTATTACATAATTTTATTTTTATATTTTTAACTCATTTATAGTATAATAAATATAAAATAAAAATATCATTAAAATAAAATACAAAAAAGATATCATCATATCAAATTAAAAATTATACACTACTATAAAAATTAAAATTAATAATAATATAAAAAATAAAAAAATTATATTAAAAGTAATATATTAAAAATTTTAAAATAATGATTTGAATATCATAATATTTGATTTTTAATTTAAAAATAAAAATAAATTGATTAAATCTATAATAGACCGAGTTTACTAACCCGTAATTAAAACAGACCTAGAAAGAGCTTGAGTTCAGTTTGGCTCTTTAAAATGGGCCAGGTTCGGATCAATTTCGAGGCGACCCGATCCGATTGCCTGTCCAATGCATTAGAACACTTTTTTTTTTTCAAACCAAAAAATAATATATATATAATATTCCTTTTTTTAATCATTCCTGCAGTGAACAAGAATGCAAATCCACGCACGATAAGACAGTTAGGTAGATTGTCCTTTTTGGCCCTCTCTCTCTCTCTCTCTCTCCCCTCTTGTTTTGCTCTACAGATCAGGAGCGAGAAACAGCGATCAAACCGCAGGCGACGGTGAGGCGCACTTTAGCCACACCCAGTGCACTGCTACTATCATGCACCGGTCTCCCGTGCCGTCACGGTGTCGTCGGGTTTCATAAATACAAACAAACGCGAGAATGAACTTGTACGGCTGCCATCTGTCAACAACTATTCACTCTTCTTCTTCTTTTGTTTTGTATCTTTGATCCGATCACAAAACCCTAATTCTTCCTCTCCAATCAAATTCATCTAGAGAGAGAGAGAGAGAGAGTCCGTGCTTGAGTGCGATTTGAACGATGCAGAGACCGAATCCACCGAAGCACAGACACGATGGGACTTCGCCGTTGCCTTTGGGAATGGATTGGAGTCCTCCGCCTCGTAAATGGGTAACCATTTCCCCTCAATTTTCAATTTCTTTTTCTGGAATTTTGAATCGACGATCCTGATCTTTTGATTTGATTGCTCTGGTGTTGATATTTTGATGATGTTGTTTTATCGTCATATGTTGATGATTTAGCTTTGGTATCCCGATAACCATGTGGATTCTTCTTTTGGTTCTCAATAACAACTGAAGTTGCATAATTTGACTTGTTAATAAATGTCCTTAGGTTAGGTAGTATAAAGCTGGTTGCCATCAAGGTTTATATTAGGGATCGAGCCTGTGGACCTCGAGGAGCATCAAAACTATGGATACTAAATGATGAGTAGACTAGGAATGTCATAATAATCAAGTTAGCCGAGAAATTTGGTAAGGAATGACAGCTTAAAATTGGTCGCATTCATTTGTAGTATTCATATTAATATTTATAAACAAGTATGCTGCTGCCATAGACCGTGAGCCCTTAATCAGTATGATTAAGAAAAGTAGAATGATTGAAGTCATTGAAAATTGTGTCAAAATTGATAGGCTAAAGGCAAGAAGAATCCGTAACTAGCAAAACATTTTGAGTTTTGTTTTTCTGATTTACTATAGAACCATGGGAAGCTCTATAGATAATCTCTTTGATGGATCCAGCCAAAAGCCACATAAAGTCTCAGCCTTCGATTCTCATATTGAATTCCTAAAATTGAACTTTAGCTCCTTTATTTATTAAAGGATAGTAAGTTATGTAGTACTCCCCCATCTCCGTTAGGGCTACAAGCATGTGCCTTTTCTCAGGGGAGGGGGGAATTGTTTATATGAATATTGAGAAGACTGTTGCAGTCATTTTTTCTGACTCTCAACTACGCATCTAAGGCTGTGAGTGAATTGACTTCCATAATTCTACATGCTGTTTAAGAGGTGCTTCCTAGATTAGCTATTCAAGATTGAGTCAATGTTTTGTAGTGGTTCCACATATATTAACCAACAGAAAGAGTGGGTGATATAAATGTGCTTGTTTATTGTCAAGACCCTAATCTACTTACGGGGGACATCTATTGGTAAAAATCAACATAGTATTTGTGTGTAAGGTGACCATCACCATTACGGGCTTGTTGTAGGCCCTTACAACTTCAGATGGGCTGTTATCTGAGTGTTGCAATTCATTAAAGCCATTATGGCCATTTTTCTTCATCTTCTTTTATCATGCAACAAAGGTGGCAGACTTTTGTGCGTCACCTGAAAATAGGATACATTAGGATAACATGGGGATAATTTCTTATGTAAGTAGCTGTAAATTGTTGCTACTGCGCATTGTTGGACAGATTTCTGTAAGATGTGCCTTATGAGAGGGAGAACAATATTTGCAATTGGAGGTGTTTCACAAAATTTTTAGGTGCTGTATGGCCAATGCAATTGTCTGGACAGAAAAGAATGGTGTGGAGGAGACCCATGTCCAATTATTCAGGGTTGAAGTTCCAGTTTAAGGAGTAACTCGTACCAGTTCCCCAAGGATTTGATTCTTGGCAGTGTGACGTTTCCAAAAGTCAATGAAATTTGGAATCCTTTTTTGGTGCTGAGACTCTTAATTATTTTACTCACCCTCACCAATTAGGTAGATTATCCAACCACATGGACACACGGGATGTTCAGCAAGGTTTGAACTCACAACCTCCAACTTTATACCATCTTATATTTTGTGAAACAACCTTGTACTCCAGAAGTTCAAGTTTGTGAAGGATATATCCATCTTATATTTTGCGAAACAACCATGTACTCCAGAAATTCAAGCTTGTGAAGGATATATCTTTAAAGAGATGCCTTGTGTTGGGTTATTTATAACTCCTTGTTTTCCTTTCTATAGCTCCAAATGTATTCAACTTGAGGTCGCTTAGTTTTGGGGTGAACTATGCAATGCATGTGGTAGTGGTACCACATAGAAGCATGTGCTTCACCCTTGTATGTGGACACTATGAATGGAGACCGAAATGTTTTAGCATGTGCTTCCCCTTGTATGTGGACACTATGAATGGAGGCCGAAATGTTTCAGTTTACATCTTTGGTTTTATGAATGGGAATGGCAAGCATGTCTAAGATATTGTTGTTTTCTCTTACGATGATTTTCTCCTTTTCTTGAAAACTTTCTTTCTCAAACCTTCTACTGAGTGTACAATTTGTGGAAAAACAATTTTTTTATTCTTTTTTGGCTTGGGTTGTAAATATGATTTCCTCTCAGAAAGCTATTTTCATTTTATAGAGTGGACGGGACACTGTTTGGCCACATGATCCGCACACAGGATGGAGTTACTGCGTCACAATCCCTTCCTGGGTTGTTCTTCCGAGATCAAGGGATTCAGATCCTGTTGTGGTAATGACTGATGTTTTCTCTCTTTCTTTCTTTCTTTCTTTCTTTCTTTTGGGGGGGGGGTGCATCTATATTGAGGAGATCGTGGTATTCCGATGCGACAAGTTGGTAATTACATTTGTTTCTTACTTACAGTTTGCATCTTCAAGACCTGAATCAGAAAATATTCATGCCATCTCTTTTGGATGAAAAATATTTTGGTCCAAGTTGAACTCAAAGCCACAGATGACGTGAAAGGACTATATTTAAACTAGAAGGTCTTGTTAGGTATTAGAACAAAAAACACATTATTGTTTATGAAACCAAGAACTCGTATATTTCAGTCCTTAGAAGAGTTTAGACTGCATGGTGAATAAGGAATTTTTTTGGGCTTATTTTTTTTAATATTTTAATTAACAAAATATGGGAATCTTTTTAACTTAAAATATGATCAAATTAATTATGCATCTATTTCAATCGGTTACCTCTTTGAGCTGAGATATGTATATGGAGGCAATAATTTCAAAATATCAAATCATTTACAATGAATCTCATTCTGGCTTTCAGCGACTTGCTTTGCTGAACCTTTTGTATTGCTAGACTGAAGTGCAACCTAGTCAAATCCAGAGAAAACTTGGTGCAATTTGTGTTCATTCTAATATTGCTATTTCATATATAATTATTAGTTGTGAACTGTGAAGCATGAACATGGACTATGACTGACATAGTTTAAAAATACGGGGACCGACTTGGTAGATATATGAGCACTTAAGTTCGAATTTAAATGCGAAGAACATTATGGTAAACACTAAATCTCAAAGTGTAAGTCCATACTTATGCAAAAAAGAACTAGGGAAATTAACAAATGCACCCTCTACATTTCTTTATCACTTGGCAGATTTCTTTTTAAAAGCTTGAACTCTTTACCATGTATATTCTTTTCATTAACATTTCAAAACCTCTATTTGTGTACTATTAAAAAGATTATATTGTCTTACCTTTTTAACCTTGTAATATATATAATCTATATAGTGTCTTTTTGGCCTAACTTTTTTCCTATTAAAAACTCTTATTTTTTAGTTATTGTGAAAAATAAGAGTTCAAAAATTTAATTTATAAGCTGTTTGATAATTTTACTTCAAAAAAGCTTAAACTTAATGAAACTACAATAATGGGCAATTGACATTAAAGTTTCATAAATAATTTATAAGGTAAATAATTTTATAAATAATTCTAAAATATTTATAAATTAAACATAAATATTTTAAGTTTATTAATATCTTAAATATTCATAAGTATTTAAAGTTCATGCCTATTTTTTAAAGAGTTTTTGAAAAACCTGATTGGCTTAGTTTTTAAATTTAAGTTGGGTTTAATCTGGAAAAAGGATAGGCCAAACTGGCAGATTGTATTAATTAGAAATCACTTTTATTTATGTCTTGGTGAAAATTAAGAGAAAAATGGGATGGCCCATTTTAGCTTGCTACATCATTAATTAAGTTCTTAAAGGTGCGAAAGTGCCTGACCAAGGGCTTTGATTCAAGTGGTGATTTGAATGACTTGAAGCTTTTACCTCTGGTTTGAATCTTGTCCCCTCCCTGTTACAAAGCCAAAAAAAGGAAACAGAGGTGGCAAAGTAACGGTAAGGGCCTTTAAATCGATATTCACTTGCCTTTGATTAACTATTATGCTCCATGGGGCATTAACAATTGGAAAGAAAACATAAATAAAATATGTGCCTGTTTCAGTTTCTGATGCAGGACGACTTTATAGGATTTTAGGGCAAGGTTTAGGGCCAAGGAGCGTAGGGTTTACTGCAGGAAAATTCAGTAATGTAAATTGAAATAAAAGAGCAATAAATTAGAAGAAAGAGGATATATTTACTAGCATCACACTAGTAAATCCTTAGGAATCACACTTAGGGCAAGAAAACATCACACTTTCTAGGGTTTGAGAGAACTCAAAACATAAATTCAAAGTTTTATCCTTCATTACTCATAAGAAGTTTTCAAGTTTTTAAGTAAACAATTGATCTTAACAAAAGACAGAAACTACTACTAAGATTAAAATTTAGAAACTCCAAAAAAGTCTCTAGCAATGACTGTTCTAACAATAATCAAGTAGAAATAACTTTCTAAATAACTAGGCACCAAAATAAAATAATAAAATAGAATAAGTAGTGAACTTCTAAAAGAAAGACACACCGTGAACACTGCCATGAACAATATTGTGAACGGTACTAGTGAATATTTCTGCACAGTGCACACTATCGTTAGCACTACTTTGTCTCAAATCTCCCAAAATAAGGATGATCAAGTGTTAGAACTTTGATCCCTATCACTTCTACTCTCCTAAAATATCTTTGACATGGGAATAAAAATGGCTAGATTGTTTAAGAATTTTTTTTTTCCTTTTCTTCTAAATTCTCGCAAAAGGTTGCGAGTCAGTTTGGCTTTGGAAAAGATACTATCTGAGCCTTTAATCCTCATATTATGAACTACATAACAACTTATATTTAACGAAAATGGTAATGAACGTTCACTCATCTTTGGTTTTGGAAAGGAACGGGGAGTTGTCAAAAGCAACTAAATAAGTTATCTCATATTTATGGGCAACTAGTGAAAGTAAGGGCAACTTAAATATGATTTGACAATTGGTATATAATCTATCCAATATATATTATCTTGGTAGTCTGATCCACAAAGGAGGATTCTAATTGTTATTGAAAATAAATAAAAAATGCAAAATGTGAAGTTGACTTTTTGAAATGCAATACTAGCGAAGGTCTTTAGTGGATAATGGAAACAAATGTTCAGAGTGAAGTATATGATATTTATTTGTATATCGTGGCTATAGGTGTAACTACAGGTAAAACACAGTAGCTGTTTTCTATTTTTTCTTTAAAACTAAATTGGTTCAAAATGGCTATGTATATTTTTTCTTTTGAAACTTGGAATTTAATTTTTACTAAAAGAAAAGGCCTATATCTTGAACTTGCATCTATTGGTAGTGGTCTGAACTTGAAACAGGTTATAGGCTAGTATTGATTTTCAATTATATAGGTCTGGACAGGAGTTGTAGCTGTCTTTGTTGCCCACTGCTGATTGGCTGTTTGGTTTGTGGTGCATTAGAGCTGCAAAGATTGTGAATTTTATGTCAAAGAGGTTTAAGATTCCCCGAGTATGGTGAAGAATAATGTTGTATGACCCGACTCAACTAAACCTTAATCCTTCTGAACATAGTGGGGGCCAGCTATGTGGATCTGCCCTTTTTTCCATTCATATTCCCCAAAGATCACAAAGAATAATGTTGTGAGAAATAAAAATGTAATTGCTTGTCGGAGAGCAATGTAAAAGGTTATGTGGTATATTTTTTAGATATTGTTAGATCAACTACAATATCAGTAAGGGTAATGAAAACATATGCGTGAAACGTTTTTTTCTTTCTTCCTAGTAGTTAGAATAAAATCGAAAGAAAAGGGGAAAGGAGTAAGTCAGTTTGCATTATAGAGAGAATTTTGGAGGGGGGAAAAAAGCATGTGGAATGTCATAATAAGGTGATTTCAACTTTGTTTGCTGAAATGATAAAGTTCAGAGAATAGCTAACAAGTGGATAGCCACATTCATATCTTTATTTCACAACTAAAAAATTCTTGAACGGTCTCAATTCATCTAATTTTAGATCTAGGCATACTAGAGTTGAGTAGCCTCAACCATCAGGAAAAAAGAATACGGTCAATAATATCTTTTTCTTTCATTTGGGCGGGAAAGGTGAATAAATGGTTTTTGTTGTAGTGGATGAAAGTGATCCTGCAACGAAGTTTGTTTAGATTAGAGTTTGACTTTGTAGAGCTATTTTGTTACTTTTGCATTGGAGGAAAAGATCAGAGGTATTTATCCTCCTAGAAAAGCATATAATACCCTTACCTTGTTACTGGCTTGTGGATATATTGATGTTTCTGGGGATGACAGGCAATTTTTTTCCCAATAAGAGGTGGCTTGACTCCTTATTTTTGCTTTATGGCTTGGGAAGAAGAAATGTGTACAAGAAGGCGTTCTAATCGTGGGAGGTTACATGATCCTAACTTTTGGTTTTTATTGTGTTTTGTTAGTCATCGAATAAAAAAATCCCAAATCCTATGTATAGGGAATATATAATATCTGGAGAAAGGATAAATGTGATATGCTTCTCTTTTTTTGTACCGAACCTCTTGGCATAGTACTCATATTCTGTTGATAAGAAAAGGCTTGTCTATGGTGATTTACTTTATTATGTTCTACTTTGACATTCTTAAGGACAGTTCTACAGGGTTCAGGTGGGTTTACAGTCTCCAGAGGGGATCACAACTATCCATGGAATATTGAGAAGATTTAATGATTTCTGGAAACTATATAATGACGTGAGTATATTTGCCCCCTTTGCTTGTTTTGTGGATGAAGGATTTCTTTGCCTTATTACTTGATGGCAGCTGATCTGCGGGTTGTTGTGGGTAGATGGCTTTATTGCTATCCATACTATGGCTGTGAACCGTGCTTCATTGTGCTGTGAAAAACCCTTTTGCATCAATAATTTGAAAGTTGAATAGTGAGTTTGTATCTGACCCTTAATTAGCTTCGTTGCAGCTTAAAAAGGCATTTCCAACGAAAAGTCTTCCACATGCTCCTCCAAAGGGACTCCTGCGGATAAAAAGCAGGACATTGTTGGAAGAGGTATATAATTAGCTTTTTATTTATTTATTTATTTATTTTCTTTAGAAGTCTGGCAAGATCTTTGCTGCTTGCTGATGCCATGGTAGTGCAAATAAATATCACTCAAAAGTCCCTGGTGGGTGCTGCGCAACTATTCATGAAGTAGTCATGGAATTTACAAGCCAAGATAGTCCTTTGAAGAATGAT
This sequence comes from Dillenia turbinata, assembly GCA_037126225.1. Taxonomy (NCBI): domain Eukaryota; kingdom Viridiplantae; phylum Streptophyta; class Magnoliopsida; order Dilleniales; family Dilleniaceae; genus Dillenia; species Dillenia turbinata. Next base: position 4,869,143 of record JBAMMX010000014.1, read on the forward strand.
CTGTAGGACCACTCTGCAGAGGAAGCCACCAAGATAGTCCTTTTAATTCTTTTTGCATACCATGGTATCCCTTTTGAGTTCATGGAGAAAATGATGGCCTTGCTTTTATTAAAGGAACATCTCATTGTGAATGACTTGGCATATGAATTATCAGTTCAAGAATGACATGAGCTTCAGCCAAATCAAAACTGTGCAACTCATAAAAGCATTACAATAATAAGTTTGCAGAAAATGAGTCTGAAGATAGAATGAAGGCTAATAAGGGTGAATTGATGCTTGCACACACAAATACAACTCCACCCGTGCATGCAAATGATTGAGTTTACGGCATTCACTTTTATCCCAGCAAATTGCTAGAAGATTCAACATGTAACCCTAATGATCATGAGTGTTAGAAGTTGTTGCTAATGGGGATCAAATTGATGATTTAAATTATATCTTTGTTGAATTTGATCCGCCTCTCTGAGCGCATTTTGAATTCATCTTATCTATATTCACAGAAACTTGGATTTGTTGCAGCGAAGAGGCTCATTGGAGGACTGGATGACAAAGCTACTATCTGACATTGATTTGTCAAGAAGCATAGCTGTGGCATCTTTCCTTGAACTTGAAGCAGCTGCTAGATCATGTATGTAATTTGCTCGTTCTTTTAACTTCACAGCATGAGTTTCTTTTTCTGTCAGAAACATTTTGAACCAGGTTCAGATGGCTAATGAGTAATCATAAGGAGAGAACAAAACTGGCATTTTTTTTTGTCACTGAGAAACAATTGTGTAACTGAAGCCCAAATTTGGCTTCCATTTCCATGATTTTTCAGCAATTTAACAGAGCAATGAATTTAGAACCACAACCACCCATTAGATCTTGGTCATACTGAGTCTTGAGTAGACTGCATTCTCATTCTTTGTGCCAATGCTTGTTTGATTTGGCTCTACTATTTTGCAGCATTCCAAGATGTCAATCAGAATGGTTCGGAGACAAATCCTTCAACCAGTAATTCATTTGCTTCACTTCAGTTTCATCCTACTCCCAGTGCAAGCCTATCTGTAGGTGCCAGTACTTCATCAGTTACGTCGGATTATGGCAGTGACACTGCTTATGAAACTTCTGAACTTGGTACACCAAGGCTAGGGAGGGATAACTCCTCTGAAGTTGGTGCAGAGGAATTAAACTTCGATGATGAGTTGGCAAATCCATTAGAAAAGCTTGTTAAATATGGAATATCCAATATTGATGAGGGGCTTTTTATGGGTGATACCATACTACAGCAGCTGGAAAGCTTGCCCAGGAACAAAGGGCATTCCAGAAAGGTTAATAGTGCTCTAGGGAAAGTTACAGATAACGGCAATACTTTGAAAACTACCATTCCTGATGGGGGCAGGGTGGATAATCACCTATTTGAGATAGGCCAGGGTAAGGCAATTCATGCTCGTAAGCTTTCAAATGAGAGTATTGGTAGTGATGTGAGCTCTCTTAAAGGTAGTGAATTATCAAATTCTGGGATTCTCAATTCAATAGCTGATGGTACTCCTGATCTCTCTGGTGATACTGAGCTTACAAGTAGCACAGGACTTCTAGGTGATGCAGAGTTGCAATTTTCAAATGATCTACAAATAGTTCTTCCTTTGGATCAGCGTCATAAAATGAACAGGGTGCTAATGACGATGCAGCGGAGACTGGTGACAGCAAAAACTGATATGGAAGATCTCATCGCCAGACTAAATCAAGAAATGGCTGTGAAAGATTACCTTACCATAAAGGTATGTGCATCCATCTGGTGTTGTATTCCTTTCCTAGGATGCCTTATTCAAAGGGGATAACATGAATTCCTGGACCTTTCTCAGTATGTGTGTGCCACAGTGGCAATTTTACACAAATACATGATAAGTACATGAGCACAGTATTTGAGGAGGAATCGGTGTCGTTGAGAAGCAGACACTGTACACCTAGAAACATTTAAATAAGGTATCAGAAATACGCTATTAACAGATGTTGATACATATTGTAGCTGTCCATTATGGTTTAGTTTAGATGTTAGAAGCCGGTTGGCTAGCGTAGCTTTTTTATTTTATCATTTGAATAGCTCAGTGTTTTGCATGTCTACATACTTTGCCAACAGTAACAGGCATGCTATGGTAGAAAAGGAAGATACTGACATGGAGAGTTCAGTAACATTTGGCCTAAAGCAAAAGGGAAATGACATCTAAAAAGGTGTAAAGTAACTCCTCCATGGGAAAGACCTAGCACGCACCTAATTTGGTTATAAACAGCATAAAATGACCAGGATCCTGGACAATTCACATTTAAGAGATCTAGAATGCCACATTGTTTCATGCCAAAAGCTTTTGCTTTTGCCCCCATCACTTGTCGCAAAACATGCCACCACTCTTGATAAACATTTTTCCCTCCAAAATCCACTTTCATGTGTTCTGCATCTAGTTTTGTTGAAGAATTATCAAGCACTTTCTCTCTATTAGCTACAGTCTTACTCTTTCTTTCCCCCCTTTCCCTGAACAGGAAAATAAAATTTTGTCAGCAATGATGTGGAAGATAGAGTTGAGTTCTGAAATATTGAATATGGCATATCCAGTAAATTACATAGCGCTAGGGAAAACATCTACCTGTGGTCTGTTATATCAACATGGATCTAGGCTCATGCAGATATAAAGCATTAAAGTTATGATAAGTGAAGCTACTCGATGCCAATGAGTTTAGGATTGACTTAGCCAAAGGGTCCAGCCATATTTTTTCCCCAATATATGTTGATTAAAAAGAAAAGGGAATAAGCCACAAAATCAATATTCTGCCGATTGACATTCTCAAGTTTTAAGGTACTTGCATAGAGTCCACTTCTGTACTTGCTCTGACAAAGCTTTTACATATTCTATCAGAGGTAAAAATAAAAAAAATAAAAAATAAAAATAAAAATAATAATAATAATAAATTCTGGAAATGTTGTTTATCACCCCAGAAGTTCTCCAATCTGTAGCTCCTTACCTTTAATGGAAGAAAATTTTACCTTTTCTTAAAGATTACTTCTTCTTTGTCTTCTTAGAGTGATTTATTGGTGAACTTCATCATTGCTCAATCAGCAGTCAATCTTGAATCCGATGTGGCTTGTAGCTTTTGTGCTTTTCTTCTTCTTCTTCTTCTTCTTCTTCTTTTTTTTTATTAATTTTAAAAGAAATGAGCTATTCAGTATTAAATTTTGGTGTCATGTTTATTCTCACTGAAGTAATGTGTCCTTAAACTGATACTTGTGGGTCGTCATGACATGAATATTACATTTCCCTAGGTAAAGGATTTAGAAGGTGAACTTGAAACTACAAAGCAAAAGGGGAAAGAAAACCTACAGCAAGCTCTTTTAGTTGAGAGGGAAAGAGTTAACCAAATGCAGTGGGACATGGAGGAGCTCAGAAGCAAGTTATGGGAAGCAGAGTCAAAGTTAAAGTCCAAACAGGTTATATTTCCTCTTCTTTTTCTACTCTGTTGTGATGTGTTTTGTCCTCAATCACATTAAATATAGTTTATACTCAAAAAATTTCAGGTACGAGTTTCCAGGAGATCCTAGTGATGTTTCCACCATTCAAAATAGTGAAATACTGCTGCAGGAATTGAATTCTACCAAGGAACAGCTTGAGAATTTGATGAAGCAACATCAAGAGCTTGAAGTGAAATCAAAGGGAGATATGAAAGTTCTTCGTAGGGAAGTCAAAGCTTTAAGAAGTTCTCAAACAGAACTTAAGCAGGAGCTTAGTCGATCTCTGAAGGAGAAGTCTGACTCAGAGGTTTGTTGCTGCTGTAAATATATTTCATATATCATAATTTTCTTGTCTCGACATATGTCGAAATGTCCCGTCATTGGAACTGCTAACTCAAAAATTGAAAGCTGTTAGAAGTCCATTCACAAGGAAAATTATGCTTTATCTTCATTTACTTGGTGCCTTAGCTCTTACCAATGGAGTGTTTGATATACGTGTGTGTATCACAATGAAGCCAACTAGTCATGTATAGATTAAGAAGTGGCATCCTGGCAGAATCTAGAGGCATTAGAGGCGGTAGGAATATATTCCCTTTATCCAAAATCCTTGCCATTATTACCCCTTCTTTAGTCTTAAACAACACCTACTGGTCAGTATTGTGTTAAATCTGATTTCAATTTTCCTCTACTAATCCTTAATATACTAATGCATGTCCAAAAATTTTTTCAAATATTCTATTTATTTATTTTTTTTCATTTTTCTCTTGCCATAAATCTTTGTTGGTTACACCATGGGATGGATGAGGAATACACTTTGCACTCTGTGCCTATATGCACCTGTGGATAAACCTGCTCCTCAAAAATGCATGCGTGGAAAGTCAAGAAAGAAAATGGATATCTCATTAACTCAGTAGGCAAGCAACGGGATGCCAAAATTTAGAACTAGTTGGAATATATCCATTCCTTATATAAAGTATTTGTGTCTTGTTGAATTGAAACAACCCTTATGTTTGGTTTACCTTGCAGATTATATTTGTCTTTTCTAATTCTTATTTGACAGTTTCTTATGCTGCTGACATTTGGTGTATCATTTCAGAGGCTCCTTCTGCACCAAAAGGAAACAAACAAACACGCTCTTATGGCTAGGAGAAAGCTACTAGATGATTGTGAGATTCTCCGAGACAAGCCCCATTGAGTACAGTATTAGCTTCCTTGCAGAGATGAAGATATACTTATCAAAGATTATTCATCTGTGTCCAGATGCCATGCATCTTTTGACTTTGTCTGATGTCGTATCAACCTTCTCCTTGCTGAGGTACTTTTCATCTCTTTATTTATTTATTTATTTTACATCCTTCATTTTTATGCGTCAAATTACTTTTTTTTTTTTTGGGGTTTTTGGAGCATCCTCAAGCTGTGTAAAAAAGCTGTTAATCTACTTAAGTTACTGACATGTTATGGGGGTGTCGTTTGGCTGCTTTTGTGGGATGTTGTGACTATAGAAAATTAACATATTAGAATGTGATTGTCTGATATGATTGCAGTGACTTGGATATACTTGTCAGAAAAAAGATTGAAAGACAAGAATAAATGCTACAAAGGTGGTGAGGAGAGCAATCCAAAATGTGTCCAAGTTGAAGGATCCATTAGGACTACAGGGGTTGAAAGGAAAGATCATTAATTCCTGCTGGGGGTGCATTGGGGAGTTAGTGGGAGGGAGTAAAGGGGGTTTAGAGAGACAGAGAATGATTTAAAATGGAGAAAGCTTCATATATGCAACTCAAGTAATTGCATATCAAGTTTAGGCCATTGTTTTTGTTATTTGTTGGTTATGAGCATTGTTCTCCTACTAATTGACTGAAAGTTTATTAAAAACAAAATTAGAGATTGTGGCCATGAGTTTAGCAATTTACTTTCTTTTTAAGTAATGAAAAAATATTATTGGGGTTAGGTTGAAAAATGGAAATACTTTGAATGGCATATGAAAATTTACTTGGAAGAAAGTGTTGTACATGGAGAGATTTAAAGTGAATGCTTTAAGACAAACACAAAAATATTAAAAGTTCAAATTTATTTGGACGGAGGCAGGGGAGCCAAACACTTACAGATTTCCTTTGTTTTGTTGGCCCTCTCGGTATACTTTTCGGGCTACATAATTGTTCAGGGGTAAATGGTTTAAGAAAAGGATCATTCTAGATCTCAGTATGAACTTTAAAAAGAGTGCTCATCATTAAAATAACAATAATCTGGGTTAGGAAGAACTTTAAGAAGAGAGAAATGTATCCATTATATGGCAAATATTAGTGTCTAAGAAGGGAAGGGAAATGTCATTTAAAAGCTAGGAAGACAAGCGGAAGGTCAGCAAGGATATAACATTTATGACATCAATTAGTAGTTGACATGATGCGAGGACACTTAAAGATAATACATTTGTGTGGTTGGCACCATGCTGGATGTAACAATCATCCAACACCCTGGACACACACGCTAATATAACAGTGTGTAAAAACTTATATTATTCTTTCAAACAATGAAAACTCCTTGGAAGCTTCTACTGCAATTATGGAACATCAGAGGCATTTCCACTATGACCAATTTAAATGGAATGTTTGTATTGTTTAGCAATAACAAAAGTCTCTTGTTCAGAGTTATAATTAAATTTTTGTATTTTGTTACATACATATAAATTGTTGATTTGGTTCCATGCAACCTATAACCTCTTTGAATAATCAGGTGCAAGTCCTAGCACAAGAAGATACAAACCCTGGTCCAGATGCGAATCATGAAATGAACAACAGAAACGAGGACCACAGACAATAAGTTAAGAAAGATGTTGAGAGAGATATTCACCGATAATGCTACATTGAGAAGAAAGGTGAACTCAGTTTTTCGATGTGCTCTCAAAATGGACAACTGTTCTGACAAAGATGTCAACAATACTTGTGCAGAAAGCATCCTTGTATCAGATAAGTTAGAGGAAGTAACATTAGCAAATTTTGTTTAAATTATTATAGTTAAAAGTATGATGAGGCCAGGTCAAACATCTCATCTCCATTATACCATAATTGAGAAATCAGTTAGCACAATCATCAGGTTTTACAACGAGTCAACCCGTGTATTTTGTAGTTTTTACTATACACAGGAGCTTCTAGGGAGATTGCCAATCCATACATGACATTGTTGTATATTTTTTTTCATCATTTAACTTCCTATAAGCTCAAAAATAATTTCAAAGACCAAGAAATATGAGAGACTATTTACCTGTTAACTTCCCTGGTAGGATCAACTTGATTGATGAGCAAATTTTTAATTTTCATAATCCTGATCTCTCTGTGTGGCTTAAAATAGTTGTGCCTTGAACAATTTGCCAAAGAGAGAATTGATCTTATATTTGTCTCAGAATCTGGTCTGTTTCTCAGAGACCTGCAAGCATAACCACTCAATCTCGACTGCAACCAAGACAACTCAACCACAGTCGTCCCCATAAAATTATGAAAAATGTTTTGAATTCTAAACCATAAAACTTCTTAGCCTCTCTTGAGAGAATAGCACTCGTGTGATGGTACAAGGCCCGAAAACGGGATTGCCATTATGAATTGTTGAAATTGTTAGTTAAACAAAGAGGCCTACTACAGGAACCAGCTCCCATCCGAGACAGATTTAATACAAATCGAGCCACGTTAAGCAGAACTTCTCGTCCAAAATCTCCACTGGCAAGAAACAAACACATCGCCACATCCCGGATACTTTTAATAGTCGTACCTGCAAATGCATACCAGAAGGGAAGTTCAGGAAGACATGTAGATTAACACCAAGTGTATGCCGCACAGGACATCCTAGATGGGCTCCAACTACTCATTATCTAATTAAGACATAAGTACAGCGAAACACTTGGAAGATGTAGTAATTAAGGAGGTATAAGGCTACTCTTCCCATTTTGTCAACCACAATGATGAGGTTAATAATAATGATATCGAAGGGATAGGACCACGAATGCCAGGTTGTTTTGTTGATAATTATTAGTATCATTCTCTAACATTTATTAAGGGAAAAAAAAAGGGTATGCTGGCACAGGTGTTCCAAATAATCTTCTCCCAGATATTTTCAATCATTCATTATTATGAAAGCAATGTTTCCCATGACATACGCAACAATAATCTTCGATTTCACATTGGCTCCACAAGGATATAAAAGGGCTTTCCATTTAGCCTACGCTGTCCTGCAAATATGCAACCCATCAGCTGAAAAGTAGCATTGGATTAAGACAAAATGATTCATCTTTATGCATTAGGGACTACATGCATATAAATTCTTTTTTTTTGTTACGCCCGAGATTTGAATCCGGATCATGGTATTGGGGAAGGGGTCTGACCAGTAAAATTTGTCCCGTTGGAACACATGCATATAAGTTCTTATATTACATGTATATGACATCACCCATGCACAAGAATCTTCAAGCGTAGACAGGTTTGAACAGGTAACAAGATGATGGTGAAGAGCAGCGAGCAACAAAAGGTGGTAGACTAGACCAAATAGGCAGTTACTAGCTATCTGCAATTTCACTGAAACTGGTAGTGAATTAAACAAACAAGGGCCTGCTACATAACATATGATTACATTTTGCAATCCTATAAATCATATGTCACGGCACTTTTTTTTTTTTTTAGAAGAGAAATTTATTAAACTAAATTTCAACTAGAACGACAACAATGAAAGAGGGAAGGGAAGGACCCCATTCCTAAGATCTGACAAAGAACGGAGTGAAAGCAAGGCCAAAAAAAAATAGGCAACCTCATTCGCGAATGTCTACACAAAATTGAAAACAATGTTTTTACACATCCCAGTTTAAAATAGGGATCTATGGCATGATCTTCATGTGATACCAGCCTTATCTCTGTGACATTATAAGAACGAACATCTAACACAGTTTTTCTAAATCAATATGTTTTTAGAAGTCAAACAAACATTAA
>JBAMMX010000014.1:4878093-5051797 GCA_037126225.1 Dillenia turbinata
CCCAGAGATGGAGAATAGTTGAAGTTGAACTGCAACATAATCACCCAGTTAGTCCTGAAATCAAACGATTTTACAAGTCACACAAGAAAATGATTCTTGCGGGCAAAAAAGCACAAGAGCCAGCTCGTGTTACAGAAGTATATACAATCAAATTGTATCGAAATGCTGCTGTAGATGGACAGAGTAATGGATTCTCAAATTCTGATGAGAGAGATAGTCAGCATCCTGTTGATCACTCTAAGCACTTGGAGCTCACAGAAGGAGATGCACATGCTGTTTATAATTACTTCTGTCGGATGAAGTTGACAAACCCAAATTTCTTTTACTTAATGGACCTAGATGATGAAGGCCGCCTGAGGAATGTGTTTTGGGCTGATCCCAGGTCTAGGGACGCGTATCGTTACTTCTGTGATACAATTGCAATTGACACAACTAGCTTAGCTAACAAATTTGAGCTCCCACTGGTTTCATTTGTTGGAGTAAATCATCATGGACAATCTGTGTTGCTAGGATGCGGCTTTATTGGACAGGAAACAGTAGAGCATTTTGTTTGGATTTTTAGGTCTTGGTTGACATGCATGCATGGGCACCCTCCACAAGTTATCATCACTGATCAGTGTAAGCAATTGCAAGCTGCAGTATCTGAAGTCTTCCCAGGAGCCCGTCATTGTTTTTGCTTGTGGTATATCATACAAAGAGTTCCGGAAAAGTTGGGAGGGTTGCAGGGATATGAAGCAATTAAAAAGCGGTTGCACAAAGCAGTTTATGAGTCTCTAAAGATAGCAGAGTTTGAAACATCATGGTATGAAATGATTAAATGCCATGGGCTTGGAGATAACAAGTGGCTCCAAATGTTGTATGAAGATCGACAAATGTGGGTTCCTGTTTATTTGAAAGACATCTCTTTTGCAGGAATGATACCTATCAAGGAAAATGAGACCTTGAATGCATTTTTGATCGATATGTACATAAGCACACGTCTTTCAAAGAATTTGTTGATAAATATGACTTGGCCTTGCAAAGGAAGCACCTGAAAGAAGCCATGGCTGATCTGGAGTCAAAACGACAACCTTAGAATTGAAAACACGATGTAATTTTGAGTTGCAGCTCTCCAAGATTTACACAAAGGAGATCTTTAAGAGGTTCCAATCCGAGGTTGAGGGGATGTACTCATGTTTTAACACAAGGCAAGTCAATGCCAATGGGCAGATTATAACTTACATAGTTAAGGAAAGAGTAGAGGCCGTGGGAAGTGAGAAGGAAGTCAAGTACTTCGAGGTCTTATATGAGACATCTCAAGTTGATATTCGCTGCATTTGCAGTTTGTTCAACTTCAAAGGTTATCTCTGCAGGCATGCTTTAAATGTCCTTAACTACAACGGGGTGGAAGAAATTCCAGCTCGTTATATTCTGCCACGGTGGAGTAAGGATTTTAAGCGCAAGTTCCCTTTAGATCATGCCCTCCACAATGCTGATGTAAATAGCCCGATGTACTGGTACAATACCCTGTACAATTATGCCATTCAGGTAGTAGTAGAAGGAGCACAGTTTGAAGAGCATTATAAGTTGGCATTGCAACAAGTACAAGAGTTGTTGAAGAAGTTTAGCCTTTTAGAAGATGATTCGGTGAAACTGTAAGATAGAAGATTCACTTCAATGTAGCAAACCATTAAGAAATCTGTACTCCCACAAAATTGATATTCCTTCAATAATGGTAAATAACAACTAATAACTTATGGCAAATAACAACTAATAACTTATCTGACTTCTCTCTCTCTCTCTCTCTCTCTCTCTCTCTGTGCTTCATGGAAACTTCTTGGGATGTGACACTATTGCAGATGCTTGGCAACCCAATCTTTCTGTCCTTATCTTTGGAAAGAGAGCCTCTTCTTTCAGACAAAGTCCTAGCAAGTTCTCAAATGCTTATTGGGTAATAGATTAGCAGCAAGTTCTTGCTGAAGTGGTACACCACAAGTTTTTGAACTCGCTAGGACTGTATGAGTTGCAAATAAAACCAGTGATCGCGGCCCAATACACAAGGAACAACAATCAAGTAAGCAGCCGGAGATACATAAAAATGGGGCACATAGTCAAGCAAATGAGCATCCGAGGGGCACAATCAAGCCAACAATGCAAGCAAGGATTTGAAATTTGATATAAAATTTGCAGTGGAAACAAATTGCTCCAAGAGTTACCAAACAAAAATAATAAACAAATAAAATGCTCCAATATTTGAATTAGCCATTAAAAATATTGACAAAACACCCAGCTTCAAACACACCACCATAATCAATTCATGTCCCTCTTCAGAGAAAGAGGGAGAGAGACAACTCTTCTGTTCTGAGATAAGATATCATTGAGAATTTGGGCCAACTTACCAAAAAAAAAAAAAAATTGACAAAAAGAAAAAAGTGAAGGTGCTCCAGGGCTCAAAAGAAAATCAAATCTTCCAATCAACAGCAGATCCTTGCTACAGGCAGGAAGGTAATGCAAGCCCGTGGCAGACAAATGCAAGGACAACATAGATGATAACCAGGATCACAACAATCAAAGCTGCCCTGAAGGATAGAAAACAGGATGTAAATACCTCAGAACTCTGAAATACTTGTTAAGGCTTAGAAGCACTAGAATACATGCAAATGATAACATAAATGATAACCAGGATCACAACAATCAAAGTGCCATCGTCTATGTAACACGTGCAAAGAGACTTCTATTTTTGTTTCCCACCATAAGACTCTTCATTTTTCAAAGGATATTTGCTTTTGTACATATTCTTTTTCGAGATTACAACCAAGCAACTCCTTTGTTGTTGCATTGCAGAAGTAGCTACATCCATGAGGTGAGATTATTAGTTAGACTACACAATAAGGACAATACAAGGTAACCTAACCGGTCCAGAAGATATCAAATAGAACAAATTCCAGAAAGTGCTAGAATTCCTACCATCATAATGAGGTAATAAAATGGGCTGGACCATTTTGCTACTACCAACAGGAAAAATTAATTTAAGTAATTTGGTTTTAGGGCACATACGTGAGCTTGACATTTCTCCACCAGACCGTGTTTCTAAATCGGCGGGCTTGCTTTCTGAAGCGGAAAGTATTTCCTTGCATGTTAGCAGTTTTATCAACCAGCAATTCCAACCGATCTCCTCTCTCTAGAACTTTATCAATATTCTCTATCATGACATTCCTTACCTGTTAGAAATGCAATCAACAGTGAACTGCATAATTAGAGGACAGATTATATACAAATGGAACACCAGAGCAGAATCCCACTGGTGTAGTCCATAAACAATATGCAGTCAGATACAATTACACATAGAAAATGATAGATGTAGAGGCATGTAGATCACTAAATCATATTTATGATCCACTGTGGACTTATCCGCTGGGATGAATCTATATTAACTTAATTACCACTCTGCCTCTGGTTTGACTATCACAGAATTATGATAAGTCCGGAACAATTGGCCCGACATATTAACTTAGTGGCAGCAACACTCATCTCCCTTGTGTTTTCGAGGTTGAGAGTTTGAAACCCCTTGCAGAAGTATTTTACAACCAAGCATGTTGCACAAAGGTGTTGGACCATTAGAATTTCGGTGGAGACTGCGATAAGCAGCTCGCCTAATGGGCACTGGCTATTGCTCAAGCCAGACATTTCAGAACAAATGAGGGCCCATATTGTGACCACACAGTGGCTAGTATCATCCCCCTCCACCATTTTTACTCAGCCCAACATGGAAGTAAAAAGGAGAGAAATCAGTTCCAACTTTCAAAAACAAGGCAAAGTTTTCCCAACTTACCTGACTCATTTCACCTTTCAATCGATTTACTCTATCAGCATTTGGATCATTTGAGTAATATTCCATTTGTTGGCTCAAAACTCTTGAAAATTCATCATTCATGGCATAAGCTTGGGCCGTGATAGCAGCTCGACCATAAGTCCTCACAAACCTCTGATGAATATCTTCAAGAAATGCAAAAGGAATTCTCCCTACAAGGAAATAATTATCAGACACATCAATTTGTTGAAACAACAAAAGCACTTAAAAATGAGTCATTTGGAGCACAAGATTTGGATTATTAAGAAGTCCATCATAACTACACTATTACATTCTTAAAATAATCTGCATGTATGACTAAATATAAATGAGAAAAAAAAAAAAAAACTCTGGATGGAGAAACCTAATGATTTTTTAAACCCCCAATTTTATCATGTGAACATCGAGATGGTACATAAGACAATTGAAAATATAAATACATATATCTACAACCACCGTTCACATAAGTCCTTGAAAGTTTGTATCTCAGATTTATCATGTGTTTCTTTTCTGAACCCATTTTATAGTGGGTGAAAGGTCTTGAATTTGTTTTCTAGAAAGATGTTCGGCTTGATAATATCTCTTTCTATTTTGATTTCTGCATTTGTGGCATCTTCCTTATCTTTATGATGCCAACATCTCTCTCTGCTATCTCATGTTCTAGAATGACAGTCTCTCTCTTCACAGCAAGAATCTCAATGACAAGGACACCGGATTTTTCTGAACTACTTGGTCTGTTGGATTTTTTTTTCATCCATCAACCAGACAGTCTCACATTTTCTCTTTTTAATCATTTTCTTACGCACCTTATAGAAACTCTAATTGCTTCTTCCTTCTACCTTGCTGATTGCAATAAGAAAGATAAGGCTTTTATCTCATCTATGGTGCTCAAGAAAGCTAATAGTAATGATTTCTTGTAGATGAGAAGGGCCACATAGTGCCCTCTCTCTAGATATATGTGTACCTCACCATAAAAGTAACGAATCAATAAAACACTTGTTCCTTTATTGTCCTATTTCTTGGTTTTTATTGAACAAGTGTTTCAGCATAACTGGAGCACTTTAGAAGTAATGTGCAAGATCTCTGGTAGAGTAATGCAACCATATCCACCTTTTGATGCTTAGAAAGAGAAAGTAATACAAGATTTTTATTTTTTATTTTTTATTTTTTTATTTTTATTTATTTATTTTTTTTTTAAGAAAGGAGGATGAGCTATATTGGAAATGGATATATTACCATTTACTTACATTAACCATGACCTTAAAACATAACCATTTGAAACACATTGTCAGCCATACTCCAATTTCCTTAAACTTAAGGCTTATGTGTCCGTGGTATCTGATACCAAAATTAAGTTAAATTCTCTGGCCATCATACAGTCACTTAAGTAATACTAGAATCCATAGCATAAACACAGGAAGAAAAAATGAAGCTGGGAGTATAAATGTCATCTCGACTAAAAAGACAATTTTCAACACTAGTATTTTTTTATTCCACATCCACTTGTACATGCCACCCAAATAGGCTATCAAAAACGGATTCTCCTATATCTCATTTAGCCTTCTTTTTTTTTTTTGGGGGGGGGGGGGGGGAGGGGGTAAGCAATAAGGGGCTCCTAGGCCTTCTTTCAATATTCCCCTTAATAAGCCAGCCCAAGCAGGCTTATCGGTTTATCTACACTTTCTTCCCAAAGCTTCCCAACAGAGTCAGACTCAATGCATTACTGAATCAAGATCAGGTTGTAGTCCCCAAAATTATCACCATCTCTATTGTCACAAACACGTTCTAAGCCAACCAATTCTCCATTTCTAAGTACTCATCTTGGCTACCATTGATACATTAATCAATATTAGCTTGTTCCTTTATTAGATCCTCGAACAACTTCATATTGATTCAACCTAGACCTGTTACCAATCATTATTCGTTCCATTCTTTCCAAGTACCTAAACCACGTTAAGGTCTCAAATAAAAAAAGGATAAACTACACAATTAACTGACAAAAACACAGATATCTAACAATTATTCAGGCAAGCTGAATAACAGGAGAGAGAGGGGGAAGATTAACAAGATCATTATTCAATCAAGTTGAATAACAGTAGAGAGAGAGAGGGAAGAATAACCACATCTTACTTCCAGCAGTCTCATCAGCCATACAAAGAACAGTGAGTCCATCAGTGCGCTTAACATGGAAAATATACCGATCTTGGGAATACGAAACATGACTATCGTTGTTCCCCGGAATCTTCTCCAGTATCTGACGAGCGATCGCACTCGCGTTCGTCGATGTCGCCGTGAATTCTGCTAATACAATAGATCCTCTCGCCACCAAAGCGTAAAGGATCGCCATCTCTCCCTCTCTCTAATTTGATACTATCATCTAAGGTTTTGAAGACAGAATTCAGAAACCGTGTGTGATTGATAAAAGTCAGAGCTGATTTTGAGAGGGAGATCGGAAATTAGGGTTTTGGAAGTAATTTTGGCGGAATTGAGATTGAAATTAAAGAGAGAGAAACTGTGTTGTGTTGTTAATAATGAGGGAAAGAGAGAGAGAGAGAGAGGTGGGGACGGATGAGTATGGGATTTTGAAAGAGTTGAGAAGAAGGTGAACACGTTAGTCGCTCTTGCTTATCGACACTCGACGAGGAAAGAAAAAATTCGGTGGTCAACCGACTTCGACCGTAATTTTTCTCCTCCAATCACATGTCTTCCTACGTTTTCTCAAATCTCAAGCTCAATCCCAATATTTTCTGAGACATCGAGGCCAAACAACACAAACACCACACCCAAACCCAAACCAAAACAAAACAACAAAACAAAACCCCAAAAAAAAACAAAAAAAAAAATAAAAAAAAACAAAAAAAACAAAAAAAAAACAAAAAAAAAAAAAAACAAAAAAAAAAAAAAAAAAAAAACAGAAAAAAAAAAAACAGAAAAAATAAAAAAAAACAAAAAAAAAATAACCCAAAAAGGTCAAAAATACCCCATCCTCAAGAACAAAACTCATTCCACACACCACCAATAAACTATTAATCTTTGGTAATTATATTTTCAAATTCAAAAATTTTTATTATATTATATTAAATTTAATGAAATATGTTAAAAAATATTATGTATTAAAATTAAATCAATTATTAAAAAATATTGTATATTATAATGAATCAATAATTGGTTTGATTTTGTAAATATTTGATATTTTTGTTTTCATATTTATAGCAATAAGTTTTTTTTTTTAAATATAAATTCAATTTATTATAGTTTATCAAAACATTAGATTATTAGGGTTCATATTATTATATTATTTTTTATTTTTAATATGATACCAAAATAATGTTCAAACATTTTTAATATGGATAAATTTTTATTCAATAATTAATATAAAATCATAATATTTAGTATATTTATGATTTCATTACCACGTTACAATAGATTTTTTTTTAAACAGTGCAATAGTTTTTTATTTCAAAAAAAGACATACCTGCCTAGAGTTACACAATAGAAAGTAGCTCTCAAATATGCTCTCTTAGTAGAAGCTATTGATATTCCAACGATTAAATTATATTTATTTGTGTATTATGAATTATTTTATTTTATTTTTATTGGATATGGGTCCTAAGTTGCATGGAAAGGGAAACAAAAATGGAGAAATGTAAACGGATAGAAAACAATATAAGAAAAATGACATTTTGTATAAATATAGGAAATAGAAATGCGTGCAAGTACGTAAATATAAAAATATAAAAATTTTTATTTAAACATTAATTATTTTATAAAATAATAGAATAACTAAATTTTATAATAAAAATCTAAAATAATCAAATATATAATTGTTAATCATAAAATAAATAATATAACAAATCAAAATTATAATTAAATAAACAAATAATTTATTAAATATAGAAAAATATGTAAAAAATATAAAATATAAGAATTTTTGTATAAATATTAATTAAGTTATTTTATAAAAACATTTCGAAAACGTTTTAAAAACATAAAATATTTCGAAAATGGGGAACGTTAGTATTGAGAAATTTCTATGTATCATAGTATAAGGCCCACCCTCACTTCTATAATCACTAAATAAATTAAATTTATTACTAAATTCCGATTTTAGTAGATATCCTTTAGTTAAAAATTTTGACTAAATAGATGTAAACTTCTAATTTTAATCTTTTAACATATTTCAATACTAATCTTATGGTATTATGAGTTCATTAACATGTTAGCAGGTTAACCTACTATGGAAAGTAGTTAATTCGTAATTTTAACAACTTCCTCTATGTTATGTTGTAGATATGTTGATCGACCAAGCTTTAAGATTGGGACAAATCAGATAGAGCATATTAAATAAAAAAATTAATGGACAATATCAGTTTGAGAATAATATGAAACTTCATATCCTCAAGAGAACAGTCTAATGATCACAATATTTTTTTATAATCTGGTGATCTCGGATTTAAATTCGTAACAAAAAAATATAAAACTTCACACGCTTGATAATCAAATTAACCCATAAATTTAAAAGTATAATCAAATTTGCTAAACTAATGGATTGGGATTCTTGGATTTGACTGACCACTAAATTAAGAACCGGTTTAAGTGTTATTTTTTTTAGGTATTTGACTATCGATATTTAAAAATTTGACTAATCTGATTCGAGTAATTGTGGAGTTAATTCTCTCACTCTTAGTGTCTATTTTTCATTCTTAGACTCAAGCTTGAGACTTTTGTTAAGGGGATCCAGTGTCCGCTACTGGACCTAGAGGTTATTGGTAGTGTAAGTATTACTAAAAAATTAAAATTCACCCGTGCACAAAGTGTTCCCTGTCTTGCAGGGATAGGAGAATGATGAACATATATGTACGTAACATTTTCTTTGTATTTTTTTATAAAGAGACTGTTTTCACATCTCGAATTCGTGATCTTAAGGTCATAAAGAAATAATTCAATCGTTACACCAACGTTCACACCTCTGGTGTAAGTATTACTATAATACAAAAACTCAAAACTTTTCAATTTTAGATATAACCATCGCATATAAATAAAAGTATAAATCTAACTAAAATTTCAAGCTAATACCCCTTCCTATAAATCACTCATCATTTTAGGAAAAATTCTCCATGCTTTTTCTTTGGGTAAATAGAAAATATTCTAATCCACGAATTATATTCCTTGGTAATTACAGAACCCCAAATTTAAGGAAAAAGTTTTTTTTTTTTTTTTTGCTATCAACCACCTTGGATGATATGAAGTCCAAAATAAAGAAAAGATAATAACGTTAGGTATGTCTCTTAAACATAAAATAAATAATTTCCTAAGATATATATTTTCTTGGAAAACTTTATCATAAGATCCTCTAGCTAGGATCACTTTCTCTGTAATTATCCTTTTGTTTCTTTGTTAAATGCATCTGTCCCTCCATGGAGGACTTCAAATAGAACGTATATATATTTCTCTAAATAAAAAACAGAAAATAATCATGTGAAGTATAGAATTTTAGGAAGATTTCATTGTGTTTGAGAATTCATCAGTGAGGTCAAAGGAAAAAAAAAATTCCAAAATTTCCTTGCCAAATATTTTCCAAAATTAACGAACTTTAAATTAAAATTTAAGTAAAATAAAGATTGAACTAGTGAATCCGTCTATTTTAGAAACTCGAATAAATTTAGCGATATTTTTTGACATTTAATGAGGAGGATTAAATTAACAAGAGAAATCGATATAATAAAAAATCAATTTTATGGCAAAATTATACATCAAATTTCAAATCACACAATCAATAATTTCAACTTGTATCTAAAATCCCAAAGTTTGAGTATTTAAAATAACACGTTATGACATTTGAATTCTTATCTTAGATATTTTTTTATATTTAAATTTTAAATATCATATAATCAAATTATAATCATTATAATTACATATTACATTAATTATCTTCCTCCAAACCTTTTCTCTCAAAAAAAATTATTATTGTTGATTTGAATTTTTTTTTGGAGAAAAATTGAAAAAAAAATTGAATTTTTTTTTTCAATTTTTCTCAAAAAAAAAAAAAAATTCAAATCGACAATAATAATCGTATAAATCTTTTATGTTATTATATTCTATTTTATATAGCATATTATCTATATTATTATTTTTTTTATTCGACTATAATAATCGTACTTTTATCTTATTAAGTGAGATTAATATGGATATTTCTATACCATTATATTTTATCTTGTATCATGTCTTAATCTATATCTATATAATTCATATTATATTTTATTGTCATTATCCAACTTTTCTTAGATCTCTCTCTATTTTGATTAAGGAGTACTTATCATAGTCTCACACCATCTAAGTGGAGCCTTTATCGGATGTTTACATTTGTGTCTATACCATCTTAATTTTGTTTTCCTTAATTTTTTCTCGATAGACGCTCCAACTTTATCCTTAATATACTCATTTTTTATCTTATTTATCCCCATGTGTCCACACAAACACTTTAACATTCTCATCTCCATAACTCTCATATTCTCTCATAATTTTGATTTATTGTCTAACATTCAGATCTATACAATAAATCTGGTTTAATTGCCATCATGTAGAACTTCCCTTTAAGTTTTAAAGGTACCTTTCAATTATATAGAATACCCAAAACACTTTTCCATTTTGACCATTGTACTTGTATTCTATATGATAGATCTTTATCAATCTCTTTGTCTTTTTGTAAAATTGATTCTAAATACTTAAAACTCTCATTTGCACATAATTCTTCATTTTCTATATTAACCATTGTTTCACTAACGTTAGTATATCCAAACTTAAATTTCTATATATTCCATATTTGTCCTACTAAATCAAATAAATTCTTTCATTTCCACTATTTCCCTCCAAAATTCGAGGTTAACATTTACTCCTTCATGTGTTTTATCCACTAAAACAATGTTATCTACAAGCAATAGGCACTATGGTACCATGTCTTAAATGTGTCTAGTGAGTTCATCCATAACTAGCGTAAAAAGATGATTTAACATTGACCCCTTGATATAGTCTTATCTTTATTAGAAACTCTTTGGTTAATCCTCATAGTATCCTCACTTTTGTTATCATGCCCCTACATATGTCCCTTATCGCTTCAATATATGCAACTCTTACATCTCTTTTTTAAAATTCTCCACAAAATTTCCCTAAAGACTATATCATACACTTTTTCTAGGTTGATGAACACTACGTGAAAGTCCTATTTTCTCTTGATACTTCTCAACTAATTGTCTAATGAAGCGTATGGCTTCCATGGTCACCCTTTGATGCATAAATTCAAATTAATTTTCAATTACCTTGATCTCCTTCTGTAGTCTTCTTTCAATCACTCTTTCCCAGAGTTTCATAGTATGACTCATTAACTTAATACCCTATAATTTACACAATTTTGTATGTCACATTCATTTTTAAATATGAGTACTAAAATACCTTTTTTTTTTTTCACTGATCAAACATTTTTTTCGTCCTCAATATTATGTTGAATAATTTTTTAAGCCGTTCAACACCTTGCTTCCCTAGACGCTTCCATACCTCTATTGGAATATCATCAGATTCAACCATTTTTCTATTTTTTTTTTTATCATTTTTAATATCTCTTCAACTTTTGAGAGTTGAATTATCCAATAAAAGTTCATATTTTTATATTCCTCTGACCTACTTAGTTCATCTAAGTTAATTTGATCATCTTGACTTTTATTAAACATATGATAAAAGTATATCTTTCATCATTCATTTATTTCTTCATTATTTACTAACACCTTAATTCATTTTTAATACATCTTATTTGTGTAGATCTCTTGTTTTCATCTCTCTCGCTTTAATTATTTTATAAATATCCCTTTCCCTTCTTTCGTATAAAACCATCGATAAAAATATTTGAAAGCTTTATTCTTGGCTTCATTCATGCTCTCTTTAGCTTTTTCTTGGTTACTGTGTACTTCTCTAAAATTTTCTTGTTCTTATTAATGTAGAATAATTTATAAGCAATTCTTTTCGTTTTTACTTTCTCTTATACTTCCACACCAAAATTTTTTATTTATAGGTACATATCCTTCTAACTCACCAATTACACTCTTGGCCACTATTTTCACATGAAGTCTCATTTTCTCCCATGCCATATTAGGGTCACTATGTATTTCTCCTGAACTTTGTTCTACTAATCTCTCCTTAAAGTGATTTAGTTTCTCATTCTTTAAATTCCAATGACTTTTCTTCCTCCAAAAAACCATAATCCCAATGTATCCTTACGTAACCATGGGTTAAATGATTTAAATAAATTCCACAATTATGCGCCAGGTAGGGGTCGAACCTACGACTTTCTGCTTAGGAAACAGACGCTCTATCCACTGAGCTACAGGCACTTCTGTGGGACAAAATTTAGTAAAGGAAAAAGAGTATACAATTAAGAAATGAGACATTCTATCTCATTTGATGTGCCTTCTTTCAAATTAAGATTATACAAACTCAGATTCATTGTTTACGTAACTCATTTGAGAATCCATCTTTGTGTGTTGTGGTGGAGCAATTGAAATATATATCACACATCTTAAAAAGTTTCTCAAATAGAAAATATCTTGTTACTGACCAAAAACTAACTGTAAATGTGAGAACTCATTATTTTTTGTTGGCTTGATGCGAATTAGTACTGTAGCATGTAGAATAGCACTTCACAAAGCAAAAATAGAATTCAAAATAATATCTTGCACGAGCAGTATATATAGGGTTATTTTCTTTAATATTAGTTTAGAATTCAAAATGACTTTGATATTATTGTTTTAATTTGAGTCATAAAAATGTTGAAATCAATTTCTTGAAAATCAATTTCAAATAACAAATTTTGAAAAATAGTAAAATTGAAAAAAGGGGTCGGAAATCGACTTTAAGGTCAATTTATGAGAAATCGACTTCAAAGTCGAATGTTGATGATGCTTGATCAAAGTTAGAAGATGATGTTTGAACTATGAAGGTGAATCAAAGGGAAGTAAGCACATGCGAATCAACAGCTAGTGACTCAAATGGTGGTGGAGAAGTTGATGAAGGCTAAAAGAAGTGGCAAACGACAATTGACAAGCAATACAATTGATGACGATCAAAGACGATTTCTAGAACTTGCAGATATACTTGAATGTTAGAGATGATGAAATCGGTGCTAGTGGTGTGTAAACAGTAGCAAGTGACTTTTGGAGACGAGAGGACGAAGCTAAATTGAAACAAGAGGCGGCGGAGGTAGTAAAGCAAATGCAAAGACAAATAGGCAGATAGAGACCTTGAGGGGATGAATAACGAAATCAACAATGAAGACGGAGACGATTCGAGGTATCACCGACGGCTATGGCTAATATCAAGATGGTTATTTTGGACAGGTGGTTGATCAGCAACGAAATCGACAGTTGGATGGTGAATCAAAGATAGTCAAACAAGCAGCGAACTGAAGCAATCAGACGTCAAATGGCGGATTGGGGTTGTTGATGCAAATGTTGAACTAAAATCGGTGGCAGAGGCAATTCGACACTACTAGAAAAATGAATATCAGCGACGGAAAAATCCGTCACTGATACCCAAATTTCCGTTGCTGAAAGTATCAGCGACGGAAAATAAGTGACGGATTTTTCCGTCACTGAAAGTTACCTTATTAATTTTCACGATGGATCAGCAATGGATTTTTTTCCAACGGAATTTTTCCGTAGCTAATTTGTCGCTAATTATCGACGGATTAGTGACGGTTATTTTTACGACGGAAAATTCCGTCGTTAATTTCGTTTTAGGGTTTTCAAATTATCGACGGATTATTAGCGACGAAAATAATTCAGTCGCTAATCCGTCGGTGAAATTCGTAAACCAAATGTGCACAGGTCAGGCGCTTATCACGCCCTATTTTAAATATTGAAAAAATTGCTATCACACAGATTTGAATCTGGGTGTGAGAGATAAATCCGGAGAGTCTTAACCACTATGTCACCATCACATTTGTGTTATTAATTTATTTTTTTTCTATTTCTATACTTTATTTGAAACTCTTAATATTAAAAATACAATAAACTATATTAACAAAAATATAAAATTTTATTTAATAAAAAAACAAAATAATATTTAATAAAAAAATTATATTCAATAAAAATACAAAATTATATTTAATAAAAACACAAAATTATATTTAATAAAAATACAAAATTATATTTAATAAAAACAAAAAATTATTTTTAATAAAAGAATGAAATTATATTTAATAAAAATACAAAATTATATTTAATAAAAACACAAAATTATATTTAATAAAAACAAAAAATTATATTTAATAAAAGAATAAAATTATATTAAATAAAAACACAAAATTATATTTAAAAAAACAAAAAAATTATATTTAATAAAAATAAAAAAAATTATATTTAATAAAAGAATAAAATTATATTTAATAAAAACACAAAATTATATTTAAAAAAAACAAAAAATGATATTTAATAAAAGAATAAAATTATATTTAATAAAAACACAAAATTATATTTAATAAAAATACAAAATTATATTTAATAAAAACACAAAATTATATTCAATAAAAACAAAAATATATATTTAATAAAAATATAAAATTATATTTAATAAAAACACAAAATTATATTTAATAAAAAATATCCTAATTTAATAAAAAATAAAAAATTATATTTAATAAAATGCAAAATTATATTCAGCGACGGAAATTTTAGCGACCGAATTTTTCCGTCGCTAATAGGTCCGATTTTTTTTTTTTTGTTTTAGCGACGGATTAGCAACGGAATTTTTTCTGACAGAATTTTCCGTCGCTAATTATTTCGTCGCTGTTCTGTCATAATTTTATTATTAATTAGCGACAGAGAACTATCTGTCATTAATTTTCGTCGCTAATGCCATGTTTTCTAGTAGTGCGAGGATGAAGGTTGAATGAGATACTGAAATCAATGGCTAAAGGTGATTGCGATTGAAACTCTAAACCACGATGAGAAGAGAACAATTATGTCTTTAAAGTTGATTTGATTAAATTTTTTTCCCACCATTTTTCCTATTTTCTGAAAATTGAGAAGATATCCATTTGAAATCGATTTCCAAAAAATCGAATTCAAAAATTGATTTTAAAGAAATTGACTTCAATAATTTTGTGATTCAAATACAAAAAACAATATCCAAATCATTTTTAGTCCTAAACTCAACATTAAGGAAAATAACCCGTATATATAGTTATGCTAACAAAAATAAATCAAATATAAGATAATCGTTATATCTTAGATATGATAATTTACGATTACACATATTAGTTGGTTAGAATTTCGTGTTACGAGACCAAATGAAAATATAATGAACTTAAAAGAATAATAGAAAAGAAAATATAGGGAATGGTTTTATTTCTCAATATACCCTATTTAGAATTTACACCCTATTTATAAATTCTCATAAAAATCTTTAAAATTTGTTATCTTTTAATATTTATATGAATTATATGACCTTTTGGTTATATTTACATTACAGAAAGTAAATATTAGATAAAGAGGAAAGAGCATATTTATGACTTTTCAATATTTTGAGTGAATATGGATATAGACAAACCTTTGATATTTATAACAAATATTTTTCTCTCTAGATGTCTCTAATTCCTTTGTATTTCTAAAACATATAAACCTTTTCTGCATGGAATGATAAAATATTACTTAGAATAAGTATTTTAATCATGAACAACAACAAATATTTTGCTCAATATTAGATTTTTCTCTCTCTCTCTCTCTGGGGGATCATATCAAATTATATAAAATTTGAATCAATTTACTCGAATTAAACTTTGGGTTAAATAGTTTGCATTTTATTTACCTAATTAACTTCACAGAACAAGAAAATTGTTAAAAAAATCTGTTTAATTTTAAAATAATAATTTATTCAAATTAAATTATCCGAATCAATTTACTCAAACTAACTCTACAGTTTTATTAATCGGATTTTGGTCGGGGTTGAATAAAAATTTTTATTTTTCAAATCGAACCATTAATCGAAATTTTTAATCAAATAAAATTATTCAACTGATTTGATTTTTATTAATCTGAATTAAATAATCTGATTTTTTAATGATTTACGTGAACGAATGATTTGATTCTAACAATGAATACCCCCAGTTGTGAGCCCATGCAAGGGAAAAGTGACCTCTCCTTAAAATAACAATTGCAACCTTTACAACTAATTGATGTTGATGGTCTCTACTTTCTTAATACAGTTTTCATCTCCCTTCCAATTTGAATATGTAGAAAACCAAAAAATAAAATAAAATAAAAATAAAAATTCCGTGGGCCCTGTCATCCCACTTACAAGTTGGCAAAGTCTTGCTTTTTCTATTTCACCTTTAGTTCTATTTGACCCAATAATGGTATTGTGTGATGTCCTAGCTAGCCTCTCCTATAATAATTTGCTCATAGCTATGATACCTTCTCGTGCATCTATTGTCACCTCACCGTGACAAATTGTTGGGGGCAGGGGGAAAGTTGCAACGAGGGCACGGCTGCCTTCCCCACTGAATTTTTCTTTCAAAATTTAGTGTATATATTCGAAAAATAATAATTTTTTTCAAAATATATTTATTTTTTTAAAAAATATAGCTATACAGCCTTTTCTTTTATCTAACTACTTGATCAATTTCACCTCTTTCTGAGTATTTGTTACTTCACCCTTTTAAATTATTTTTGTTTCACCATTAATTAAGGTTAAGTTTTGTGAATTTAGAATTAAAATAAATTTTTTAATGCAAAAGTTTATAATAATAGCAAATAAAAATAAAGTAAAATAAATTTAAATAATTTAAAATTTTTTATTTTACCTATATGATTTCCATAAGTGAAGATACCATCGAGAAAGGGAAAAAAAAAAGAAAATCTTATTTTTAAACTATTATTAATGATTATTAGTCGCAAATTAATGTTGACCAATTGGCTAAAAAATAAAAAATAAAAAAAGAAAAAAAAGAAAAGGAAAAAGATAATGTGTGCCGACGTCCGCGTTTTCTAGAAAGCCCAAAGCGCGTGATAGAGAAATGAATAAATGCGACGTATATGCATTTGTCGCTTTTCATTTTTTCTTCTTAAAATTTTTCTTCATTTACCGATTAAACCACAATATAAACTCAAAATACTATGTTAATAAAAAATGCAAAGACCTCGGAGACTGATACCGGACTGAGATTTAGCAACCACTGATTTTTTGGTCGGGATAGCATGCAGTTCTATTCTTCCTGTGACAAACATCCCCTCCAACCAAATATATGAAATGGAAAAGGCTCAATTGACAATCTGGCATTTTTCAATCTCTCAGAATTAGTTAAAGCGGTAAATTTTTTTTATTTTTAGTTTTTATTTTTTGATTCGATTCCGTTTAATTATATCTCTTTATATAAAAAAAATAACTGACATTCTTTACAACTAAAAAATCTAAATATTTGAGTTTAATTAGGTAAAATTAATTATAAAAATAAGATTGGTTGAGAAAAAGTTTATGAATATTATATATTAAAGTAAATTTATGATAATAATTTTTTAAAAAAAATAATAATTATAATATAATTAAACAGAACATTTTATAACATTTAGAGGGTGTTTGGGAGTATAAGTCAAAATTAAAATTCTAACTATTTGGTAACTAAAATTTATAAAATTACTTATAAGCAAAAAAAGTACTTATAAACCAAAAAAACAATAAGCTGCTCCCATCAGTTTTTTTATTTTAGTACTTATAAGCACAATTAAAATAAATTATTTTGACCAATAAAATTACATCTGTATCCTTTTATATTTAACAAAAATTATAACTATATCACTTCTTATGTCCACTATGGTCTTTTCTATATTAAGTACTCATTTTACCAAACAATTAATTACTTTTAAGTAACATTTATCTAAACAGATAATAACTTATTTTTTAAAAAAATTAAAACAGATTTATAAGTTAAAAAGTTATTTATAAATACTAAATACTTATAAGTGACTTGTTTAAACAATCCCTGACCCTTTAAAATACTTATAATAGGACAATAGTAATTCGATCACCTCACTCTTTTGCAATATATATATATATCAGATAATATAAGTTAATATAGTACAACTCTTCACATCATAGATTTAGCTCCCATGGGAGTTTGAGAAGAAAAAAACTTAGTGCAGTAAAAAACTTAAATTTGATGGGGGGGAAAATTCAGCTAAACATCCAATCAATTATTGAACATCTGTATCAGTCAATTATTGAACAAAATTAGACAAAACATCTCATGGAGAAAAAAAAAACTAATAAAAGACATGGAATCAAGGCTTTTTCATTTTTGTCACCACCTGGTGACACTAGTTGGTGGTGTACTACTGCAGGGAAATTTACCTTCCATCTTGTCCTCGTGGGCCTCCTAGGGACAATATTCTTAACCTTCGTCACTCGAGTTATACTTAAATTTGATTCAATTTAATCAAATTTTAATCAAATTTGAATATATTAATTTAAATATCGAATCAAGTTCAAATATTAAAATACTCAACTTAAAATATTTACGAGCCTAATTGAATCTAATCAAATTTTATATATTATATTATATTTAATAAAATGATCGCTAATCAAATTTAATCGAGTCGAGTTCGAATATTGTAAAATTCTTTTCGAATCAAGTTCGAGTTTGAAAAATTAGTTTCGATCGAGTTCAAATCGAATATCGAGTAAGACAATCCTTAATCGTGTCGAGTTTGAGTAGACTCAAGTATCGACTCGACTCGACTCGATTATACCCCTAATCCTTAGAATGAGAGGTGCTATGTGAAAATCTTGTATTCTTTTTATGACACCAAAATATATATATATATCAGTAGATTCTACATGTGATGAATTGACGACCAAAACTAAGATTTGGCTACAATTTTAAGGAATGAAGAAAATTCTACCCTTTCTCATTTAAATCTTTCTATTTTAGCCTAATAATATTTAATTTCTCTCTCTCTCTCCCTCCCTCCCTCCCCCACCTGGTAGACCATCCTTTATCATTCTAGAGATGTCCACAAGCTTGTCCGACCAGTTTGATTGGTATGCCTAATGTTTTAGTGGTTCTAGTAAAGATTATTGAAATCAATGAAATTATATTATTTTAGGTCAAAGTTTTTTTTCCCCAGTATTTCATCACTTGTGTCTGAACATTCGATTAATCCGATTCAAACAGTTATGACCCAATTTAAAGACTGGCTCTTTAACACCTACTTTTTTATTTTTAAAACTCGAATTTGAGATAATGATCAAGAAAATCTATCACTAAACCCATAGAAAGTTAATTTAGATCAAAGTTTGAGAGTATTAGAACTAAGATTCATGCTTTTATAATAAAACTCAAACATAGACAAATTAATGAATTTGGACATAAAGTTTAACAGTAGCTTGAACATTATAATTTTTTGTTTAAATCTCACTAGGTTAAACTCAAACTCGATCAAATTTGTAAATTGCTCATGTTTGTGTACTATATCCAAATGATAATAAATACTTATTTTGGCCGTTTTAAAAGTGAAACCAAGGCAAGGCTCATGCATTGGGTCCATGATTTTCCAAACTTAACCATGCATGTGGTACCTTGAAAGAAAATATCAAGCTTTGTACCGCAAGCTTACAAAAAACAGCTGCCACAATAGTCATCCATTTTCACTCCCTTCCACTCAATCAAACTCACAACTTCCACCTCACAGTCTTTCTTTAAAATAGCTCCCAACCCTTCACCAGGGAACCAAGCCCCAAACACCAAAAACCTGAGAGAGAGAGAGAGAGAGAGAGAGAGAAAGATCCCAATGTCATCCAACAAGCTTTCTTGTGTCCTGATAATTTTCTCTCTCCTCTTCTATGCAACATTTTCTAGCGCATGCTACACATGCGGATGCGGCCAGAAGCCTCCTCCTTGCTACAAGCCACCTCCACCACCGGTTGCATACTGTCCCAAGGACACATTGAAGTTTGGTGTCTGTGCTGATCTCCTAGGAGGTCTCGTTGGTGCAGTGCTGGGAACACCAGTCTCTGAAAAGTGTTGCAGTTTGCTAGAAGGCTTGGCTGACTTGGAAGTTGCCCTCTGCCTATGCACTGCCCTTAAGGCCAACGTGCTTGGAATTAACTTGAATGTGCCCATTTCACTTAGTGTAATTGTTAGTGCTTGTCAAAAAACTATTCCTCCTGGCTTTAAATGTGAGTAGGGAGGGGGGTTTCAGTTGGAGTATTCTATCACTTTGTTGTGCATTTTAAGTTTGTTTTTTGTCAGCTTTGCATTTGTTGTTGTGTTGCAATGCAACTATCTTGTTGCTTGTCTTTGGTGGTCGTGAATGGTGGGAAGGGATTGTAGTGTGGATTTGTTTTGATTTGTAACCTTTGGTTAAGGATCCAATGGCAAATGTGGAACGTACTGATAACTGGGTCTTGTTTCTTGCCTTAGTGTGTCTCAATTGATATTTTTCTGTCTATTGTTGACATTTTCAAATGTTGAATGCAATCATAGAAACTCTCTCTCTCTCTCTCTCTCCCCCCCCCCCCATTTTGTCTTGAAAGAGAGTTGTATCGGAAAGAGAGACTAAGCAATCAAAGCTCCCTCATCTCTGCTCCGACTCTTTCCAGCCTACTGTTTTTATTATAGAATTTGCTATTTTTGTTAGGGCCATTGATCTTAAAAATACAGCAAGGAATGGTTGCAGAAGCTTCTCATTGATTTAGTTAGTTAAAAAAAAATAATAATAAAAACTTCATTTTGGGCTAATATGCAAGGCATCTTGATATTTTTGAAGAACAATTTCAAAAAAAAAAAAAAAAAAAAAAAAAAGGAAAGGGAAGCAAAGACTTTTGGCATATAGAGAAAGAGATTGATGTTTAAGCCTTAAAAAATTTTTTCATTCTTTTTTTCTTTTTCTTTTTTTTTTTGTCTAAAGATAATTTGGTCATTGAACATATCCACTATATGTTAGTTATTACTGACTGAAGAAAATATTTTTTCATAAATAAAACTTTGTCCAATAAAATCGTTCCTTAGGTTTGTGTAGTGCGTAGCCATTGATTGAATATCGTCGAATACTTTATTTAGAAATATTATAATAATATGAAATTTAATGATTCATTAATTCAATAAAATATTATAATATATTGTGTTTGTATAGAAAATTCATTATTACAAATATAAAAATAAATATTACAAATATAAAAATAAAAAAAGTTAAATATTTTTAAAATTAAATCAATAATTGATTTGATTTTGATACATAATATTTTTTAAAATATTTTTTAAACATATGATAATATTTTAATAGTGTGATATTATATCATAAAACCTTGTGTAAAAAGAATTTATCCATTTAAAAAAAAACTATTATATCCGATAATTATTCTAATCCGACTAAATTCTGTTCAATCCGAGTTAAACCTTTAAGGGATAAAACACTCCTGATACTAATTTTCTCTATACACAATATTTAAATCCAAAATTTTATTTAAAAAATATCAATATTTAATTATTTTACTAAATAAGGTAGACAAAAAGAATTTATCGCATGAGAACCGGTGAAAATTTCCTCATTTTTTTGGACCACTTGTCTTTTTATATTCAGCCAATGGCACACTATTCAACCCTTTTTCAGGATTGAAAATTTACATGTATTTGGGTTTACAATCAGGGGAAAAAAAAGCTGGAAAATTAAAAATAAATGAAAATTCAGATATTTGAAGAAAAATCGATCAAATATTTAAAATTAAATTTTATTTCTTTTTAAGTTTATTCATTTTTTAGGAAAAAAATTTATTGATTCGATATTAAACTCAAATTTGCTGCACAAATCTGCAAACACATGGACCTGTATATTAATTGCGGAAAGAAAGATAAGTATTTTTCAAGATAACGAGAATATGTTTTATTTATATAAAGAAATATATATTATCAAAAAGTGTAAGTGAATTATTTGATTTGGGAGGAAAAATAGAAAATGGAAAAAAACAAAAGAAGAAAACAAAAGCATAACGGGGGCTCAATAAGGCTCACCAAACACGTTCACGTGGTGGACTCAAAGGGGATGGACCAGACCATGCAGGGCCACTAATCTTCTACTTGTCTGTAGTATACTGTAAACGACATACCAACAACCATAGGGTAACGGTTCTTAATTAAGACTTTGAATTTAAATTTTAAAAATATAAAGGTGGATATTAAGAGAGTCAATCGTTTAATAGATTCTCAATGTTGGAAATTGGTTTGTGTTTTGTGTGTACTTTGTCTATGACAAATCTCACATGATCTTCACCACCCTCCCCAAGGTGAAAGGACCCCAATCCCTCACAATCACAAGTGGGGATAAGAGAATACTTTGTGTTCACTATGTTCCAAATCAATCCAGCCCATCTATAAAACAAAATCTCCCTCGTGCCCCCTAAAAAAGATAAGGAAATGACACTACAATTACATCTACTTTGCCCAAATATCCACAACTATACTAAATTGCACGAGCTAGGTATTTTGCAGATAAATAATAAATAACTAGTACTTTGATACTATTCTATAGTATCGAATTTATTCAAAAAATTAGATATATTGTCCTAAGTAAAAACATTATGGTATATATTAAATCTCGATTAACTCAATATTTTGGACTTGATATATAAATATGAAATATTTTATGTACAAAGGAAGTACGAAATATTTAATGGAAACAAAATACCCAAGAACCAAATCCTCATGCAATGCAAACCCGTAAGAAACGGATATCATATCGACTAAACCTTTAATTTGATTTTTTATATTCAATTTTTTCTCGAATTTTAATATATTGCTAATTGTTATGAATGTTGAAAAATCTGGTAAATGTCCATTATGGAATATATATCCAAAACACATGATATCACGTGTAACAACTTGGA
Organism: Dillenia turbinata; assembly: GCA_037126225.1. Lineage (NCBI taxonomy): Eukaryota > Viridiplantae > Streptophyta > Magnoliopsida > Dilleniales > Dilleniaceae > Dillenia > Dillenia turbinata. The sequence goes on from JBAMMX010000014.1 coordinate 4,900,844, forward strand.
AATCACGTGTTATCATCCAGCTCAAATTGTTGCTGACTCACTTAAATCTCCTACCATGTGTCAACACATTGCAACCTAGGTGCTGACTCACCTGAAACTCGTGCCACGTGCCAGTATGTCATAACTCTAAATACTAACTCATCACCTCTTTCAATATCTATAATTAGCACATCTTAAATCTCATTTGTATATCATTCTCTGAAAAATGAAATGAAATTTTATTCTCTCAATGATATTCAAACTTCTTCATTAAGTTAGATCTTTCGACATTATTTCTTTTTAGAGTATTTCATAATACGTTGTCAACGTGGAACTCTACTTGAGAAATGTAGTAGAGAATGGAGTCTCATTATTTAAAAATAATCAGGTACGTTTTTACCAATTATTTTCTATTGGCCCATCTTGTAAAATTTCAATTTCTCCCTCTTGATATTTCTGGAAGAATTATTTATCATGAATTTTTGATGTTGAAATGAATCTTGAAACAATAGGTTTTGGAGATACCATTAAACCAAATAATGTTACAATACAAAATTGTGTAAAAACAATGATTTTCATTTGATATTATCTTGATGAAAATTTGAAAACAAAATATCTTACTATCAAAATCCCTATCGGAGTTGTGGAAGAATTTAAAAGAAAGATATGACCACTTGAAAATAGTTGTCTCGAATTTTCCATTTTTTATATCTCAAATTTGCTTTCATAGCAAGAAAAGGGATTCAAGAAGACTCTGAATTGATTTCATGTCTTTTTGTCACCGAAAAGAATAATTAATTATTAATGAAAAATCACGAAATCTAACCATCTAGTAGCAGTCCATTCCTTGAAGCGAATGAGATTAGATATAAATATGGAAGGGGTCTGGGTCATAATCGTGGCTATCGTCATGGTCGTGGACATGGTTGAGAATGAAATGATCATTACAATAATGATATTCGCAACCATGATCCCTTAAATCAAAAGAGCAAATATTACCACCAGAAGTGGGTTGATAATAATGGGAAAGGAAAAGAGAAATTCTCAAAAGATTCTGATAATATTTGCTATTGGTGCGTTGGCATGGGACATTAATCACATATATACCGAACTCCAAAGTATCTTATTGAACTATATCAAGCCTCCTTAAAGAAAAAAAATAAGGATGTGAAAACAATTTTTGTCAAATCATGTAGTGATAATAATATGGATATAACTCATCTTAATTTGTTTGATTTCTTTGAAGATCCCAAAGGAAAAATAAATCATTTGATCAATGATGGAAATGTCTAGATTTATGTTATGAATAAATAATTTTAGTTTTAATGTTTTTGTTATATGATGCACTTTATTATTTATTTTTTATTGATTTTACTTGTTTATGATTGCGTATAAAAGTATTAATTCTCTCTTTTTATTTTTCTTAAATAAGATATGCTATTGTCAATAATTTAAGATCCATGAGAAATGAAGAAGATATATGTCTCATTATAGTGTTACAACACATGCAATACTTAAGAATATGAATTATTTCTCTAACCTGAAGTTAGGAGAAATAAACGTTAATATCATAAATGACATTGCAAAATTAATAGAGGGCTCCAGCAAATGAAATATATGTTTCCTTAAAAGAACAAAATTAGTTATAAATAATACACTATGTTCTTCGAAGTCTCAAAAGAATTTGTTAAGTCTAAAGATATTCATAAAAATGGGTATCATATTGAAACAATGAGTAATGCAAATACAAAATATTTGTATATTACAAGTATCATTGCCGAAAAGAAATATGTTGTAAAAAAATTGTCTTCTCTTTCATGTGAATTAAAATACACATTTAGTAAACAAGAAGTTTACTGATCCCAATGATTTTCTCATTTGGCATGATCGATTAAGCCATTCTGGGTCAGTAATGATGGGAAAAATAATTAAAAATTCACATAGTCATATATTAAAAAATTAAAATGTGCTAAAATCAAATGAATTTTCATATATTGTTTGTTCTTAAAGAAAAATTATTGTGAGACCTTCTTCAATGAAAGTAAGAATTGAATCCCCTGAATTTCTAGAAATAATTCATGGTAATATATGTGATCAATTCATCCACCATGTAGATCTTTTAGAATTTTTTTTTTTTTTTTTGGTGTTAATTGATGCATTTATAAAATGATCACTATTGAAGGTAAGTTTTGACTCCACAGATCTGGTTTTTTGTGACTCGAATGAGTGCTTGATAAAGAAATTTAGAACTTATAAAAGACCGCTAGAGGGTACTCCGATAAGGGAGACTCTAATGGTCAAGTAAGAAATAGTGGTTTTCAAAAGGAATCGAAACAGACTTAGGAAAAAAGGGAGGAAGAATCTCCCTGCAATTTGTTTGACATTTGTGAAGTCAAGGGAGACTTACCTGACTTGATGTATCGAAGGCTTTTATATGAGATTCCGTAAGAGCCGTGTGTATTCGAGACGTTATAACCCTAATTTTTTTACGAAAAGATCCAAAAATTTCGGATTCTAAACATTAGAAATTTGAAATCATTATTTAGGAAGTCTGATTATACGGGGAGATTATTTCTCTTATCGATTAGATTTTTAAGGGTTTCCTTCCTTATCCAAGAGCGTTTTATACTAAAATAGGAAATCTAATCACGATGAGATTCGATTGAATATTACTGCTCAGGAGTCGAAGTACACGGTTCTTTAAGTATTCAGTAGTCATCAGTTGAATGAAAAGGATAGCTGTTTGGTCTTACTGAAGGTGCCTATGGTGTAATCGTGCTGTATGGATTGATATATTCGCTGTTCGGAAGAACTGAGCCCCTCGTGACTATGGGTGTTCACGTCTGGCTTCCGGGCACTTGGATACCACACCGACTGTTGTTTGGATCATGTTTCATCAATCCCATATTTGCTTATTATCAAATCATAACTTGGTGTTTGCAAGATTGTTTTCTTAAATCATTAAGTTAAGAGTACAATTTTCAAATTATCCAATTAAAACAATTGAGGTAGATAATGCCGGCGATTATTCGTCTCATGCTTTTGATGAATATTATATATCTATTGGCATCAGTGTTGAATATCTTATAGCCTATGTTCAACATCAAAATGGTTTAGATAAATCATTTATCAAATGCTTGCAATTGATTAATAGATCATTATTAATTAGAACAAAACACCCTATTTCTGTATGTGGATATTCTATTTTACGTTCAACAACATTTATACTTATAAGGCCGATAAATTATCATAAATGCTTCACTTTACAATTGGCTTTTGGCTATTGGCTATGACTCTAATATTTTCCATTTAAAAATTTTTGGATATGCGGTTTATGTTCTTGTAACGGCATAACATCAGACTAAAATGGGATCCCAAAAAAGGATAGAAATATACGTTGGGTATGAGTCACCTTCAATCATCAGACATTTTGAATCTTTGATAGGTGATATTTTCACTACAAGATTTGCAGACTGTTATTTTGATAAATCAAATTTCTTAATATTACGAAGAGGAAATGAACAATCAAAAAAGGAAAGCGTATGGCACAAATCATCATTAACTCCACTTGATTCTCGTATGAAAATTTGTGAATTAGAAGTTCAAAGAGTAACACATTTACAAAAGATTATAAATCAATTGACTGATGTGCTCATTGACTCAAAAAGAGTTACAAAATCATATTTTCCTGTTGAAAATGTACCAATCAAACTTGATTTTCTGGTTGGACAATCCCCAAATATTATAACAAATGAGTTTAAAGCACGATTAAAACGTGATAGACTTCTTTACGTCAAAGATAAAAATTCTCAAAAGAAAAAATAATCTATTGATCATAATCACTTAAAAGAATCAAATAATAAAGAATTTCATAAGATTTTTTATGATAAAATTCATACTCGTATAGAGCTAGATATAACTCTTAGAGAGCACAAGTTTCAAACTCTTAAAGAGCATATAAATGAAATTTTCATAAATTTCCCCAGTACAAGTGGATGATATTTTTGCATATAATATAACACTTGAAATTATGAAAGAAATCGAGAATGTTAAACAAAAATCTATTGAGAAATGTTGACAAAAAAATGATTGGATAAAATGGAAAGATGCAATCTAATCTGAATTAGATTCATTTACTAAATGCAAGGTTTTTGAACTTGTAGTCCAAACACCCAAAGGTGTAAAATCCGTCGGATATAAATGGATTTTTATATGAAAACGAAATAAGAAACTTGAAATTATGCGACATAAAACACGTTTTATAGCACAAGAATTTTTGCAAAGACCAAACATTGAATATGATGAGACATATTCTCCCTATAGTGGATGCAATTACATTACAATTTCTTTTGATCTTAGTGGTAAATGAAAAGCTCGAGATACATTTAATGGATGTGTCACTATTTACTTATATGGGATATTGAAAAATGATATTTATATGAAAATCCTTGAAGGATTTAAACTGTAAAAAACATGTGATCCAAATTGTCAATAAATTTACTTTATTACATTGCAAAGACTTTTGTATGAGTTAAACCAGTCAGGGTGAATGTGGTATAATCGTTTAAGTGAATGCTTACTTAAAAATGGTTATACAAATGACCCATTATATCAATATGCTTATATTAAGAAAACTGAAATGAGATTTGTAATTATTGTGATATATGTCGATGATTTGAATTTTATTAGAACTCTCAACGAGATTTCCAAAACCACTGAATATTTGAAAAGAGAATTTAAAATCAAAGATTTTGGAAAAACAAAATTTTATCTTGGTTTACAAATTAAACATCTCGAAAATGAAATATTTATTTACCAATCAAATTTTACTACCAAGATTTTAAAATATTTCTATATAGATAACGCATGCCCATCAAGTACTCCAATGGTCGTTCGATTACTTGATGTTGAAAAGAATCCTTTTAAACCACAAGGAAAAGATGAAGAAATTCTTGATTCTGAAGTATAATACCTTAGTGCAATTTGAACACTTATGTATTTTGCTAATTGTACAAGACCTGATATATCATTTGCTATAAATGTATTAGTAAGATTTAGTTCTTCTCCAACACGATGATATTGGAATGGGGTCAATCATATTTTTCGATACCTCCAAGAAATGATGGATCTTGAATTGTTCTATTTTAATAATTCTAAACTAGAGTTGATTGGATATACAGATGTGGGATTCTTATCTGATCCACATAAAATATGGTCTCAAACTGGATATCTATTTACATATGAAGGTACTTCTATTTCATGGCAATCTATAAAACAATTTATAGCCACCATCTCATCAAACGATGCTAATATCATAACAATTTATGAAACAAGTCAAGAATGTGTTTGATTAAAATTGATGAATCAAAGCATATTGAAAAATAGTGGACTATCTTTCAATGAAAATGTTTTTACAGTATTATTCTAAGATAATCTTGCTTGTATTGCTTAATTAAAGGGAAAATATATTAAGGGAGATCAAACTAAATATATTTTACCAAAACTTTCTTTACATCGATCTTCAAAAGAATGGTATAATTGGTGTGTAACAAATCTGATCAAATAAAAATTTAGTAAATTTATTTATCAAGACACTACCGATAGCAACATTTAAAAGATTAATAAAGAAAATATGAATGCATCGACTTAAAGATCTCAGTGGATATTTCTAATAGGGGAAGTAAATGCATTATTAAACATATTAAATAGTGTATTCTTTTTCTTTCATTATGATTTTTTTTCTAATGGCTTTTTTCCTAATAAATTTTTAATGAAATCTATTCTCTGTAATGGACATTCAAAGAGGACTGTTATGAATGTTAAAGAATCTGGTGGATCTCCATATGTCCAAAACACATGTCCTCATATGCTGACACGTGTTCGTACACGTGTCTCCTCTGTATCACGCATGACAACTTGCAAGACACGTATCATCATTCGACTCAACTTTCTTGACTCACTTAAAACTCGTACCACATGTCAACACATTGCAACTCAAGTGTTGATTCACCGAACTCGTGTCACATGTCAACACATCACAATCTCAAGTGCTAACTCACTCAAAACTCATATCATGTGTTAGTACGTCATGACTTTAAATGCTGATTCATCACCTCCTTTAACTTTTATAAATAATACCCCTTAAATCTCATTTGTATATTATTCTTTAAAAAATAAAATAAAATAAAATTTTATTCTCTCAATGATATTTAAATTTTTTCATTAAATTAGATATATTTTTTTAGATTATTTCGTGATACCAATCTTTAACTCGGCAAAAAAGAAATCACAGCCACAATAAAATGCAAAACACAGCTGTGTACGATACATAGATAATATGTACAATTTGCTGTTCAAGGGTAAGGCCCACCAAGATCAAACTAAGTTAAAATGGTCTAACTAGATAAAATTGGTCAATTGGGTCAAAACCATTTTTAACCGGTCAAACAGGCTCCCATCGAGCAAGCCTAAACCATAAAGTTTGTGTGCTCCAAAGTAAGTGACAAACTAGTCCAACTACAGTTCACATTATGTTTGAGGTCCACTTTTATGTAATTGGGTTAAAAATGGCTAAGTGGCAAAACCCAATATGCAAGCAAGGTCAAATAAATAATTAAGATTTGGGTTTTATTTTATTTTATTTTATTTTTATTTGATCGATCGATATTTAAAATTATATTTTAACTAATTCGAATCGAGTTATTGTCAGACCTTTCATAGAAGGAGCTCTCTCAATATATTTTTTTCATTCCCAAAATTCGAATCCAAATTTTGATTAATAAATCTAATATTTTTCGTGGTGGGTTTTATTAAATCTAAGTGTTAAAAAAAATTTAACACACTAACGGCTACAACATCTTGTGGGTCATATTAAACTCATTTAATTAAGTTTTGAATTCGATTTTTGAGAATAAAAAAGTAGATATTAGAAAAGCTAATTCTTAAATTGAGTTCCACGACTATTGAACCAAATTAATTTAATTTTTGGATACAAGATTTCAAATTTTATAACCACCGGTCGAAAAGGTTCAAACCATTAGTCTCTAGCAAGATAAGGCCCACCCAAAAGGCAAATGAGCTCTTCAAAAAAAGTGGATCATGCAACACCCATAATTTTTACGTACGTCTCTTATTCCAAGAAGCACCTCACCAAAAGAATTTTGAGATAATTGAGAATCTTTTTATATTTTTTGTGAGGGAACATATATTTAGTAACTCCAAAATTTTTGGAGTGAGAAATGAAAACCCTTGCAACTAAATATCATGAAGAGACAAAGAAGACAATCTCATCACAGAACAAAGCAAGGGAAAACAACTCATCCCTCCGTATATCCAAGCATTTGTTTTCAACCAAGTGCATTTCTATCAAACTTTGCTAATTGGGATGATAACAAAGACCTAAATCAATGATCGAGCATCCAAATTCTAAAAGGTTATCCCATGATTAACCCCTGCAGCTAGGGAACGTGACATAAATGTTTATATAGATTTTTTAGTATCAATTTTCAACATCCTTTGTCACGAAAATATTTTCTTTTTTTCGTGAAAATAAAATGACGATTCATTAAGGGATGTGCAGCATTGAACTTGCATGTAGAAAGGAGTCTAAGATTACAAGATAAGATGTTTATATAGATTTTTATATAATGGTATAGATATTAGTAACCTCTGTGTCTGCTTGAGGTATCAACGGATAGAATAGGGATCGTCTTTGTTTCGACAGAGCAAAATCAATCCCCAATTAAATGTAGTTTGCTCCTCTAGCAAAATTTTCCCTTCTTGGGTGATTCTTTATGCAAAATCCATTATCTACTGGATTCGGCTGTATTAATCTTATACTGGATCTTAGTCAAAAGGCCGAGAAAGGGGTGGCTTGTTCACACTGAAACTCAAGCATGCATGATTGGGCTCCACACGGCGTAAAAATGAATAATCACCCAGCCCAGCAGGCTTTAGCCCATTTAAAATTAAAATGGCCCATTAGAACACCATTTTCTTTTCTTTGATTCTTGGATCGATCAGTATTCAAAATCATATTTCTATTAATTTAAACTGAATTAATGTCAAACCCTTTTCAGAGATGAACTCTCTCAATATATTTTTTTCTATTTTTAAAATTCAAATCTAAATTTTGATTAAGTGATTTCAAATCTCTTTCACTAGACCAAGTGTCTAGTGGTCTTTCGGTAGGAGTGGCAATTTGGCTTTTTAAACCAATTTTTGTGAAGCTCGAGCTCAGCTCTGATTAAATTTTGATAGGTTCAAACCCAAGTCTAACTTAAGAAAACTTGAAAAATCTAGACTCGAACTTAGCCCGAAAAATTAGAAGGGCCTCAAACTCATTTCCGACAAGTCTCAATGCAAAACATAATTTTTTATTATTTTTTTATTACATAATTTTATTTTTATATTTTTAACTCATTTATAGTATAATAAATATAAAATAAAAATATCATTAAAATAAAATACAAAAAAGATATCATCATATCAAATTAAAAATTATACACTACTATAAAAATTAAAATTAATAATAATGTAAAAAATAAAAAAATTATATTAAAAGTAATATATTAAAAATTTTAAAATAATGATTTGAATATCATAATATTTGATTTTTAATTTAAAAATAAAAATAAATTGATTAAATCTATAATAGACCGAGTTTACTAACCCGTAATTAAAACAGACCTAGAAAGAGCTTGAGTTCAGTTTGGCTCTTTAAAATGGGCCAGGTTCGGATCAATTTCGAGGCGACCCGATCCGATTGCCTGTCCAATGCATTAGAACACTTTTTTTTTTCAAACCAAAAAATAATATATATATAATATTCCTTTTTTTAATCATTCCTGCAGTGAACAAGAATGCAAATCCACGCACGATAAGACAGTTAGGTAGATTGTCCTTTTTGGCCCTCTCTCTCTCTCTCTCTCTCCCCTCTTGTTTTGCTCTACAGATCAGGAGCGAGAAACAGCGATCAAACCGCAGGCGACGGTGAGGCGCACTTTAGCCACACCCAGTGCACTGCTACTATCATGCACCGGTCTCCCGTGCCGTCACGGTGTCGTCGGGTTTCATAAATACAAACAAACGCGAGAATGAACTTGTACGGCTGCCATCTGTCAACAACTATTCACTCTTCTTCTTCTTTTGTTTTGTATCTTTGATCCGATCACAAAACCCTAATTCTTCCTCTCCAATCAAATTCATCTAGAGAGAGAGAGAGAGTCCGTGCTTGAGTGCGATTTGAACGATGCAGAGACCGAATCCACCGAAGCACAGACACGATGGGACTTCGCCGTTGCCTTTGGGAATGGATTGGAGTCCTCCGCCTCGTAAATGGGTAACCATTTCCCCTCAATTTTCAATTTCTTTTTCTGGAATTTTGAATCGACGATCCTGATCTTTTGATTTGATTGCTCTGGTGTTGATATTTTGATGATGTTGTTTTATCGTCATATGTTGATGATTTAGCTTTGGTATCCCGATAACCATGTGGATTCTTCTTTTGGTTCTCAATAACAACTGAAGTTGCATAATTTGACTTGTTAATAAATGTCCTTAGGTTAGGTAGTATAAAGCTGGTTGCCATCAAGGTTTATATTAGGGATCAAGCCTGTGGACCTCGAGGAGCATCAAAACTATGGATACTAAATGATGAGTAGACTAGGAATGTCATAATAATCAAGTTAGCCGAGAAATTTGGTAAGGAATGACAGCTTAAAATTGGTCGCATTCATTTGTAGTATTCATATTAATATTTATAAACAAGTATGCTGCTGCCATAGACCGTGAGCCCTTAATCAGTATGATTAAGAAAAGTAGAATGATTGAAGTCATTGAAAATTGTGTCAAAATTGATAGGCTAAAGGCAAGAAGAATCCGTAACTAGCAAAACATTTTGAGTTTTGTTTTTCTGATTTACTATAGAACCATGGGAAGCTCTATAGATAATCTCTTTGATGGATCCAGCCAAAAGCCACATAAAGTCTCAGCCTTCGATTCTCATATTGAATTCCTAAAATTGAACTTTAGCTCCTTTATTTATTAAAGGATAGTAAGTTATGTAGTACTCCCCCATCTCCGTTAGGGCTACAAGCATGTGCCTTTTCTCAGGGGAGGGGGGAATTGTTTATATGAATATTGAGAAGACTGTTGCAGTCATTTTTTCTGACTCTCAACTACGCATCTAAGGCTGTGAGTGAATTGACTTCCATAATTCTACATGCTGTTTAAGAGGTGCTTCCTAGATTAGCTATTCAAGATTGAGTCAATGTTTTGTAGTGGTTCCACATATATTAACCAACAGAAAGAGTGGGTGATATAAATGTGCTTGTTTATTGTCAAGACCCTAATCTACTTACAGGGGACATCTATTGGTAAAAATCAACATAGTATTTGTGTGTAAGGTGACCATCACCATTACGGGCTTGTTGTAGGCCCTTACAACTTCAGATGGGCTGTTATCTGAGTGTTGCAATTCATTAAAGCCATTATGGCCATTTTTCTTCATCTTCTTTTATCATGCAACAAAGGTGGCAGACTTTTGTGCGTCACCTGAAAATAGGATACATTAGGATAACATGGGGATAATTTCTTATGTAAGTAGCTGTAAATTGTTGCTACTGCGCATTGTTGGACAGATTTCTGTAAGATGTGCCTTATGAGAGGGAGAACAATATTTGCAATTGGAGGTGTTTCACAAAATTTTTAGGTGCTGTATGGCCAATGCAATTGTCTGGACAGAAAAGAATGGTGTGGAGGAGACCCATGTCCAATTATTCAGGGTTGAAGTTCCAGTTTAAGGAGTAACTCGTACCAGTTCCCCAAGGATTTGATTCTTGGCAGTGTGACGTTTCCAAAAGTCAATGAAATTTGGAATCCTTTTTTGGTGCTGAGACTCTTAATTATTTTACTCACCCTCACCAATTAGGTAGATTATCCAACCACATGGACACACGGGATGTTCGCAAGGTTTGAACTCACAACCTCCAACTTTATACCATCTTATATTTTGTGAAACAACCTTGTACTCCAGAAGTTCAAGTTTGTGAAGGATATATCCATCTTATATTTTGCGAAACAACCATGTACTCCAGAAATTCAAGCTTGTGAAGGATATATCTTTAAAGAGATGCCTTGTGTTGGGTTATTTATAACTCCTTGTTTTCCTTTCTATAGCTCCAAATGTATTCAACTTGAGGTCGCTTAGTTTTGGGGTGAACTATGCAATGCATGTGGTAGTGGTACCACATAGAAGCATGTGCTTCACCCTTGTATGTGGACACTATGAATGGAGACCGAAATGTTTTAGCATGTGCTTCCCCTTGTATGTGGACACTATGAATGGAGGCCGAAATGTTTCAGTTTACATCTTTGGTTTTATGAATGGGAATGGCAAGCATGTCTAAGATATTGTTGTTTTCTCTTACGATGATTTTCTCCTTTTCTTGAAAACTTTCTTTCTCAAACCTTCTACTGAGTGTACAATTTGTGGAAAAACAATTTTTTATTCTTTTTGGCTTGGGTTGTAAATATGATTTCCTCTCAGAAAGCTATTTTCATTTTATAGAGTGGACGGGACACTGTTTGGCCACATGATCCGCACACAGGATGGAGTTACTGCGTCACAATCCCTTCCTGGGTTGTTCTTCCGAGATCAAGGGATTCAGATCCTGTTGTGGTAATGACTGATGTTTTCTCTCTTTCTTTCTTTCTTTCTTTCTTTCTTTTGGGGGGGGGGGTGCATCTATATTGAGGAGATCGTGGTATTCCGATGCGACAAGTTGGTAATTACATTTGTTTCTTACTTACAGTTTGCATCTTCAAGACCTGAATCAGAAAATATTCATGCCATCTCTTTTGGATGAAAAATATTTTGGTCCAAGTTGAACTCAAAGCCACAGATGACGTGAAAGGACTATATTTAAACTAGAAGGTCTTGTTAGGTATTAGAACAAAAAACACATTATTGTTTATGAAACCAAGAACTCGTATATTTCAGTCCTTAGAAGAGTTTAGACTGCATGGTGAATAAGGAATTTTTTTGGGCTTATTTTTTTTAATATTTTAATTAACAAAATATGGGAATCTTTTTAACTTAAAATATGATCAAATTAATTATGCATCTATTTCAATCGGTTACCTCTTTGAGCTGAGATATGTATATGGAGGCAATAATTTCAAAATATCAAATCATTTACAATGAATCTCATTCTGGCTTTCAGCGACTTGCTTTGCTGAACCTTTTGTATTGCTAGACTGAAGTGCAACCTAGTCAAATCCAGAGAAAACTTGGTGCAATTTGTGTTCATTCTAATATTGCTATTTCATATATAATTATTAGTTGTGAACTGTGAAGCATGAACATGGACTATGACTGACATAGTTTAAAAATACGGGGACCGACTTGGTAGATATATGAGCACTTAAGTTCGAATTTAAATGCGAAGAACATTATGGTAAACACTAAATCTCAAAGTGTAAGTCCATACTTATGCAAAAAAGAACTAGGGAAATTAACAAATGCACCCTCTACATTTCTTTATCACTTGGCAGATTTCTTTTTAAAAGCTTGCACTCTTTACCATGTATATTCTTTTCATTAACATTTCAAAACCTCTATTTGTGTACTATTAAAAAGATTATATTGTCTTACCTTTTTAACCTTGTAATATATATAATCTATATAGTGTCTTTTTGGCCTAACTTTTTTCCTATTAAAAACTCTTATTTTTTAGTTATTGTGAAAAATAAGAGTTCAAAAATTTAATTTATAAGCTGTTTGATAATTTTACTTCAAAAAAGCTTAAACTTAATGAAACTACAATAATGGGCAATTGACATTAAAGTTTCATAAATAATTTATAAGGTAAATAATTTTATAAATAATTCTAAAATATTTATAAATTAAACATAAATATTTTAAGTTTATTAATATCTTAAATATTCATAAGTATTTAAAGTTCATGCCTATTTTTTAAAGAGTTTTTGAAAAACCTGATTGGCTTAGTTTTTAAATTTAAGTTGGGTTTAATCTGGAAAAAGGATAGGCCAAACTGGCAGATTGTATTAATTAGAAATCACTTTTATTTATGTCTTGGTGAAAATTAAGAGAAAAATGGGATGGCCCATTTTAGCTTGCTACATCATTAATTAAGTTCTTAAAGGTGCGAAAGTGCCTGACCAAGGGCTTTGATTCAAGTGGTGATTTGAATGACTTGAAGCTTTTACCTCTGGTTTGAATCTTGTCCCCTCCCTGTTACAAAGCCAAAAAAAAGGAAACAGAGGTGGCAAAGTAACGGTAAGGGCCTTTAAATCGATATTCACTTGCCTTTGATTAACTATTATGCTCCATGGGGCATTAACAATTGGAAAGAAAACATAAATAAAATATGTGCCTGTTTCAGTTTCTGATGCAGGACGACTTTATAGGATTTTAGGGCAAGGTTTAGGGCCAAGGAGCGTAGGGTTTACTGCAGGAAAATTCAGTAATGTAAATTGAAATAAAAGAGCAATAAATTAGAAGAAAGAGGATATATTTACTAGCATCACACTAGTAAATCCTTAGGAATCACACTTAGGGCAAGAAAACATCACACTTTCTAGGGTTTGAGAGAACTCAAAACATAAATTCAAAGTTTTATCCTTCATTACTCATAAGAAGTTTTCAAGTTTTTAAGTAAACAATTGATCTTAACAAAAGACAGAAACTACTACTAAGATTAAAATTTAGAAACTCCAAAAAAGTCTCTAGCAATGACTGTTCTAACAATAATCGAAGTAGAAATAACTTTCTAAATAACTAGGCACCAAAATAAAATAATAAAATAGAATAAGTAGTGAACTTCTAAAAGAAAGACACACCGTGAACACTGCCATGAACAATATTGTGAACGGTACTAGTGAATATTTCTGCACAGTGCACACTATCGTTAGCACTACTTTGTCTCAAATCTCCCAAAATAAGGATGATCAAGTGTTAGAACTTTGATCCCTATCACTTCTACTCTCCTAAAATATCTTTGACATGGGAATAAAAATGGCTAGATTGTTTAAGAATTTTTTTTCCCCTTTTCTTCTAAATTCTCGCAAAAGGTTGCGAGTCAGTTTGGCTTTGGAAAAGATACTATCTGAGCCTTTAATCCTCATATTATGAACTACATAACAACTTATATTTAACGAAAATGGTAATGAACGTTCACTCATCTTTGGTTTTGGAAAGGAACGGGGAGTTGTCAAAAGCAACTAAATAAGTTATCTCATATTTATGGGCAACTAGTGAAAGTAAGGGCAACTTAAATATGATTTGACAATTGGTATATAATCTATCCAATATATATTATCTTGGTAGTCTGATCCACAAAGGAGGATTCTAATTGTTATTGAAAATAAATAAAAAATGCAAAATGTGAAGTTGACTTTTTGAAATGCAATACTAGCGAAGGTCTTTAGTGGATAATGGAAACAAATGTTCAGAGTGAAGTATATGATATTTATTTGTATATCGTGGCTATAGGTGTAACTACAGGTAAAACACAGTAGCTGTTTTCTATTTTTTCTTTAAAACTAAATTGGTTCAAAATGGCTATGTATATTTTTTCTTTTGAAACTTGGAATTTAATTTTTACTAAAAGAAAAGGCCTATATCTTGAACTTGCATCTATTGGTAGTGGTCTGAACTTGAAACAGGTTATAGGCTAGTATTGATTTTCAATTATATAGGTCTGGACAGGAGTTGTAGCTGTCTTTGTTGCCCACTGCTGATTGGCTGTTTGGTTTGTGGTGCATTAGAGCTGCAAAGATTGTGAATTTTATGTCAAAGAGGTTTAAGATTCCCCGAGTATGGTGAAGAATAATGTTGTATGACCCGACTCAACTAAACCTTAATCCTTCTGAACATAGTGGGGGCCAGCTATGTGGATCTGCCCTTTTTTCCATTCATATTCCCCAAAGATCACAAAGAATAATGTTGTGAGAAATAAAAATGTAATTGCTTGTCGGAGAGCAATGTAAAAGGTTATGTGGTATATTTTTTAGATATTGTTAGATCAACTACAATATCAGTAAGGGTAATGAAAACATATGCGTGAAACGTTTTTTTCTTTCTTCCTAGTAGTTAGAATAAAATCGAAAGAAAAGGGGAAAGGAGTAAGTCAGTTTGCATTATAGAGAGAATTTTGGAGGGGGGAAAAAAGCATGTGGAATGTCATAATAAGGTGATTTCAACTTTGTTTGCTGAAATGATAAAGTTCAGAGAATTGCTAACAAGTGGATAGCCACATTCATATCTTTATTTCACAACTAAAAAATTCTTGAACGGTCTCAATTCATCTAATTTTAGATCTAGGCATACTAGAGTTGAGTAGCCTCAACCATCAGGAAAAAAGAATACGGTCAATAATATCTTTTTCTTTCATTTGGGCGGGAAAGGTGAATAAATGGTTTTTGTTGTAGTGGATGAAAGTGATCCTGCAACGAAGTTTGTTTAGATTAGAGTTTGACTTTGTAGAGCTATTTTGTTACTTTTGCATTGGAGGAAAAGATCAGAGGTATTTATCCTCCTAGAAAAGCATATAATACCCTTACCTTGTTACTGGCTTGTGGATATATTGATGTTTCTGGGGATGACAGGCAATTTTTTTCCCAATAAGAGGTGGCTTGACTCCTTATTTTTGCTTTATGGCTTGGGAAGAAGAAATGTGTACAAGAAGGCGTTCTAATCGTGGGAGGTTACATGATCCTAACTTTTGGTTTTTATTGTGTTTTGTTAGTCATCGAATAAAAAAATCCCAAATCCTATGTATAGGGAATATATAATATCTGGAGAAAGGATAAATGTGATATGCTTCTCTTTTTTGTACCGAACCTCTTGGCATAGTACTCATATTCTGTTGATAAGAAAAGGCTTGTCTATGGTGATTTACTTTATTATGTTCTACTTTGACATTCTTAAGGACAGTTCTACAGGGTTCAGGTGGGTTTACAGTCTCCAGAGGGGATCACAACTATCCATGGAATATTGAGAAGATTTAATGATTTCTGGAAACTATATAATGACGTGAGTATATTTGCCCCCTTTGCTTGTTTTGTGGATGAAGGATTTCTTTGCCTTATTACTTGATGGCAGCTGATCTGCGGGTTGTTGTGGGTAGATGGCTTTATTGCTATCCATACTATGGCTGTGAACCGTGCTTCATTGTGCTGTGAAAAACCCTTTTGCATCAATAATTTGAAAGTTGAATAGTGAGTTTGTATCTGACCCTTAATTAGCTTCGTTGCAGCTTAAAAAGGCATTTCCAACGAAAAGTCTTCCACATGCTCCTCCAAAGGGACTCCTGCGGATAAAAAGCAGGACATTGTTGGAAGAGGTATATAATTAGCTTTTTATTTATTTATTTATTTATTTTCTTTAGAAGTCTGGCAAGATCTTTGCTGCTTGCTGATGCCATGGTAGTGCAAATAAATATCACTCAAAAGTCCCTGGTGGGTGCTGCGCAACTATTCATGAAGTAGTCATGGAATTTACAAGCCAAGATAGTCCTTTGAAGAATGATCTGTAGGACCACTCTGCAGAGGAAGCCACCAAGATAGTCCTTTTAATTCTTTTTGCATACCATGGTATCCCTTTTGAGTTCATGGAGAAAATGATGGCCTTGCTTTTATTAAAGGAACATCTCATTGTGAATGACTTGGCATATGAATTATCAGTTCAAGAATGACATGAGCTTCAGCCAAATCAAAACTGTGCAACTCATAAAAGCATTACAATAATAAGTTTGCAGAAAATGAGTCTGAAGATAGAATGAAGGCTAATAAGGGTGAATTGATGCTTGCACACACAAATACAACTCCACCCGTGCATGCAAATGATTGAGTTTACGGCATTCACTTTTATCCCAGCAAATTGCTAGAAGATTCAACATGTAACCCTAATGATCATGAGTGTTAGAAGTTGTTGCTAATGGGGATCAAATTGATGATTTAAATTATATCTTTGTTGAATTTGATCCGCCTCTCTGAGCGCATTTTGAATTCATCTTATCTATATTCACAGAAACTTGGATTTGTTGCAGCGAAGAGGCTCATTGGAGGACTGGATGACAAAGCTACTATCTGACATTGATTTGTCAAGAAGCATAGCTGTGGCATCTTTCCTTGAACTTGAAGCAGCTGCTAGATCATGTATGTAATTTGCTCGTTCTTTAACTTCACAGCATGAGTTTCTTTTTCTGTCAGAAACATTTTGAACCAGGTTCAGATGGCTAATGAGTAATCATAAGGAGAGAACAAAACTGGCATTTTTTTTTGTCACTGAGAAACAATTGTGTAACTGAAGCCCAAATTTGGCTTCCATTTCCATGATTTTTCAGCAATTTAACAGAGCAATGAATTTAGAACCACAACCACCCATTAGATCTTGGTCATACTGAGTCTTGAGTAGACTGCATTCTCATTCTTTGTGCCAATGCTTGTTTGATTTGGCTCTACTATTTTGCAGCATTCCAAGATGTCAATCAGAATGGTTCGGAGACAAATCCTTCAACCAGTAATTCATTTGCTTCACTTCAGTTTCATCCTACTCCCAGTGCAAGCCTATCTGTAGGTGCCAGTACTTCATCAGTTACGTCGGATTATGGCAGTGACACTGCTTATGAAACTTCTGAACTTGGTACACCAAGGCTAGGGAGGGATAACTCCTCTGAAGTTGGTGCAGAGGAATTAAACTTCGATGATGAGTTGGCAAATCCATTAGAAAAGCTTGTTAAATATGGAATATCCAATATTGATGAGGGGCTTTTATATGGGTGATACCATACTACAGCAGCTGGAAAGCTTGCCCAGGAACAAAGGGCATTCCAGAAAGGTTAATAGTGCTCTAGGGAAAGTTACAGATAACGGCAATACTTTGAAAACTACCATTCCTGATGGGGGCAGGGTGGATAATCACCTATTTGAGATAGGCCAGGGTAAGGCAATTCATGCTCGTAAGCTTTCAAATGAGAGTATTGGTAGTGATGTGAGCTCTCTTAAAGGTAGTGAATTATCAAATTCTGGGATTCTCAATTCAATAGCTGATGGTACTCCTGATCTCTCTGGTGATACTGAGCTTACAAGTAGCACAGGACTTCTAGGTGATGCAGAGTTGCAATTTTCAAATGATCTACAAATAGTTCTTCCTTTGGATCAGCGTCATAAAATGAACAGGGTGCTAATGACGATGCAGCGGAGACTGGTGACAGCAAAAACTGATATGGAAGATCTCATCGCCAGACTAAATCAAGAAATGGCTGTGAAAGATTACCTTACCATAAAGGTATGTGCATCCATCTGGTGTTGTATTCCTTTCCTAGGATGCCTTATTCAAAGGGGATAACATGAATTCCTGGACCTTTCTCAGTATGTGTGTGCCACAGTGGCAATTTTACACAAATACATGATAAGTACATGAGCACAGTATTTGAGGAGGAATCGGTGTCGTTGAGAAGCAGACACTGTACACCTAGAAACATTTAAATAAGGTATCAGAAATACGCTATTAACAGATGTTGATACATATTGTAGCTGTCCATTATGGTTTAGTTTAGATGTTAGAAGCCGGTTGGCTAGCGTAGCTTTTTTATTTTATCATTTGAATAGCTCAGTGTTTTGCATGTCTACATACTTTGCCAACAGTAACAGGCATGCTATGGTAGAAAAGGAAGATACTGACATGGAGAGTTCAGTAACATTTGGCCTAAAGCAAAAGGGAAATGACATCTAAAAAGGTGTAAAGTAACTCCTCCATGGGAAAGACCTAGCACGCACCTAATTTGGTTATAAACAGCATAAAATGACCAGGATCCTGGACAATTCACATTTAAGAGATCTAGAATGCCACATTGTTTCATGCCAAAAGCTTTTGCTTTTGCCCCCATCACTTGTCGCAAAACATGCCACCACTCTTGATAAACATTTTTTCCCTCCAAAATCCACTTTCATGTGTTCTGCATCTAGTTTTGTTGAAGAATTATCAAGCACTTTCTCTCTATTAGCTACAGTCTTACTCTTTCTTTCCCCCTTTCCCTGAACAGGAAAATAAAATTTTGTCAGCAATGATGTGGAAGATAGAGTTGAGTTCTGAAATATTGAATATGGCATATCCAGTAAATTACATAGCGCTAGGGAAAACATCTACCTGTGGTCTGTTATATCAACATGGATCTAGGCTCATGCAGATATAAAGCATTAAAGTTATGATAAGTGAAGCTACTCGATGCCAATGAGTTTAGGATTGACTTAGCCAAAGGGTCCAGCCATATTTTTTCCCCAATATATGTTGATTAAAAAGAAAAGGAATAAGCCACAAAATCAATATTCTGCCGATTGACATTCTCAAGTTTTTAAGGTACTTGCATAGAGTCCACTTCTGTACTTGCTCTGACAAAGCTTTTACATATTCTATCAGAGGTAAAAATAAAAAAATAAAAAATAAAAAATAAAAATAATAATAATAATAAATTCTGGAAATGTTGTTTATCACCCCAGAAGTTCTCCAATCTGTAGCTCCTTACCTTTAATGGAAGAAAATTTTACCTTTTCTTAAAGATTACTTCTTCTTTGTCTTCTTAGAGTGATTTATTGGTGAACTTCATCATTGCTCAATCAGCAGTCAATCTTGAATCCGATGTGGCTTGTAGCTTTTGTGCTTTTCTTCTTCTTCTTCTTCTTCTTCTTCTTTTTTTTATTAATTTTAAAAGAAATGAGCTATTCAGTATTAAATTTTGGTGTCATGTTTATTCTCACTGAAGTAATGTGTCCTTAAACTGATACTTGTGGGTCGTCATGACATGAATATTACATTTCCCTAGGTAAAGGATTTAGAAGGTGAACTTGAAACTACAAAGCAAAAGGGGAAAGAAAACCTACAGCAAGCTCTTTTAGTTGAGAGGGAAAGAGTTAACCAAATGCAGTGGGACATGGAGGAGCTCAGAAGCAAGTTATGGGAAGCAGAGTCAAAGTTAAAGTCCAAACAGGTTATATTTCCTCTTCTTTTTTCTACTCTGTTGTGATGTGTTTTGTCCTCAATCACATTAAATATAGTTTATGCTCAAAAAATTTCAGGGTACGAGTTTCCAGGGAGATCCTAGTGATGTTTCCACCATTCAAAATAGTGAAATACTGCTGCAGGAATTGAATTCTACCAAGGAACAGCTTGAGAATTTGATGAAGCAACATCAAGAGCTTGAAGTGAAATCAAAGGGAGATATGAAAGTTCTTCGTAGGGAAGTCAAAGCTTTAAGAAGTTCTCAAACAGAACTTAAGCAGGAGCTTAGTCGATCTCTGAAGGAGAAGTCTGACTCAGAGGTTTGTTGCTGCTGTAAAATATATTTCATATATCATAATTTTCTTGTCTCGACATATGTCGAAATGTCACGACATTGGAACTGCTAACTCAAAAAATTGAAAGCTGTTAAAGTCCATTCACAAGGAAAATTATGCTTTATCTTCATTTACTTGGTGCCAAGCTCTTACCAATGGAGTGTTTGATATACGTGTGTGTATCACAATGAAGCCAACTAGTCATGTATAGATTAAGAAGTGGCATCCTGGCAGAATCTAGAGGCATTGAAGCGGTAGAATATATTCCCACTATCCAAAATCCTTGCCATTATTACCCCTTCTTTAGTCTTAAATGACACCTACTGGTCAGTATTGTGTTAAATCTGATTTCAATTTTCATCTACTAATCCTTAATATACTAATGCATGTCCAAAATTTTTTCAAATATTCTAATTTATTTATTTTTTTTTCATTTTTCTTTTGCCATAAATCTTTGTTGGTTACACCATGGGATGGATGAGAATACACTTTGCACTCTGGCCTATATGCACCTGTGGATAAACCTGCTCCTCAAAAATGCATGCTGAAAGTCAAGAAAGAAAATGGATATCTCATTAACTCAGTAGGCAAGCAACGGGATGCCAAATTTAGAACTAGTTGGAATATATCCATTCCTTATATAAAGTATTTATGTCTTGTTGAAGTGAAACAACCCCTTATGTTTGGTTTACCTTGCAGATTATATTTGTCTTTTTCAATTCTATTTGACAGTTTCTTATGCTGCTGACATTTGGTGTATAATTTCAGAAACTCCTTCTGCACCAAAAGGAAACAAACAAACACGCTCTTATGGCTAGGAGAAAGCTACTAGATGATTGTGAGATTCTCCGAGACAAGCTTCGTGAGTGCAGTATTAACTTCCTTGCAGAAGATGAAGATATACTTATCAAAGATTATTCATCTGTGTCAGATGCCATGCATCTTTTGACTTTGTCTGATAATCGTATCAACCTACTCCTTGCTGAGGTACTTTTCATCTCTTTATTTATTTATTTATTTTACATCCTTCATTTTTATGCGTCAAATTACTTTTTTTTTTTTTTGGGGTTTTTGGAGCATCCTCAAGCTGTGTAAAAAAGCTGTTAATCTACTTAAGTTACTGACATGTTATGGGGGTGTCGTTTGGCTGCTTTTGTGGGATGTTGTGACTATAGAAAATTAACATATTAGAATGTGATTGTCTGATATGATTGCAGTGACTTGGATATACTTGTCAGAAAAAAAAGATTGAAAGACAAGAATAAATGCTACAAAGATTGGTGAGGAGAGCAATCCAAAATGTGTCCAAGTTGAAGGATCCATTAGGACTACAGGGGTTGAAAGGAAAGATCATTAATTCCTGCTGGGGGTGCATTGGGGAGTTAGTGGGAGGGGGTAAGGGGGGTTTAAGAGACAGAGAATGATTTAAAATGGAGAAAGCTTCATATATGCAACTCAAGTAATTGCATATCAAGTTTAGGCAAATTGTTTTTGTTATTTGTTGGTTATGAGCATTGTTCTCCTACTAATTGACTGAAAGTTTTATTAAAACAAAATTAGAGATTGTGGCCATGAGTTTAGCAATTTTACTTTCTTTTTAAGTAATGAGAAAAAAATATTATTGGGGTTAGGTTGAAAAATGGAAATACTTTGAATGGCATATGAAAATTTACTTGGAAGAAAGTGTTGTACATGGAGAGATATAAAAAGTGAATGCTTTAAAAGACAAACACAAAAAATATTAAAAGTTCAAATTTATGTGGACGGAGGCAGGGGAGCCAAACACTTACAGATTTCCTTTGTTTTGTTGGCCCTCTCGGTATACTTTTCGGGCTACATAATTGTTCAGGGGGTAAATGGTTTAAGAAAGGATCATTCTAGATCTCAGTATGAACTTTAAAAAAGGATGCTCATCATTAAAATAACAATAATCTGGGTTAGGAAGAACTTTAAGAAGAGAGAGAAATGGTATCCATTATATGGCAAATATTAGTGTCTAAGAAGGGAGAAGGGAAATGTCATTTAAAAGCTAGGAAGACAAGCGGAAGGTCAGCAAGGATATAACATTTATGGCATCAATTAGTAGTTGACATGATGCGAGGACACTTAAAGATGAAAGCCATGTGTGTGGTTGGCACCATGCTGGATGTAACAATCATCCAACACCACTGGACACACGCTTAATATAACAGTGTGTCGAAACTTATATTATTCTTTCAAACAATGAAAACTCCTTGGAAGCTTCTACTGCAATTATGGAACATCAGAGGCATTTCACACTATGACCAATTTAAATGGAATGTTTGTATTGTTTTAAGCAATAACAAAGTCTCTTGTTCAAGAGTTATAATTAAATTTTTGTATTATGTTACATACCGCCTCGAATTGTTGATTTGGTTCACATGCAACCTATAACCTCTTTGAATAATCAGGTGCAAGTCCTAGCACAAGAAGATACAAACCCTGGTCCAGATGCGAATCATGAAATGAACAACGAAACGAGGACCACAGACAATAAGTTAAGAAAGATGTTGAGAGAGATATTCACCGATAATGCTACATTGAGAAGAAAGGTGAACTCAGTTTTTCGATGTGCTCTCAAAATGGACAACTGTTCTGACAAAGATGTCAACAATACTTGTGCAGAAAGCATCCTTGTATCAGATAAGTTAGAGGAGTAACATTAGCAAATTTTGTTTAAATTATTATAGTTAAAAGTATGATGAGGCCAGGTCAAACATCTCATCTCCATTATACCATAATTGAGAAATCAGTTAGCACAATCATCAGGTTTTACAACGAGTCAACCCGTGTAATTTTGTAGTTTTTACTATACACAGGAGCTTCTAGGGAGATTGCCAATCCATACATGACATTGTTGTATATATTTTTTTTTTTCATCATTTAACTTCCTATAAGCTCAAAATAATTTCAAAGACCAAGAAATATGAGAGACTATTTACACTGTTAACTTCACTGGTAGGATCAACTTGATTGATGAGCAAATTTTTAATTTTCATAATCCTGATCTCTCTGTGTGGCTTAAAAATAGTTGTGCCTTGAACAATTGCCAAAGAGAGAATTGATCTTATATTTGTCTCAGAATCCTGGTCGGTTCTCAGGGAACCTGCAAGCATAAGCACTCAATCTCGACTGCAACCAAGACAACTCAACCACAGTCGTCCCCATAAAATTATGAAAAAGTGTTTTGAATTCTAAACCATAAAACTTCTTAGCCTCTCATGAAGAATAGCACTCGTGTGATGGTACAAGGCCCGAAAACGGGATTGCCATTATGAATTGTTGAAAATTGTTAGTTAAACAAAGAGGCCTACTACAGGAACCAGCTCCCATCGGGGACGGAATTTAATACAAATCGAGCCACGTTAAAGCAGAACTTCTCGTCCAAAATCTCCACTGGCAAAGAAACAAACACATCGCCACATCCCGGATAGCACAATAGTCGTACCTGCAAATGCATACAAGAAGGGGGAAGTTCAGGAAGACATGTAGATTAACACCAAGTGTATGCCGCACAGGACATCCTAGATGGGCTCCAACTACTCATTATCTAGTCAAGACATAAGTACAGCGAAACACTTGGAAGATGTAGTAATTAAGGAGGTATAAGGCTACTCTTCCCATTTTGTCAACCACAATGATGAGGTTAATAATAATGATATCGAAAGGGATAGGACCACGAATGCCAGGTTGTTTTGTTGATAATTATTTAGTATCATTCTCTAACATTTATTAAGGGAAAAAAAAAGGGTATGCTGGCACAGGTGTTCCAAATAATCTTCTCCCAGATATTTTCAATCATTCATTATTATGAAAGCAATGTTTCCCATGACATACCTCAACAATAATCTTCGATTTCACGTGGCTCCACAAGGATATAAAGAGGCTTTCCATTTAGCCTACGCTGTCCCTGCAAATATGCAACCCATCAGCTGAAAAGTAGCATTGGACCAAGACAAAATGATTCATCTTTATGCATTAGGGACTACATGCATATAAATTCTTTTTTTTTTTTTTTGTTACATGAGATTTGAATCCGGATCATGGTATTGGGGAAGGGGTCTGACCAGTAGGTTGTCCCGTTAGGGACACATGCATATAAGTTCTTATATTACATGTATATGACATCACCCATGCACAAGAATCTTCAAGCGTAGACAGGTTTGAACAGGTAACAAGATGATGGTGAAGAGCAGCGAGCAACAAAAGGTGGTAGACTAGACCAAATAGGCAGTTACTAGCTATCTGCAATTTCACTGAAACTGGTAGTGAATTAAACAAACAAGGGCCTGCTACATAACATATGATTACATTTTGCAATCCTATAAATCATATGTCACGGCACTTTTTTTTTTTTTTTTTGAGAAGAGAAATTTATTAAACTAAATCTCAGCTAGAGCGACAACAATGAAAGAGGGAAGGGAAGGACCCCATTCCCTAAGATCTGACAAAGAACGGGTAGCTTGAGCCAAAAAAAAAATGAGCAACCTCATTCGCAGATGTCTACACAAAATTGAAAACAATGTTTTACACATCCCAGTTTTAAAGACGGATCTATGGCATGATCTTCATGCTTGACCAACCTTATCTCTGTGACATTATAAGAACGAACATCTAACACAGTTTTTTCTAAATCAATATGTTTTTAGAAGTCAAACAAACATTAATTTCCAAGATGTTATTGTATCATAAAATGATGCGAGGGCACAAGTTAACAACCCTATGTAGTCAGCACAAACCGGTAGCGATGAAACACATCCCAGTTATAAGGATGAACATCATGGGAGAGTTTATAAAGTAATCAAGAAGAAAGCCTAACCAAACTGCAGATTGACAATGAATGACAAGTGAAACAGTTACAACAGAAGTCTTCAAGTTAAAAGATGACGATAAGATTTCTAAAAGAAGAACTATATATATATATATATATATATATATATATATATATATATATATATATATATATATATATATATATATATATATATATATATAAAGCACTGGAATTTAGTACCAATGACAATTACCTTAGCCTCAGGCAAGCCAATGACACAAGCACATTCGACCACTTCAGCCCCAGCCCGCTCTATGAAATAGCAATTCATTGAATCAGCATATTTATGGAACGACGCAACAAGGATTATATTAAACTAACAGATTGCTGCCAAAAACCTTGTACCTAGAAGCCTTATTGCTGCAGAAAGGGTTCCTCCAGTTGCAACCAAATCATCAATTACCAATGCCCGTTCCCCTGGAAGAACAGCATTAACATGCATCTCAAGGCAATCAGTTCCATATTCGAGCACGTAATGTTCTGAAATCACTTCACCTGCATGTTTGCCAATTTGAACTATCAATTGTGACCGCTAAATCTGCAAAACTCAATTAAATTTTTATGGATAAAAGAGGACAAGTAAGTTGAAAATTCGATAGACTTGAATATGACTTATTTAGAATTAACCAATTCTTCTTAACAGTTCCAATCCGCTCCCCAAACTAGCACCTCAATTTGCCAAAAAAGAGATAGATAAAAGCAAATTCTACATCAGTTCTAGCCAGATACATAAGGAGATGGAATATGATTTTGCACACACATCAAGGCATATCCTAGACGAGCTCCACACACGGTCAGTTGAACAGAATTTGCATTATAAAAATAGAAAATATCATGTTTCAGGCTTTCAAAGGTAATTTGATCACAGAAACAAATCATTCAATTAGACCGCACATCTAATATTTCCTATTCAGCAAATCAAGCACCTTGTGGACAAGTGCTGGCCGCTGGAACTTTGATGGGGCCATGGTGATTAGCTCACCGGGTGGGCACCGGCTATGGCTCAAACTGAACATTCCAGGGAAATGCCTAAAGGAGGTAGCAGGTGTCCCCACTCAACCCTAACAATGAGAGAAATAAAATTCTATAGTGCTGGCCACTAGAACTTTGATGGTATCATGGTGATTGGCTCACCGAGTGGGCACTAGTATTGGCTAATTTCAGGATACAACTAGGAACCAAATGCCCTATGTTTGATACACCAAAGAGTATATAAATTGGATAAAAACCGACCATCACTCTTTTATTTTGCTTGGTTATGACCCCGGAATTAAAGATCAAGAAGATATCATATTCACAAACTCAGGAGTGTTAAAAAAAATTTAAACATGACTTTGATATCATATTAAAAATATTTGAATATGGTTTTGATACCATGTTAAAGATGAAAAGCAATATAATAATATAAATCTCTGATGATCGATTGCTCCGATAAAACATTACAATAAATTAGGTTTATATATAAAACTCATTTTTACAAATATAGAAACCAAAAAAAATAAATAAATATTTTCAAATCAAATATTTAATTTTTATACAAAATATTTTCTAGAGAATATAAGAATTCGAATTCGAAAAGAGGAAAAGCAAAGAGACCTGGCAATTTTCCGGGTTTGCGTAGAGGAACAAACTTTGCACCAATAGCCAATGCAATTGATGGACCAAACATGAATCCTCTTGCTTCCACTCCTACACAAATATGTATATATAGATCCATAACACCCTACCATCATCAGAATAATTCACACACACTCCACAGATAGAGACAGACGAGGACCATATTTACAGGGGGGAAAAAAAAAACACACACACACACACACACACATATACACATATAATCTTAAAAGTTATGGACCCAAAAATTGCTTACCACTTGAAAATTATAGCCTTCAATCTCTTTAATTATAAATAAAATAACCAAAATTTTCACTTTTCCACCATAAACGAAGTTTGAAAAATGCTCAAAAAAATGCACATCAGAGGCTATCTTTTCTAAACTTTAAGATCACACTAACCCACCCCCCACCCAAAAAAAAAAGAAGGAAGAAATATTAGACCCAAAAAAAATTAAAAAAAATAAAATAATACATCAATTAGAAATCCGCAAAATTGGAAAAAATCACCCCAAAAGAAAAGGGATTGAATCACTATTATGTTTGTAGTAAACTATAAAATAAAAAGTTAAACCAACAAAACATTTAACTGTCAAATGAATGAGAAAATTTTAGAGAGAGAGAGAGAAAGGGGAGGGACGGAGAGAGGAGAGTAAACCAGCAACAACAGAGATGTTCATGTCTCTATAACGATCGACAAAGATGTCAACTGTATCCTTAAAAGCCTTGTGATTGAGTAACAGAGTCGTTATATCTTGAAACATTATACCTAAGTCAAAATAAAAATTATTAGCAACACAAACAAAAACCAAGTGAGAGAATGAAGAGAGAGGAGAGAGAATAAAGAGAACAACCAGGTTTAGGGAAGTGAGGAACAACTCGAATGGCATTGGAGATGCCCTGCAGTCTTGGGTCTCCTTTCAATCCGTTCTCTTCTGCAAACATTTTCTCCCTCCTCACTCTCTTTCTCTCGCTCTAAAATTTTCGGAAAACCTTGTAAGCAGATTTTGAATACTGGGTTAAAATTGAAATCCTCTCTCTCTCTCTCTCCGAAACAGGGCTTTCCCTCCCAAAATGAAAGCCGGATTTGATCGAAATCTCTCTCTCTCTCGTGTGTTTGAATGATGTGGAGTGAGAAGAGTGAGAGTGTGTGTGTGTGTGTGTGTGTGTGTGTGTGTGTATCATGAGCAGAGAGAGTGAGAAAGGAAAACGAAATTAAAATAAAATAATTTGATGTAATGGTGTGTTATGTTTTTCTGTTGGCCGAACCCCAACGCACCACCGAAGACGAAAGCCAAATTAAATTTAAAGAACTCCTCACTGAGCTCTTTAGCGCGTGCCTTTCACCATCTCTTTTTTAAAAAATGATTTTACGTTACATATATTAAGAAAATAAAAAATACATATATTAAACATTAAATTTTAATTCATGATGCTTTTCCATGCATTCAAGTAAATTTTATATTTTAAAATAAAACATTGATATACAAGTTGTTGGTGTTGGGAGAGATTCGTCCCTTAAAGACGTAGTTTATCTAAAATCAAATTTAATCGATTAATATATTTATCATATATTGATAATTTATATAAAAAATAATTTATAATTTTAATTAGTTTGGATAATACAATAACTTTACATCTATTTATAAAGAATTTTTAAAAACATATTGAAAAATTTAAGGTTTCTATGTATAAAAAAATCTGATTAAAATATAGAACTCATTTTTTATTAATAAGGGAAATTTTTGTATAGGTTGTCCTTAATACAAAAGTTTTACTTATATATAATAACCAATTTATATTTATTTATAGAGAATTTATAATTATATTTTTATGTTAATTTTTATTTTAATTAAAAATATCTAAATCAAGTAAATTAAAATATTAATAATGAGTAAAAGGAAGGATTAAGTGGGAAGTGGAGGCACGCTCCCAAATGGAGAGTGGGTAGTTAAGTACGCAGTCCAATGGAAAGAGGATCTGACTTCTGGATGCTTACAGCTTACTACTGTTCACCGTATCTAACAATCATCCCTCTAAATTCCAATGCTGTCTTTCATTATTTTATTCAAACTTAATCTTAACTAATTAACCTTATCCTTATCAAACAGTAACGAGGTTTTGTTTTTATTTTATGAAAACCATTGTACTTATCATCCAACAATTTATTAATTATTCGTTAAGCTTACTGTTTATCATGTTTTCCATCCTCGACTACACATGCTGTTTTCAATATTTTTTTTATTATACTGTAATTTAAACTCAAAAATATCAAAATAAAAAAGAAATATTTTAAATATTTTTTTAACATTGAACAAACTTGTCACATTTTTTTGATTTTGTAAGAGCTAATTAGACTTTCTTTATAATTGATCAATGAAATAAATCTAACTTATCTGATTCATATAATTATAGGATTTAATTTAGAAATTTAACCTCATAATATTTATTTTTTCATTCTTGATATTTAAATTTGAGATTTTAATTAAACAAATTTAATACACTGTTATTAAATTCATAGATCGTTCGTAACTAATCAACCGATCATGTCTAATTGAATCCAACTTGATTAGGTCAACAAATATGAGAAATGAAAATTTTATTTAAATAATGATGAATCAATAGACCTAAACATTAAATATACGAAAGTAGAAAGCCTCTGATTTATGGTATAAGATAAAATGAACAAGATAGCACAGAGGGAGCGAAACAAATATTATGTTAAAAAGGAAAAAAAAATTATCAATCCCTATTATTTTTATCTCAAGATAAAGATAATTTTAAATTTTATAATTATTATTGTAAACTAAATATGATATTTTCTATTTGGTATTTATTTTTTTATTTTGTATGTTATTTTAAATATTATTTTAAACATAGATCTTGTATAGAACAGCTTAATTTTAGCTATTATTGTAATATAGTATATTCTCAGATAAATCTCTTGCTAACGATCATGAGATAATAATTGCATGTCTCACGCGTCAATTTCTTTCTTTCTTTTTTTTTTTTTTTTTTAATGAATGATGGGTATGAAAATTTGACAAGAGTCATCAAAACACTGAAAGCTAAATGAAAGGTCCTTCGAAAAGTCTAAATCACAATCATTTAGAGCAAGATTTTGAGTATAATCATTTAGAGAAATTAAGATTTATATATTTTAAAATAGCCAATCATAATATGCCTAAGATTTATTTTTAAATGGTATATTTATCAACAATGAGATTAAAAAATTTTAAAAAAGGAAAACCACTTTAATTCATTTACCAAGTTAATATTTATCAGATTTTAATCGATGGTTCAAAGTAGAAATGAAAATCAAAACTTTTTCTAGCAAAAAAAACAGAAGAAAACTCTATTTCTCTCGTTGAGATCTCAAAATCTGAACTTAGTAAGATGTTAAATAAAAATTTAATAAAGTGAGTAGATTAAGCATAAGGAGGAATTAATATATTGTGGGTTTAATGATAACATAAATATTTTAAATTTGAATTTTGAGAGTAAAAAATAGTTTTATTATTTTTAAATTAGGTTTAATAATATTTGAATTGATTTAATCAGATATTTTAAATACTGTGGTGAAAAACCTTTTCCTACATAAGAAACCTTGATTAATTTCGTTAATTATTTTTTATCTCTTGGTTATTTGTTCTAGAAATGTATTTAGTTAACATAAAAGGAGAATTGGAACTTTTTTTAAGGAAAACGAGGATGTGGTATTCTCGTCTTTTCACGTAAATCATATTTTCTATTTTTATTTTATTTTTTTGATATTTTACGGCTACACGTACACACTACACGATGCAAAGAGAGAATCGAGATTTGCAGGAGCTTTGCAAGATTTGGGCTTTGTGGTCCCAATGTAATATCTCTCTCTCTCTACTTTGGAAACCCTCTCAATCTCGATCTCAATCTCATCAAGCAAACCTCACGTGCCATTTCCGATTTCCACGTGGCAACAAATCAAGATTCAATGTGGACCGTTGATGAATGCCAATTAATTTGAACCTCCCTCTCTGTAATGCGATGTGAAGAAGACACGTGTCCAAAAAGGACAATCTTTGAAATTGTCTCTTGTAGATCGACCAAATATTGATTCTTTAATTCTGTGGGGCCCGCCACTAGATACGAATGACGACATCCTCTTCTGCTTGAGTCCCAAACTTAAAACTCCTATCACTCTCATCAAAGGTGCGTTCTTTCACGCTCAAGCATGTGTCGTTGTCCTGATTATGGGTATGAATCGTGTCATATCTAATAATATCGTGTTGTATTCATATTTCGTATAAAAAATTTAAACACATACATAATCTATTTTACTATCATGCCATATCGTGTTTAACTCATTTATAATCATATTATATCATGTCGTATTTATTTATTTAATCTATTTAATTTGTAATCAAATTAAAAAATTCACTCAATTCGTTAACTTATCAACCTGTTTTAATATGATTTTGAAATTCAATAAATTTTTAAATATAAAATATTTATAAATAAAAATATCACATCACTAACCATATTATTATATCATTTGCAATAACAAAATATCTAAAATATTATAATTTTTTACATAATTTTACCAAATCAAATAGGTCAACTTATTAATTTTAACACAATACGATCCATTTAATTTTTATCGGGTCCTCTATTTGACCCAACAAGTTGACACAATACGACTAATTTTTAAATGATTGTAACTATGTCAACTTGTTTATGAACCGAAACAGATTCGTATCGACCAAAACTCACCAATTTCGTGTCGTATTCGTGTCGTGATAACATGTCGTACCAGAAATTGCCACCCCTAGTCTTGCTCGAGCATGAAGTAAAACGATTTACTCGTTCCATGGAGAGTCCCTCCGATTTTCAAAATAAATTAAATTTTATTGAATTCAAATTATTAAAATGTTATTTATTGATTTTGAGCTTATTAATTCAACCTGTTAAATTGGAAAAAAAAATTCAAGAGTTAATATCTAACATTTTATATTTATATTTTATAAATATATATCAAAATTGAGTCAATATTTAATTTTTTTCATGTAAATTTTATAAATATAAGTCAAAATTGAGTCATATCATAAACGAGTAAGATTTAAACTCTATCCCTAACAATGGGTTAAAAATGTGAATAATCTACTTTTAGAGTCGATTTGACTAATTTTTCATACAAATATATCAAAAATTTTATATTTTTAATCAATTCTTATTTACAAATTTATAATTTTATAAATTTAGATGTTATTTTATGTTTAAATATCTTTTTTATTTTTCTCATAAAGTTATAATATAAATATTATTATAAGAAGAATTGGTTTGCTTGAATAGGAATGCATTTTCTTCCAAGGTGAACATGTTCATCTAAACTTCTATCTCCTTATAGATTACAAGTAATTCGATTTTAAAGGGATAATCTAAGGATCATAATTCCTCTATTTTAATTATATAATTAGGAATTCAAATTCTTGTTAAAAAAAAAAAGATTGTTAGCTACTCATTCGTCACACCCAAATGCATCGGGTGCTCTTTGTATCCCGTGAGAGTAACTCTTGCATGAATATTCTTGCTAAATTAGGACTATTGCTTCGCCGGTCTGTCCCGTTTCTATTTATAAAAAAAAAAAAATGAAAAAAAAAAAAAAGAAGAGAGGAGGAATGCACTAATTGATGAATTTTCCCTTTTGGGTCTGACTGGTGCAACCCGTCCAGGCCCGCACGGCTAGCTATGGAGGTTTACGCGCAGTTTGAGCAAGTGTAAAGCAAAAGGGGTGAAGTGGTCCCACATGAGAAAATCAACGTACGAGATCCACTATTCAGTGGCACGCGTTCGTGTACCATGAAAAAATTATAACATGATCATTAAAAAGGCCTCTCTCTCTCTCTCTCTCTCTATATCTCTATCTCTATCTCTCACATCTCCCCAGATTTCACCAAATCATAACATCCCATTTCCTGTCTTCTTTCATCATCACCTGTACTCCCCTCATCGTACGGTGCACATTCGTTGATGGCGTTTCCATGCCTCATCATCACCGTTCAATATGGTTCCAGAAGGAAAAGGAAAAATATGATAATGAAAGAAGAATCATATCGGCACTCACACCAAATTGGTACGAGAACCCATTACTAATATTTTTTTTGTTAAAATATTAAATTACTCAAAATGTCTTTATTTTTATTTAACACGATTTATACTTAATAATTTTTATTTTTAATTATTTTATTTTACATTTTCAATCAAAAAATAGTCTATAATTTTTAATATTTTATTTCTCTCATCGTGCTTTAGTGACAAAGTACTAAATTTTATTAACTGTTTTTTTAAATTTAAATTTTAAAAATAAAAAAACTGATATCGAGAGAGTGATCATCTTAATTGGATCTTATAATTTCTCAAATCAAATTCATCGGATTTTCAAATAGTGAGGAATTTGACATTGTCTTCTTATTCTCTCATTGTTATTTATTTTACATATTTGATAATTAAAAATAAAAAGAGAAAAATATAAAAGCAAATAAAACTTGTGAAAATCCCAACCTTCAAATGCAAATGATTCAAACACGAGCATGAAAAGATCTAACCATCGAAGGGATTCATATTGTATCTGTTGAATATTTTAGTCAATTTACATACAGTGTAAGCATATATAATAATTTTTGAAAAAATAAAAATGGAGTTTTGGATATAGGGTTAAATATCTCAACGTATAGAGTCTCCAAAATCGATCCAATCATACGTCCTTCAATCGAATCTCACTGTCGGAATGATAATCACGATGTTAATCAAATTACCACCGTAATATCACAATGCTGCAACCCTCAATCCGGTGATCGTTGTGATGAAAAAAATTTTCTACGCGAAATTTTTCTCAAGCCCTCAATATTCTCTCTTTAGAGTACTCTCATGGCAGTCGGCCATTTCTCATCATCAAATGAAGAGTCCTCCAAATATTTCCCTTAGAGAGAGAGAATAGGAATTATCACACATATTAGTTATTGGGTTGTTTAGGGGGTTAGTGGGTGTTATCTCACTAACCCCATAATTCAAAAATGTCACGTGAGCATCAATAACCAACAGTATCAAAGCATCTAACTAAAATTTAATTTAGTTCATTATTTGCAAAAATTATTTTTTTATTGAGACTAAATTAAAACTATACAATTGTTTTAAAATTAAATAATTAAAGTCGGTATTACAAATCTGCGATAAACTCTTCACTTTATTAGCCAAATGTGATGCTTAGATCTACATGTCATGGGAAATAATGAAAACTTGTTTTTTTTAAATATATTACAAAAACAACGATTTAAATCTTAATTTTAAATTTTATATATAGAAAAAATAGATATCGAAAGAGTTTTATCTTTTAAGAATATAATGTAATTTAAATTAGATTTAATTTGACTGACATAATTATTGAAAAATTAATAATTTATAAAAAAATAATAAATTAGGATCAAGAAATTTCTATAAATCATAATTTCATGATAAAAATAATAAAAAGATCAGCTACATCTTCATTTTTGACTGTCATTAAGAGTCGAAGTCAAAGACGAATTGTGCGTGGGGATGATAACTTCATGTGCTGTGCTCATGTCGACGCCAATATTTTCTAATTTTCTTCTTTAATATAAATAAAATGATAATTTCTTTCAAAACAAACAGGTAAAAGTAAAATCGATAACATTAAGAAATAACATTTTACGTCTCAAATTCTTTGAGATTGAGTGATCGAATATTTTATCATTTTAATCAGAAATCTTGACTTTGAACCCTGAGAATGGAAAAAAAAAAGTTTGAAAGAACCAATCTCTTAATAGATTCCAAAGTATTCAAATTGGATTAGTCAAACGAAACCCGAAAATCGATATGTGAAAACCAAATAATAACATTTTATATATAAAGAATTTAATTACAGAATTAAAACAATACAAGTCATTATGAATACCTTAACATACATTTAGTATTATTTAAAAGACTTTTTTGTAAATAGTAATAATATTAATAAAGCAAAGAAAATCCAAGAAAGCCGACTTTGCAATATTTTTCAAAAAAACGAGTTTCTTAGTAACAAGTAGACATTGTTAAAAAAAAAAGAAAAAAATAAATTTCATAAAACAAAACATTTTTCCTCTAATAGAACAGAACTTAACTCCATATATAATACTTAAATTGAATTAGTTGATATAAAATTTAAAATCTATTTTACAAACAACTAATTTCAACAAAATGTGAAAAAAAAAGATTTAAATTAATCCTAACAGATTTTGAAAGAATTTGTTCATAAAATGACTCTAATATGATTTTATAAAACTATTTAACTTTTATATTAAAAGTGCTAGGGTGAAAAATTTTCATAATCATATATCATGCTTAAAAAATTAAATTAATCAATTAAATTAATTGAGATGCAATTTAAGTACCTCAATGATAAAGTGTAGTTATTAACGGACAGTCGGTCTATTGAATAAAAGCATTAAATTTTTTAATTAAATTTTAAATTTAAAAATAAAAAAAATTATATCGAGATCAGATATTATAGAAACCGGATATTAGGTCAGAAGTGTAGCTACTTTCTCTAGAAAAGTGATTTATCTTTTGAAAAATGTTGATTGGACCCCAACCGGTTTGTAACGTGGGAGTGGGATCTTACAAGTCAAGATTTTGTAAATCCTCCGTATCAAGGCAAAATCCAAACAACAAAGAAGGGATAATCACAACTAAAAAAAAATAATTAAGTCGAAGAAATAATCATAAGATTGTGTGCAATCATAAGAATTGTAGAAGAAAGTTGTGCTTGTCTCAGCCTTCTTTACTTCGTGGTCGAGATGAGTTGCAAATCTTCCTCGGATGGCGGGACCCACCAAGAGAAAATAGAGAGGTCACCCTAATAAAATTCTCTAAGTAGCAAAAGGAATCAAATGATGATTTATGTTTGAGGTTATGGGGTAATTTCCAACACAATGAAAGCATTCTCAACAAGTCGCCAATTGCAATGAGTCGATGGTAGAAGGTTGAGATGAAAATCCAAATAGAGGATTTGATAGGCAGAGGCCGACTCAAAAAATAAAATAAGATTTACAAATTAAAATTATTATTATTAAAATATATTTTTTATTGAAGAAATTATTGTACCATGAGTCTTGTAGTATGGTTATTTTTTACCATATAATTTTTTTCCCCGTAATTGTCTTTTTTTTTTTGAGTAATTCTACCTTGGTCGGTCTTAAATCCAGATAAAAGAGAAAAATTGTATTAGGTAACCGATCAATATAAAATTAACACAAAAATTAATGTACACGTTCTTTACAATATTATGCTAACATTATGTTATTTTTATTTTGTTAATGAATTTTTTTTTAAAAAATTCAAAAATCAAAAATTTAATGGAGATGTGTGATTTTTTATATATGATACTAATCGATATTCGAAATTATATTTTAATTAATTTATTTTAAGTGTTTGTTAGATTTATTTTATAAAATAGGTTTTTTAATATAATTTTTTTAATTTTAAATTTTGAATTTAAAATTTATTTAAAGAATTTAAAGGCCATGTTTATCATATACATTGCCATCGGTAGTGGAGATGTACGATAACATGATGTGATCATTAATCTCATCTCCAAGGTGTCACATTTATCATATAGATTCCTCAACTTCGTCCTCCTCAAATCTCATCTTCTATGGATTTGATTGGATTGGAGATTCCCCTTTTAGCTTCAACTTGCATTAATTATCTCACCATGTATTAATAAAGTAATCTAAGACTCTCTCAAACTTATGGTTTGTCCTTTTGTTTCTTCTCTTGTCTAACAACTTGTTTCATGTTCACCCATGAAGCCACTTCAACATCATGGTACTAGGTGTCTCTACTTTCTAAGGAAAATCTCATAAACTTTTTTTTCCCCCTTCATTCAACTTATTCTATTCCTTCTATTCATTTTCATGAATTTGCAAAGTTTAATGCAGATTGAGAAAAATCTTGAGAATCTCAGTAATCTTATTATGCACATGTTTGGTCTAACCTTTTTTTGGATTAAAAATTTTTATATTTGACTTATAAACTAATGTAAAAAAAAATTTAAAATTTAAGTGAGAAATTATGTCAATTTTATTTAAAAAAATTATTTTTTTAAAATAGATTGTAGGTAAAATAATTTATATAAATTTTAATATTTAATAAAATCATAATAAAGGGTTATTAATATTTTTAGGAAAATTATTGTTGAACTCTTTGGTTTTGATGATAGCAAAACCTTTCATATTATTCTGACATTTTTACTAACTGTGCAGAATAAATTTTATTTAGAAATTTTCATAAAAAGAGATCCATAAAGGTTGCTATAGAAGATGCCATAAAATTAAGTTATTTTGAACCATAGACATTACAGAGGTAGAATATATTTTTCTTATCTATTAAAGACCCAGCAAAGCAATGTAAATGTAGTTTATGTACTACACTTAACCTAAAAATGTGTTCAAATATACATATTAGTTGTTCAACATTTGAAAATCAGAATTGTTGAAGTTCAAATCTAACATTCTAAAGAGTAGGCAAATTACCGGCCTGAGTAACATGGTCATTTGGACATATTCAATCAAGTATATCTTATTGAGTAGTAAAATAATTTTAAATTCGAAAATTACACATCAAAGAAGGGATGAAAGACTTCAAATTCAAATATTTATAGTATTAAAATATTGAGAACAAGGTAGAGAAATATATGGGTGAAGTTAGTTGAAGTTAGTTGGTCATTTGAATTTTTAAAACAGAAACAATATCCAGAAGCTATGTTGTTGGAGAGTTTTTGAATTTTTAACAAAGCTCAACATTTGAATAAATTCAAATCAGTTTGTGCAAATATCAAGAGGGATATTTGAACTTCAAATTTGAACAATTACAATGGTAAAAATTAAAGATTTCGAAGGAGAAAAATATACTAGAAATCTGGATCTTCCCTAGTCTTTTTGATGTTGCAAGTTGGTTCGGAAGGTAATTTTAAGTTTTTAAATCTTTGTTATGGTAACTAATTTTTACAAAGTTGGTTGAAGCACAAAAAAGAGGGGAGTTTAAATTTTAAATTTGAATTATAACAGTTAATAAATCTAAAAAAATCAGAAAATTTTTAGCACCTAAAAATTAAGAAACTTTCAAGAAAAGTTGCTACTATTTTACTAGTAAATTGGTGATATTACGGCAAGTGTTGAAACTGAAAAAATGAAAATAAAAAGTTAGCATGTCCATCAAAAAATAGAAGAGATTAACAAGAGCCATTTACAAAAAAAAATCAAGTGAAGAAATTCCTACGAATAAAGAGTGTTCCTTGATAATATCCTATTGTGATCTACAAAATTATTTCTCTATATTTATGTTCTTATGAGTTAAGTTGTATAGTAAGTTTTGTGAGATAGACTAGGTAAGATTTGACGGCATACTACTATTGGATAAATATATCTTCAAGTAAGAAAAATCAGAAGTCAACAGTTTTGGAGTTGTATCTTGTAACTTCTTGTCATAGTGGAAAACTATTAAGTTGATAGATTTTAACTTATTGGTTGGAAAAGTGGACGAAGACATAAATTCAAACCACTATAAAATCAGATTTGTCTTTCTATCTTTATTTTTATTTTTCACTGCATATGTTTAGAATGATCATAAAATTATTTTATATCTAAATGAAGTTAAATTAAATTTTTTAAAAACTAATTAAAGACAACCAATTTAATCCCTTTTTGGTTTTCATAGAGACCAACAAGTATTAAAGTTTTGTATATAATACATAAAATAAATCGTTTTATAAATATTCTACGATATTCATAAACATTTAAAATTATTACTTTTTTAAAGGATAATTTGATAAATATATAAATCAAACATGCATGTGAATTTTTTTTTGGGTTTATTTAAATATTTTTAACTTTTCATAATATTTAAATATTTAATTTTTTTTGAATTTATATATATATACACACATACATACAACCCATTGACCATTTTACTGTTTTTTCAAGACCAATTTTGCATGGACCACATTTTCAGTTTTCAATCCATTAGGTCAAATTTGTCTTTCTTTTTTCTTTTTTTTTTATTTTTTTGAAAGGGTTTTATAAAAAATCATTATCGTTGAAATCAAAATCTATTTCTGAATCTGAGTTTTTTGATCTAGAGGATGAGTTTTTTTCACTAGAGAGGAATTGCCCTATAATTTGAAAATACTATTCTTTGGCAGCCAGAAGGGTTTGAGTATGAGATTTTTGGACAAAGAAGGTTTTATCTGATAGGTTTGGATCCACGGATCCTTTTAATTTTAACCAATATGAAATTGATGGTTTTAAAATGGTTTTAGGGATTGTGAAATGATTCCATCATTTTACTTTGAATTTTCTTTGAAGAATAATGGCTCCTTCTCTGTCGTTATTTTCTAAGTACCATTGAATAACTCAAGGTACAAAGAATTTTGAACAAAAAAGACAAAGGGGAGATATTTTTTTTTTTTAGTATCTGAAAGTTTATAACAGGTTCTGAATAATTTAAAAAATTCTCTAACCTGTGGGAAAAGTATATTAGGTAGAGATCCATAATATTTCCACCAGTGAGAAAATCAAGCTGAAAATTTAGAAATTTGGATGTTTTTACTATGAAAATAGAATAACGTGTGTGAATGTGTTTTTGGTTTTAAATTAAAAAAGTATTACACCATACTTATTGGTAATCTCAATATGAAAATATAGGGTAAAAATTTAATTTTCTTTTAAGGTTTATGGGGAAGCTTTTAGCTTTTGAAAAGTCTTGTCCCTAATCAGAAGGATAGAGGACGTTTATTATTTTACAAATGGAATATGTGTGGTTTTTTTTTCAGAAAAATATATGTGATGTCTAAACTCCACACTTCCTGTATATTCCAAAATTGTTTAGTAATATATCATGAGTTTTGAAATATCCCATGGTTTATAAAACCAGTTCTCTCTAAAATATTTTTCCATTATTTGAAAGGGATCTCTAAAGAGAAAATCTCATTAACAGTTAATATATTTTGATAAGAATTTTTTGTAATAAAATTTGAGATTTTAAAGACAATTTGTTGATTATCAATAGTAGTTAATGGTTTTAAATCTGGTTGAGAAAGGGTTTTAAAAGTTAAAAATTCTCATTTCTTGGTTTTAGAAACTAGTGAGGAGATTTTACATGAGTCAGATTGGGTTGAATCAAATTCTTGTACCGGTTTTATGGTTAAATTTCTGTTTTGGACTGCTTCTAGAGTTGTTTTAAGGCACATAAACATTTCTAAACTCCAAAATTCAGGTTTTTCAGGAATTGATTCAGCCCATTTTTTGATTTGAAAAAATGTATCGTTTTTGATCGTTGCTTGGATTTCTGTTTTAACTTATTTTCCTTTTTCCTTTTGTTTTGATTTTAGTTTTGGGTCTAAACCCTTTTTTTCTGATTCATCTTTTTCAGTTACCAACTCATACTATGTTCTGATAGATTTAACGACTGATAAAGGTTTTACTGAGAATTTCTCCTTATTTTCGATCTTAAACTTTTCTTTTCTAGAATTCTTCTGGAGTATTTTACCTGTTTTGCAAAAAATACCGAGTTAGAAAATTTAGTAAACAGTTATTATTTTTTTTAATATATTCAATATCAAAATCAAATACAGATAAAATAGTCTGTCATCTATCAAAAATATGTTTGGACACAATATTTTGAACTTTTTTTTTGCAAAATTTCTTTAACTGATTTACAATCAACGCGAAGTAAAAATTTTTGATTTAGTAAATCATTTTGAAATTTTGTAATACATAAAACAATGAATAAAATTTTCTTTTTAATAGTAGAATATTTTTGTTGTGTTTCATTTCAATGTTTAGAAATATATTGAATTACAACTTTTCTACTCTCTTGGATTTGTTTTAAAATTCTTCTATAACCTAAATTGCTAGCATCTGTTTTCACAATTTTAGGAAGGCTAGGGTTGGTTATATGAAGACAAAGAATTTCTACAATTTGGGTTTTAATGAACTGAACAATTTCAGTGCGTTTAATTGTTCAAGGTTTAGGATTTTTTTTTAAACTCTATCAGACAATGGTTTTGCAATTTTATTGATATTTGGGAAGAAATCTAAAACATAATTTAAATTTCTTAAAAATCTCTGTAATTGAGTTTTATCAAGAATTTTATCTGAAAATTTATTTGCAAATTTCAAAGATCTTTCAATAGGTTTTATTATTCCATAATTTATATAATGTCTTAAAAATCTAATTTTTGTTTGAAACAAAAACATTTTCTTTGCTGATAATACTAGTTCATTCTTTTTACAGATATAAAAGAATGTTTTAAGGTTTTTAAAATGTTGCTCAATTGATGATAAAAAGATAAGAACATCATTAATTTATATTATACAGAAGTCTACGTATGTGCTAAATATATCATTCATAATCCTCTGAAATTCAGAGGGTGCATTTTTTAATCCAAATGGTATCACATTCCATTCATACTGCCCAAATAGAATAGTAAATGCCATTTTATACCTATGATCGGGGTGGATTTGGATTTGCCAAAATCCTGACTTCATATTAAATTTAGAAAAGATGTTCGCAGAGTTTGGTTTTTGTAACAAGTCCTTTTTATTTGGAATAAGATACTTAATCCATTTTAATATTTCATTTAAGGGTTTATAGTTAATAATTAGTTTGGAGTGTCTCTTTCTATTTCAAATACTTTATTTAGATAAAAAGTTGCACAACTCTATGAAGATCTTAATTTGAAAATTAATTCTTTAGATTCAAAGTTTTGAATCTTTTTTTTGCAATATTTCTCTAATTCAGCATTCATCTGAATTGGTCTGGATTTTGTGGAGATGTTTCATTTATCAAACTCATTGTTATATAGCAAATTTACCATGTGTTACTTTCTGTTCCAAAAAACATTTGAAAAATTTGAACATATCTCTTTTTCAAATAATTTCTGAAAATCAGAAATTCTTTATTTTATTACTTTCTACGAAAAATCTCATAAACTTTTTTTTCCCCCTTCATTCAACTTATTCTATTTCTTCTATTCATTTTCATGAATTTGCAAAGTTTAATGCAGATTGAGAAAAATCTTGAGAATCTCACTAATCTTATTATGCACATGTTTGGTCTAACCTTTTTTTGGATTAAAAATTTTTATATTTGACTTATAAACTAATATAAAAAAAAAATTTAAAATTTAAGTGAGAAATTATGTCAATTTTATTTAAAAAAATTATTTTTTTAAAATAGATTGTAGGTAAAATAATTTATATAAATTTTAATATTTAATAAAATCATAATAAAGGGTTATTAATATTGTTAGGAAAATTATTGTTGAACTCTTTGGTTTTGATGATAGCAAAACCTTTCATATTATTCTGACATTTTTACTAACTGTGCAGAATAAATTTTATTTAGAAATTTTCATAAAAAGAGATCCATAAAGGTTGCTATAGAAGATGCCATAAAATTAAGTTATTTTGAACCATAGACATTACAGAGGTAGAATATATTTTTCTTATCTATTAAAGACCCAGCAAAGCAATGTAAATGTAGTTTATGTACTACACTTAACCTAAAAATGTGTTCAAATATACATATTAGTTGTTCAACATTTGAAAATCAGAATTGTTGAAGTTCAAATCTAACATTCTAAAGAGTAGGCAAATTACCGGCCTGAGTAACATGGTCATTTGGACATATTCAATCAAGTATATCTTATTGAGTAGTAAAGTAATTTTAAATTCGAAAATTACACATCAAAGAAGGGATGAAAGACTTCAAATTCAAATATTTACAGTATTAAAATATTGAGAACAAGGTAGAGAAATATATGGGTGAAGTTAGTTGAAGTTAGTTGGTCATTTGAATTTTTAAAACAGAAACAATATCCAGAAGCTATGTTGTTGGAGAGTTTTTGAATTTTTAACAAAGCTCATCATTTGAATAAATTCAAATCAGTTTGTGCAAATATCAAGAGGGATATTTGAACTTCAAATTTGAACAATTACAATGGTAAAAATTAAAGATTTCGAAGGAGAAAAATATACTAGAAATCTGGATCTTCCCTAGTCTTTTTGATGTTGCAAGTTGGTTCGGAAGGTAATTTTAAGTTTTTAAATCTTTGTTATGGTAACTAATTTTTACAAAGTTGGTTGAAGCACAAAAAAGAGGGGAGTTTAAATTTTAAATTTGAATTATAACAGTTAATAAATCTAAAAAAATCAGAAAATTTTTAGCACCTAAAAATTAGGAAACTTTCAAGAAAAGTTGCTGCTATTTTACTAGTAAATTGGTGATATTACAGCAAGTGTTGAAACTGAAAAAATGAAAATAAAAAGGTAGCATGTCCATAAAAAAAATAGAAGAGATTAACAAGAGCCATTTACAAAAAAAAATCAAGTGAAGAAATTCCTACGAATAAAGAGTGTTTCTTGATAATATCCTATTGTGATCTACAAAATTATTTCTCTGTATTTATGTTCTTATGAGTTAAGTTGTATGGTAAGTTTTGTGAGATAGACTTGGTGAGATTTGACGGCATACTACTGTTGGATGAATATATCTTCAACTAAGAAAAATCAGAAGTCAACAGTTTTGGAGTTGTATCTTGTAACTTCTTGTCATAGAGGAAAACTAATAAGTTGCTAGATTTTAACTTATTGGTTGGAAGAGTGGACAAAGACACAAATTCAAACCACTATAAAATCAGATTTGTCTTTCTATCTTTACTTTTATTTTTCACTGCATATGTTTAGAATGATCATAAAATTATTTTATATCTAAATGAAGTTAAATTAAATTTTTTAAAAACTAATTAAAGACAACCAATTTAATCCCTTTTTGGTTTTTATAGAGACCAACAAGTATTAAAGTTTTGTATATAATACATAAAATAAATCGTTTTATAAATATTCTAAGATATTCATAAACATTTAAAATTATTACTTTTTTAAAGGATAATTTGATAAATATATAAATCAAACATCCATGTGATTTTTTTTTTGGTTTATTTAAATATTTTTAACTTTTCATAATATTTAAATATTTAATTTTTTTTGAATTTATATATACATACATACATACATACAACCCATTGACCCTTTTACTGTTTTTTCAAGACCAATTTTGCATGGACTACATTTTCAGTTTTCAATCCATTAGGTCAAATTTGTCTTTCTTTTTTCTTTTTTTTTTATTTTTTTGAAAGGGTTTTGTAGAAAATCATTATCGTTGAAATCAAAAACTATTTCTGAATCTGAGTTTTTTGATCTAGAGGATGAGTTTTTTTCACTAGAGAGGAATTGCTCTATAATTTTAAAATACTACTCTTTGGCAACCAGAAGGGTTTGAGTATGAGATTTTTGGGTAAAGAAGGTTTTATCTGATGGGTTTGGATCCACGGATCCTTTTAATTTTAACCAATATGAAATTGATGGTTTTAAAATGGTTTTAGGGATTGTGAAATGATTCCATCATTTTACTTTGAATTTTCTTTGAAGAATAATGACTCCCTCTCTGTTGTTATTTTCTAAGTACCATTGAATAACTCAAGGTACAAAGAATTTTGAACAAAAAAGACATAGGGGCGATAATTTTTTTTTTCAGTATCTGAAAGTTTATAATAGGTTTTGAATAATTCAAAAAATTCTCTGACCTGTGGGGAAAAGTATATCAGGTAGAGATCCATAATATTTCCACCAGTGAGAAAATCAAGCTGAAAATTTAGAAATTTGGATGTTTTTACTATGAAAATTGAATAACGTGTGTGAATGTGTTTTTGGTTTTAAATTAAAAAAGTATTACACCATACTTATTGGTAATCTCAATATGAAAATATAAGATAAAAATTTAATTTTGTTTTAAGGTTTATGGGGAAGCTTTTAACTTTTGAAAAGTCTTGTCCCTAATCAGAAGGATAGATGACGTTTATTATTTTACAAATGGAATATGTGTGGTTTTGTTTTTCAGAAAAATATATGTGATGTCTAAACTCCACACTTCCTGTATATTCTAAAATTGTTTAGTAATATATCACGAGTT
Source organism: Dillenia turbinata (assembly GCA_037126225.1). Lineage (NCBI taxonomy): Eukaryota > Viridiplantae > Streptophyta > Magnoliopsida > Dilleniales > Dilleniaceae > Dillenia > Dillenia turbinata. The sequence continues at coordinate 4,945,715 of JBAMMX010000014.1, forward strand.
TTGAAATATCCCATGGTTTATAAAACCAGTTCTCTCCAAAATATTTTTCCATTATTTGAAGGGGATCTCTAAAGAGAAAATCTCATTAACAGTTAAAATATTTTGATAAGAAGTTTTTGTAATAAAATTTGAGATTTTAAAGACAATTTGTTGATTATCAATAGTAGCCAATGGTTTTAAATCTGGTTGAGAAAGGGTTTTAAAAGTTAAAAATTCTTATTTCTTGGTTTTAGAAACTAGTGAGGAGATTTTACATTAGTCAGATTGGGTTGATTCCAATTCTTGTATCGGTTTTATGGTTAAATTTTTGTTTTGGGCTGCTTCTAGAGTTGTTTTAAGGCACATAAACATTTCTAAACTCTAAAATTCAGGTTTTTCAGGAATTGATTCAGCCTATTTTTAGATTTAAAAAAATGTATCGTTTTTTATCGTTGCTTGGATTTCTGTTTTAACTTATTTTCCTTTTTCCTTTTGTTTTGATTTTAGTTTTGGGTCTAAACCCTTTTTTCTGATTCATCTTTTTCAGTTACCAACTCATACTATGTTCTGATAGATTTAACGGCTGATAGAGGTTTCATCGAGAATTTCTTCTTATTTTCGGTCTTAACCTTTTCTTTTCTAGAATTCTTCTGGAGTATTTTACCTGCTTTGCAAAAATTATCGAGTTAGAAAATCTGGTAAACAGTTATTATTTTTTTAATATATTCAATATCAAAATCAAATACAGATAAAATAGCCTGTCATCTATCAAAAATATGTTTGGACGCAATATTTTGAACATTTTTTTTACAAAATTTCTTTAACTGATTTACAATCAATGCGAAATAAAAATTTTTGATTTAGTAAATTATTTTGAAATTTTGTAATACATAAAACAATGAATAAAATTTCCTTTTTAATATTAGAATATTTTTGTTGTGTTTCATTTTAATGTTTAGAAATATATTGAATTACAACTTTTCTACTATCTTGGATTTGTTTTAAAATTCTTCTATAACCTATATTGCTGGCATCTGTTTTCACAATTTTAGGAAGGCTAGGGTTGGTTATATGAAGACAAAGAATTTCTACAATTTGGGTTTTAATGAACTGAACAATTTCAATGTGTTTAATTGTTCTAGGTTTAGGATTTTTTTTTAACTCTATCATACAATGGTTTTGTAATTTTATTGATATTTGGGAAGAAATCTAAAACATAATTTAAATTTCTTAAAAATCTCTGTAATTGAGTTTTATCAAGAATTTTATCTGAAAATTTATTTACAAATTTCAAAAATCTTTCAGTAGGTTTTATTATTCCATAATTTATATAATGTCTTAAGAATCTAATTTTTGTTTGAAACAAAGACATTTTCTTTGCTGATAATACTAGTTCATTCTTTTTACAGATATAAAAGAATATTTTAAGGTTTTTAAAATGTTGCTCAATTGATGATGAAAAGATAAGAGCATCATTAATATATATTATACAGAAGTTTGCTCATGTGTTAAATATATCATTCACAATCCTCTGAAATTCAGAGGGTGCATTTTTTAATCCAAATGGTATCACATTCCATTCATACTGCCCAAATAGAATAGTAAATGCCATTTTATACCTATGATCGGGGTGGATTTGGATTTGCCAAAATCCTGACTTCATATTAAATTTAGAAAAGATGTTCGCAGAGTTTGGTTTTTGTAACAAGTCCTTTTTATTTGGAATAAGATACTTAATCCATTTTAATATTTCATTTAAGGGTTTATAGTTAATAATTAGTTTGGAGTGTCTCTTTCTATTTCAAATACTTTATTTACATAAAAAGTTGCACAACCCTATGAAGATCTTGATTTGAAAATTAATTCTTTAGATTCAAAGTCTTGAATCTCTTTTTTGCAATATTTCTCTAATTCAGCATTCATCTGAATTGGTCTGGATTTAGTGGAGATGTTTCATTTATCAAACTCATTGTTATATAGTAAATCTACCATGTATTACTTTCTGTTTCAAAAAACATTTGGAAAATCTGAACATATCTCTTTTTCAAATAATTTCTGAAGATCAGAAATTTTTTATTTTATTATTTCTGTTTTAAGTTGACTTTCAATCTTTTGAAGATCAACTTGTTGTTTTAAGTAGCATATATCTGTTTACATTCATTTTACTAACAAATTTTTAGAATTATCATAAATGAATACGATTTTAACAATATTTAAACTTCTTATTTTAGGTTTTTCTATGAATAAAAATGATATATTTTTTCCTTTGGTTTTAAAATTAATATCATCATAAGTAACTTTATAGTGAGTTGTTATATTAATAAATAGTATCCATAAAATTACTATATGATGAACATTAGTTATTAAGAATGCAGTTTTAAACAAATAACTACCATTTCTTACACATGCTTCTATTTTAGCAATTATTTTCATTTTAAAGTCATCTGCTGATTTTAACTTTTCTAAAATTTCTTCCTAATCTTTTTCAGGAATGACTCATATTTTTATATAGTTTGAATCTACTCCTATATCGAATAGAGCAACTGTTTCGATTTAGAAGTTATCATATAATTCCAAGATTATTTTTATTAAATATTTTCTTATAGTTATTTTTTTTCAAAAGAAAGAGAATTACTTAAGGAAATTTTTTAGAGTTTTTCTCTAACTTTTGCAAAGTCAAAAATTTTAAAGGATTTTTTTCGTCACTATTAAACTCATTTTCTATAAGTTTAGACTATAGTTGATCTAGTAAGAAAGAAATTTTCTTAAAATCTTCCTCTTGTTATCTTTTAGTTCTATTTTAATTATTTTAATTTCTTCATGAATTTCTTGAATAGCCCCAAGAGATTTTTACAGAATTTTCTTTTACTGAATATGGTTGTAAGATCATAAATCTATGTATTAATAAAAGGAAGTTCGTAAGGTTTTATCCTAGATTTATTTAGGGATTGTTTTAATTGATCTAGACAAATTTTTTAGATTTTTGAATCATTTATATGTTGAATTACATCTAAAATCAAATTCTGATCTTTTGTTAATACATTCATCTCATTAAAACTTGATTCTGATTCTGTTTTTTATGAATTATCTGCTAATTCATCTATTTGAGAATTACCAATAAAATTTTTCAAACTGATAGTATCAATATCAGAACTGTATACTAATAATTTCGAGATTTTATTGAAAGTTTCTTTATCAAGATGGAGTTTTTTGATCTTTTTAGATATTCTACAATATTTTGTTGTATGTCTCTTTGTTCCACATTTGAAACATGTAATATCTTTTAATATTTTTGATAATAATGGTTTTTCTGATTTTTCTTATTTTTTGTAGTGTTTTTTATGTGGTTTTTTTATAATAATTTTCTTTCTGTTTTTTATAACCAAAAGATTTATATTTTTAGAATATTCTTTTTTTGAGATTTTTTTGGAATGTTTCCTACTACACCTCTCATTACATGTTTTAATTTTATTAAAATCAAACTGTTCACAAAATGATTCTAACTCTTTCATTGTCTTTTTCATCTCCCATTTTAAATGCTTTTGAAATTTTAAATCCTGACATATTTTTAATCATTATTTTTATATGAAATTAACCAATTCTCTATAAATGAGTTGATCATACGGAATTATATGATTTTTAAAAATTTTATGAATAATGTTCCTAACTCCTTCTCTTAATAGTGTTGGGAGACCAGTTACAAATTTTTCTTTCTAGAATGGTTGATTTGAATCTTCTCTAAGCATGACTCTAGTTAGCAAAGTTGATTTATACTATTGGAAATCACTTAATTTTTTACACTTTAAATTTAATAACAAATCTGTGTTTTTATTTTTTAAATGTGAAGAGTATCTAATGAAATGAAGGGTTATAGTGAATATCAGGGTGACGGCTATATCCTGAATAAATTCATCTAGAACATTTAAAATTGGTTTATCATCTTCTCCAGTTTGGATTGCATTTAGAATCCCCAATTGTTGTTCTTTAGTGAGATGAAAATCTCACTATCTTTTTAACTGTTCAGAAAATCCTGTTATGAGGAGTTTGTTCTATCTGTTGTTCGTTGTTGGGTTTTATATGCATTTGACGTCATAATCATTTGTTGTAATAAATTTAATATTTAATATTCACTCATTCCATCTATGTTCCATAGATAGAATTCGTGTTATATTTTGGTTAAACCAGAATTTTAAGTTGATTACATAATTCTAATTCACAATCTAGAATTAATAGATTTTGTTTTAGGTTTAGTCCAATAAAATATAACTATTTCAGATTCCTGTTCTTGAATAGTTTTTTCATTAGAATTTATTTATTATGTTTTGTTGAGAACGGTTATATTTTGATTTACAGATTGAGGTGTTTCTGAAACAATTGGGTCAGTTTGTCCTAATGTTGATCTAATTTTACTAAGCAGGAGTTTTATAACTTCTAAAAATTCTTGTTTATTGGTTTTAATTTTTTGTTGAACTTGATTTGATGTTTGGTATGCTTTAAAGATAGAGTTTTTGAGTTTTTTATTTTTATCTTCCTTTTTATTAAATTCAATAGATTCTTTAATTTCTTGGATTTCTCTATTCTAGATAACTGTTTACATATAGAGTTTAAATGTGCATTTGTGTAATTATTCTGAATGATTATATTTTTTAGATTTATTGAGCTATCATTATGTGGTTTTTTATAAGGACTCCCATCTATTGCATCTGCCCCTACATTGATTTTGATTGTTTTTAGTGGTAGATGATCGGACTCTATTGTTTCACTGTTTACAGTTTTCCAAACCGTAATCTTTTTTCTGGAGGTTATAGGGTTGATTATTTTAAGTGGATTTACCATTTTATATGAATATTCAATATTATATTTGTTTGTATACATTTCAAACCATAAGAAGAATGATACATTATATTTAATTTTTTTAAAGATATTTACAATATTTTGTTTACACTTTTTTTATGTCTAAAAATTTTAAGATATTACTCTCTTTTTTTTTTATTTTGTTTTGAGTAATAATCTTTTTTTATATATTTTTTGTCAATTTAAATTCTTCACCATTTTCATAGGAATTTAACTCTTTTTCTATAACATATAACTCTTTTTCATTATCTATATTTTTTGTGATAGCAGATCCTATTGGTGATGTTGGTTCAGAAGTGTTTTGATCAGAAGGGTTTTGATTCTCTGTATGAGAATCTGTATAAACTGTTTGTAGTGTATTTTGGTCAAAGTTTATGTTTTTAAAAGATGTTGAAGGTATATCCGATATGGAATATTTATGTGTTTTTATTTCTATTGGGTTTTTATCTTAAATGTTTATAATTGAAAATAATTTTGATACTCTTCATAAATCTAAATATTTAATGATGAAAGCTAGAGCTAAAAATTTTTCTTTCAAAACTAATTTTTACATTTCTATCTATATATTGGGTTATTTGTTTTATCCTGGTATTGGGTTCAAGAATATTATATTCCTGTCTTGGTTGAGTGGCTCCCTCAAGGATCCAATCTTCAGGAAGGGTGATCTCATCCTAATGAATTGGTTTTGGTATTACTAAGTTTAACTTAATAATATCTGTTTGGAGTAATAATATTTCTCTCTATTTATGATGAATTTTATGTTTTAAACAAAAAACGGTTGTCATAGCCTTATAATGAATTTTATAGATTAGATTGACCGGAATTGATCCCTTAATCATATTATAGTTATGAGTTTTTAATTTGTAAAATTAAAAATTTTAAAATATTTTTATCATTTAGAGATATAACCAAATTTGAAAATATATCAAATGAGACTGGTCCTTTATATAGACTAGAATTTACAATTCTTAGCAAGGAATTTGAAAAGATTTTATGCCTAGCATCCCTAAGAGTTACTAGAATTGAAGTGTTTATACCTTCTCTGTTTAATGGTTTTAAACTAGTTTAGACTAACTTTATATGGATATATTTAAATTCTTTATTTTGCATATTTTTCTAAAGATTTTTTAGATGATAATTGTATAGTCTCAAAGGGTTTTGACAACCGAATATCCTTTTCTTCGGTTTTTTATTGTATAATCAGATTTAAATAAATTGATTTTATGTATTTTAAATATCTGATCTATACTTATTTTGGGTATTTCCCATTCATTTATTTGTTTTTCAAAATTTTCTATAGTTATTTTTTCACTATTTATTATATCTTTAAATCTTAATAAACTAGATGTAGAGATCGAAGAGTCAGTGGTTTTACAGAATATTGAGTTTATTGTTTTAATCTTAAAATTCAAATCTAAATGTACATCTACTACGTAGACTAAATGAACAGACTCACTGTTTCTCCCTGGAGCTTACGGCCGGAACCACCTACAGAAGCACTTACTGTATATCTAAATTTTTAGGTTTAGAATTTCAAACAACTTAACACAATAATCTATATCTATATCTATATCTATATATATATATATATATATATATTTATATATATATAACAAAATTGTAATATTTGAAATAGTTAGAGAGAATTTGATCCTTTCACATTTTTATTAGAAAAAATCACATGGTAGATAAGCAAAAACATCTCTCATTAGTTCTTTTCTTTCTATTTTTCATTAAAAAACCTGAAAATAGTTTTTAAAAAATTATTTGATCTAACTTTTAGTTTTAAGATGAAAAAAAAAAAAAAAATTAAGCCACACTAAGTTTCATTTCATCCCATTAACTTTATTTTTCATATGTGTTATTGCTTTCATTACAAACTATTTTTGAACTTACATAATACAAATTACACCAATTCAATTTGTTGATCGCCCTTTTAACTTTTTATCCCCAAAAAATGTTTATGTACATTATTTTTTAAAAAATTCGCCTTAATTTGCTCCTGGGGAAAGCACTAAGCCGATATCACATTATAGAAAGATAAGAACCGCATATGCAAAAGGGATATGAATTTCATTAGTGGATACAACGTAGTTATGGAATACAACTATGTTTTTCAAACGCTTGTCGTACCCATTTTAGAGAATAGCTCTCCTAACATAGTGTTTTTCATTTTTAAATTTTGTACTTAAGACTTGATTAAGAGATTTAATATTTTTACTCATTAGATCGATTATCTGTTAGTTCAATGAGCTATGCCATTATACTTAATTAATCTCTCTACTTGTCTAACTAATCCATCAACCCCTTGGTTTAAATTAATTTTTCCCTTTTCTATTTCAATCAAAAAAACCCAAAAACTTAAAAAATTAAAAATTAAAAAGGAAAAGAAAAAAAGCCAATGGACTAATATCCATGACCCGTATTTTCTGGGCTTTCGGATTTGGGTTTGGAAGAAATTTATATTTTGGGAATGGGTCTTTCTTCTTCTTTTTGGAGGGACACCGAGACCCCGTGCGTGAGTTTGACTGGGAATAGAAAAAACCGCTCTGGGAAACCTCCTTTGTATGATAGCAGGTCAATTCAAATTAATTAAAATGAAGTTTTGACTACCGGGTGCTTAGGGATAAAAAAAAATAAAATAAAATAAACTAGAAGTTCAACCATCCTGGGCTGCTTGTAATATTCATAAAATGGTAATATTTATAAAATTATGATTAATATTAATAATTATAAATTGTAATATTCATAAAATTAGAAAAATTAAAAATTATAATATTCTTAGTTAGTAATATATATTAATTACAAGAAACTGTTAATAGTGGAGATAACTTTAAATGATTAATTAATTTATAGCTTGAAATTTAATTTCCATATATAATAAATTACAAAGTAAGAGTAAATTGTAATATTTATAAATTTGTAATATTTAGAAATTGTAATATATTCAAAATTGCAATATATATTAATAATTAGAAATTATAATATTCATAAAATTAGAAAAAAATAATTAATAAGATAATTAAAAATTAATTAGAAATTATAGTATTCATAAAATTAGAAAATGTTCATAAAATTAGGAAAAATAATTTGAAATTGTAATATTCATAAATGGTAATATGTATCAATTGTAGCAAACATTTAATGGTGGAGATATCTATAAATAAATATTTTAATTACAACCTAAAATTTTTTCTCCATATTTAAAATTGTGATCCAAATTTTTGTAAAACACATTTTTTAGTATGCGATAGCATAACATGTTTAGAAAAGTTCTATCTGGTGACAAATACTTGTCCAAAAAAAGAGATACTTAAGATAGGACAGACAAGTTCCACCTCTTTTTTGGAAACTTTCCTGGTGCTCGTTGCTATAAAATTGATTTATGTTGTACTTAAGTGAGGTTTATAAATTTATATAATTATAACTACGATTATTCTATACTCTTTTTTTTTTTTAAAAAAAATGATTTTATCCTCACCTAACTATTCTTTACTCTACCAAATTAGTTATATATTGTGAATTTAAAAAATTTACTAAAATGGATTTCGTCAAATGCCTTTTTATAAAAGTACATTAAGAGTTTGTTGTCATTGAGCTCGATTAGGGTTATAAGGTTTTATTTTAAGGTATCAAAAAACCTCGAGTTATATGAAAATGAAAACTTTTGTTTTGATATTAGGGTTTTAGAATTTAAGATTGAAATTGATGTGTTTTTGTTAATAATAATTGGTTATCTTTTTAAAATTAGATTTCCAACATAGTTTTTTTTATATGATGATATATAAAGAAAGGATGATTAAGAATTGGGTTAGTGTATTGCTTTATTGGGGCGGCAAAATTGTAACGGGGTAAATAGTTATAAGTACAATGGACCTCCTAAAAAGGATATCATGGTTGATAGTTGAATTAGATGGCAGTAGTTGTTAAAAATTCTGCATGTGAAAATTGGAGTTAGTAGAACTCAATTCAAATTGAAGGTTTTATGTCGATATCCTATTCAGGAATAAGGAGACTCGGTGAGTTATACGGTGATACCAATTGATGATAAAGACTTCTTACTTGAAATCTTATAAATTCCAAAAATATTTTTCGGGGGTACATTTCAGTGGAGTTATTTTTAGAGATGGAGCCCCTTTTGGAGGAACTTGGAAGGGCACGTGAGGTGGATTGCTCAAGTGGTGCCAGCACTTCGAATGTTGGGAGATACATAGAATTTTTGAATGATGCAATTGAAAATGGGGTTGGTGCTGAGACATACACTCATATGAGTCAAACATTTGATGTCGGAATAATTGGAGATGAATAGGCCCAACACGGGGCAATGCTAACAAGTGATGTGATTGTCCCACCTCTGAACTATAATGCTATGTCGCACCCGCAGTCTAGTAGCAGCAGACTTGAGTCTGATCCCATAGAGGCATTTATTGATACCGAAGATAAAGAATCAAATTCGGGTGATAATAGTGACAAAATAGGTGATGGAACGGATAAAGGGGAGAGCATTGTTGATGATTTTAATGACGAGCTATGTGAAATTCTGTATCTATCTAACATGGGTGATGGGGAGAACGTTGTTGATAATTTTAATAACTACAACCGACCAATATGACAAAATAATGAGACATCGATTCCACAGGTTGGTATAATTTTTAAAATGAAGGACGGGATCCAACAAGCTGTTAAATGCTAGTTGATACGTGAGCACAGATTCTTTAGAATTCACGAGAGTTCGCCAACTACTTGATCCGTTCGATGTTTTTACTATACCCAGAAAAATTGATTGTGGCATTTGCGAGTGAAGTAGAAAAAGAGTCATGGGTTCTTTGAAATAACTAAAATGAATCCAACACACACTTGCTTTCTCAAACAGCCTGTAGGAGATCACTCGAATCTTGACTCTAATATGATAGGCCGGTTGGTGCAGAACTATTTAAAGGAAAATGTTTTGTATAAGGTCCGTGCTGTTGTTGAAGATGTCAGAACTTACAGAATCAATGTGTCTTACAAGAAGGCATGGATGGGAAGACAGAAAGTCATTGAACTGATATACGGCAATTGGGAGAGTTCGTACACAATATTGCCACAATTCATAGCCGCTTTACAAGCTAATAATCTGGATACAGTGGTCGATTGGAGGTTTTTCCAATGCATTTGGTGAGTCCCCAAATGTTTTCCAATTAGTGTTCTGGGCATTCAAATCCTGTAATGATAGGTTCCATCACTGCAAGCTCGTTATTTCCATTGATGACACTTTCCAGTAGAGCAAGTACTGAGAGAAAATTCTTTTTGATGTGGACTTTGATACAACCAGTCATATTCTGCCATTTGTTTTCGCAGTAGTCAATGAAGAGACTTTGGTGAGTCCCCAAATGTTTTTCAATCAGTGTTCTAGGCATTCAAATCCTCTAATGTGCAGCTCGTTATTTCCATTGATGACACTTTTCAGTAGAGCAAGTACCGAGAGAAAATTCTTTTTGCTGTGGATTCTGATGCAACCGGTCATATTCTGCCATTTGTTTTCACAGTAGTCAATGAAGAGACTTTGGTCAACTGGTCATGATTTTTACATAACTTGACAGTTTATGTTATTGACGATTGCCAAGGGGTTTTCATCATTTCAGATAAAGGACCTGGAACTCTCTGAACCATCGAGAGAGATCCCTATTTACAACCTTTATTTGTTTACCATCGAATTTGTTTGTTTCACTTTTAGCAGGTGGTTCCGAAACACACCCAAATTTTAGTGTTACTGTTATTTTTAATTGGTTTATTGGTTGGATACTGTTATTTTTAAATGAAATCTCATGTTCAAATTTTATATATAAAGAAAATAGATATCGTGAGAGTTTTGTCTTTTAAAAGTTTAAGGCAACTCAAACTAGATTTAATTGACTGACATAATTATCATATATTGATAATTTATAAAAAAATAAAAATAATAAATTAGTATCAAGAAATTTCTATAAATCATAATTTCATAATAAAAATAATGAAAAGATCAGCTACGATCTTCATTTTTTGGCTGTCATTAAGAATCGAAGTCAGGGGGGTGGGGATGATAACTTCATGTGCTGTGCTACGCCGATATTTTCTAATTTTCCTTTTTAATATAAATAAAATGATAATTTTTTTTTTTTAAAACAAACATTCTAAAGCAAGTAAAAGTAAAATTGATAATATTAAGAGTTAACATTTTATGTATAAAAAATTTAATTACAGAATTAAAACAATACAAGTCATTACGAATACTTTAACATACATTTAGTATTATGAAAATACTTTTTTATAATAATTTCTTGGTGATGTTTTTTTTTTTTTTTTTTAAAATAGTAATAATATTAATATTGCAAAGTAAATCCAAGAAAGCCGACCTTGCAATATTTTCAAAAAAAACGAGTTTCTTACTAACAACTAGACATTGTTAAAAATAAAAAGAAAAAAATAAATTTTACAAAACATAACATTTTTTCTCTATTAGAATAGAATAACTCCATATATATTACTCAAATTGAATCAGTTGATATAAAATTTAAAATCTATTTCACAAACAACTAATTTCAACAAAATGCGAAAAAGTAGATTTAAATTATTCCCCACAGATTTTGAAAGAATTTGTTTATAAAATGACTCTAATATGATTTTATAAAACTATTGAACTTTTATATTAAAAGTGTTCTGGTGAAAATTTCCATAATCATATATCATGCTAAAAAAATTAAATTAATCAAGATGCAATTTAAGTAACTCAACAATAAAGCGTAGCTATCAACGGATAGTCGATTTATTGATAAAAATATTAAATTTTTTAATCAAATTTTAAATTTAAAATTTAAAAATAAAAAAATTATATTAAGAGATCACCTTTAATTTTGATCTGATAATATTTAAATTTGATTAATTGAAGTATAGCTCTGAATATAAGAAGTGCAGCTACTTCCTCTAGAAAGGTGATTTATTTTTTGAAAAATGTTGACCGGACTGTAATGTAGGAGTAGGATCTTGCAAGTCAAGATTGTGTAAATCCTCCGTATCAAGGCAAAATCCAAACAACAAAGAAGGGATAATCATAACGACTAAAATAAAAAATAAAAAAAATTAAGTATAATAAATAATCATAAGATTGTGTGAAATCATAAGAAACGTAGAAGAAAGTTGGGCTTGTCTCAGCCCTTTTCACTTCGTGGTCGATATGAGTTGCAAATCTTCCTCGGAAGGGGACCCACCAGGAGAAAATAGAGAGGTTACCCTAATAAAATTCTCTAAGTAGTAAAAGGAATCAAATGATGATTTATGTTTTAGGTTATAGGGTAATTTCCAACACAATGAAAGCATTCTCAACAAGTTGCAAATTGCAATGAGTCCATGGTAGAAGGTTGAGATGAAAAGCCAAATAGAGGATTTGATAGGCAGAGGCCGACTCAAAAAAAAAAAAAAAAAAAAAAAAAAAAAGATAAGATTTACAAATTAAAATTATTATTATTAAAATATATTTTACTAAAGAAATTATTGTAACATGGGTCTTGTAATATGGTTATTTTTCACCATATAATTTTTTCTCATAATTGTCTTTCTCAATTCCAGATAAAAGAGAAGGATTGTATTAGGTAGTCGATCAGTATAAAATTAAGATAAAAATTTATGTACGTATTCTTTATAATATTATACTAATATTATGTTAATTTTATTTTGTTAATGAAAATTTTTTAAAAAATTAAAAATTCAAAAATTTAGTGGAGTTGTATGATTTTTTTTATTATATTAATTGATATTTAAAATTATATTTTGATTAATTTAGTTTGAGTATTTGTCGAATTTATTTTAGGAAATAGCTATTTCAGTATAATTTCTATTATAAATTATAAATTTTAAATTTGATTAAATAATTTAACATGTTTATTTATTAGGTTAATTAAAATTTTCTCCCCATAGTTTGGTCGAAATCCATATACCTCTCCTATGATGAAAAAAAACACAATTATACCCTTATGATTTTTAAAAAAAATGGTAAGTGAAGAAAATATTGAACTCCACACGTGGAAAGTTTGAGTTGACTTATTTTATTTCAAAATTACCCTCAATTTTTTTTTTTTTTAAAAAAACTCTCTTTCTTCTCTCTCCTCTCCCCTCCTCTCCTCGTCATGAACTCTCTTCCTCTCTCCCTCTCCTCTGCTCTCCTCTCCTCTCATTTGGATCCAGCTTCAAAGATTTTACCACTAGATCCAGAACTTGAACTTGACCCAGATGCCGATGACGACCTCAACCTTGAATGAGACTCGGACCTTGATCCAAACCCAACTTTGGCCCTTGAACCTAACCCACTACCACCACCTAATTTGATGCCTATGCTTGTGCTCCTACACCTCAGCAACTGGGTTATCGGAGTTCGATTGATGGGTTAGTATGTTTTGGCTTTTGATCGATGAGTTCGATCGATCGATGGGTTATTGTGAAAGTGGGAAGTGGTAATTTGTATGTTTTGGCTTTCCAACTGGAGTTTGTCATCAACATCTAGATTAATGGGGTTCGATCAATCGTCAATCTTTGAAGGGTTCGATCCAAAGGAGATTTGGACGATGGGTTCGATCGAACCCCAAAAAGGGTTATGGGGTTTGATCTTTGAAAGGATTGATGGGTTAGATCCATCGTTTTTTTTTTTTTTTTTTTGACTATTAAAGGCATTATTCGATCAGTGTTTTGGATCCAAAACACTAATTTTAAAATCAGTGATGATCCAAAACTCTTAAAGGCATAATAACCCTTCAATGTTTGATCCAAACGCATAAAACAATGTTTCAATCATTGAAGAGATCTGGATGATGGTTGAAGAAGTGAGGCTTTTGTTTTTTTGTTGTCGGTGAAGGACGAATCATTATCGAATCACCACTGTGAATGAAGAAGATGGCCGATTGACCACTGGATCCATCAGTATTGTTGTCTAATCCATCCTTACCAGATCCATCATCATCGTGAATGATGATTTTTTTTTTTTTTAAGTCAGGGATATAATAACGGATGTTTTATATATTTCTATCAGCTTTTCGTTAATTTTTCATGGTTTTGTCAACTTATCACATTTTTTAAATCATAAAAATATAATTATATATTTTTTTATTATAAGAGAGATATATATAGATTGCGATCAAATTATAGAAATGGAAATTCTAATTAATCCTTATTTATCAGGTGGATCGGCCATCGGTAGTGGAGATGTACGATAACATGATGTGATCATTAATCTCATCTACAAGGTGTCACACTTTTGGGCAACCTAATCCTCAACTTCGTCTTCCTCAAATCTCATCTTCTATAGATTTGATTGGATCGGAGATTCCCCTTTTGGCTTCAACTTACATTAATTATCTCACTATGTATTAATAAAGTAAACTAAGACACTCCCAAACTTATGGTTTGTCCTTTTGTGTTTTCTCTTGTCTAACAGCTTGTTTCATGTTCACGCATGACGCCACTTCAACGTAATGGTACTAGGTCTCTTTGTCCCTCGAGGGATATATTCTAATCGAATTGATTTTATTTTTAAATTTAAATTTAACTCGATTATATAATAAAATTATTTTAATTTAATTAAAAATTTAATTATTATATAATATATTAATATATTTTATTTTATTTTTTATATTATAATCATATATAAATATATATAATATATATTAATATATGTTAATAAATTATTTAACATGTTTTTAAATCTAAAATTCTATTATTTGAATTCAACTCGATTGTATAATAAATTCGACTTAAACTCGACTCGAGTTCGATCAAAATCGAGTCGAGTCGAATTGTTGACCGAGCGATTTAAGCTCGACTCGATTTTCATAGTAGCTCTTTCCACTTTCATTTTTATTTTTTCAATTCAATATTGCTGGATTGCCTCATCATGTATAAAAATAAAAAAAAATGATACTAGTTCTCTTTACTTTCTAAGGAAAATGTCATAAGCTTTTTTTTTTTTTTTTTTTTCTTTTTTTTTTTCTCTCTTCATTCAACTTATTCTATTCCTTCCATTCATTTTCATGAATTTGCAAAGTTCTATGCAGATTGAGAAAAATCTTGAGAATCTCAGTAATCTTATTAAGCGCATGTTTGGTCTAACCATTTTTGGATTAAAATCTTTGATATTTGACTTATAAACTAATATGAAAAATAAGAATTTTAAAATTTAAGTGAGAAACTGATTGTAAATTTTATTTAAAAAATTCTCTTTTTAAAATAGATTGTACAAAAATAATTTTTATAAATTTTAATGGCTAATAAAATTATAATAAAGGGCAATTAATATTAAAGTTTTGTATATAATACATAAAATAAATAGTATTATAAATATTCTAAGATATTCATAAACATTTAAAATTCGTACTTTTTAAAGGACAATTTGATAAATATATAAATTAAACATAGATGTGAAAATATATTTAGGTTTATTTAAATATTTTTATCTATTCATAAAATATTTAAATATTTAAATATTTTTTGAGTTTATATATATAATATACATATATATATTTATATATATGACAAAATTATAATATTTGAAATAATTAGAGATAATTTGATCAATTCTCATTTTTATTAGAAAAAATCACATGCTAGATAAGCAAAAACTTCTCTGATGAGTTCTTTTCTTTCTATTTTTTATTGAAAAAAACTGAAAATAATTTTTAAAAAATTATTTGACCTAACTTTTAGTTTTAAGTTGATTTTTAATTCGGAAAAAAACAATTTAATCCGCACTAAGTTTTATTTCATCCCATTAGCTTTATTTTTCATATGTGTTATTGCTTTCATTACAAACTATTTTTGAACTTACATAATGCACGGATGTGCTCAAGAGGCGAACAATGGCGTTTTCAGCCGCTTTACTACCTTATCTACCATCTAAGGCCAAGGTACCCTCTCTCTCTCTCTCTCTCTCTCATTGAAGGTGATAATAGAGCTGTCTGCTGTTTGATACACAAGGAAATATTTTCACATGTACCAAAACGTATAACAAGAACCAAGAGTGATCGACTGCTCTGCACGCATATACTTAGTTACAAGAGGTTGCTTACTCCAACAGGATACAAGGCTCGAGCAGTTTCAGATCCACTGGATCATCTCCTTTCCAGCTGATATTCAGGCAGCCACCATGTATGCCACTGCTGTGCTCACACACCAAATAGCTGATATATTTCGGTAGTGCAAATCCAGAAGGAGGAGATTGCAGCGGAACTGACATGCTAGTTATTGTAGTAGCTGTGATAACATCTTACCCACAGATGGTGTTTACACTGGTGAATGAATTCAAGTTCCGCTGCCTGCTTGGCCAATCAACATGGTGACAGTCATTTTAAAATAGTTTTTCTTCTGTTTCTCCTTGATTTTGACTGCACCGATTTCTTCCCAGCAAAAAGCCCTACTTTTATTGCTGTAAATAGGCCTAATGCAATGAGAAGTGGCCTCACAACCCAATGAAAATCTTCGAGATGCTGGTACTTTTTTATCATTCCAGGACTAGTGTCAAAAGATACCACCTCAACTTCAGCTGGATCTGCCAAGTAGCTTGTATTTTCCTCTCCAAAGGATAACCTTCCAGGAAATCTTACGACAAGGCAGCCATTTGGAAGGATCTTCCAAATTCTCCCTGTGGCCCAAGTTCCTCCCCGTTTGTGAGGCCAAATAAATCGGGGGTTTAAAACAGTTGCCCTGATTCTCACAAACCGACCCGCACAATAAGGCTCTGCCATTTGAAGCTCTGAAGAACCCCCTTTCCAAAGAGTCTCCACTCCTATAAAGCCAACTGCTACACTTTCATCACGGTTAACTGAATGAAGGATACCCACTGGTGACTGCTTCTTGTCCACATCGTTTAAGCGGACCCAATCTCCTGCTGCCAAACCAAATGTTACCCGTTCCAATGAGAATCTATGGACTCTTAATGGGTCGTGGATGCCATGGATCCTCACCAGAACAAAACCATCACGATCTAGACCAACTATTACTCCTTCAGGGATGTCCATGTTCTCTGGTTTGCAGGAGTTTGGTGGTTTTCTAGAACGTACTATGTCCCCCACTTGGAGATGATCCTTTGCAAGGAACCACTCCGTGTATCCATTACAAAATTTGTATGCAATTGTTTTACAACCAAGACCTCCCCAGTCCCCGTCACCATGTGCTGCATTTTGTGAGCTGCAATTTGCACACAATTTAAAGCACAAGAAATCAAAAGTAGAATTCTTTCCCTTCGAATAGTCAGAAACAAAAGAAAAATCAACTGGGAAAGAATAGTTAATGCAATATGCGCACAAATAACATCTCAAAGAAGTCTTTTAAGGTACAGTTCTGAAGATTCTTATTTCAAGATTAGCTCTTTATACATCTATTCAAACTGTTGAAGATTGGGAGCTGATGCTCTTCAACGCATTGGTTTCAAGATAGCAGGAGTCAACTAAAACTATCTGGGAACTTGGGAGCTGATTTCTCGTCCCTTGAATCCATATATTTTGGATTCAGTATGAAAATCTAACATTCTCCGGCTAATGCCAACTCGGTTTTATGTCAACTTATTATTCTTGAAAAGCAACCAAGTCATGCATAAGTACCCTTTTTTTAAAGAACAAAAAACCTAACATTACCTGGGGATGCAACCCCCGCTAAAACTTCGAGAAGATATGAAGACGGGCCTGGGATGCATGGAAGGGGTTTCCTCAAATTAAATGAATAAATAAAAATAGAATATCAACAGATTAACTCGAGAGAATTTTTTTAATGGCCAAATCTATGCCTGCACTAGCTTTACTAATGGTCCCAATCACAGTAGATTTCAGTCGAGAATTCAAAAGATCACCACCTAAGTAGAACACGAGGACTCGACCTCTGGTCTTCCTCCAGGCATAGTGCCGTGTTCTTATCACCCCTTTCCAGCCCCAAGAGATTAAGACTCTGAGCTCCTTGCATCAGCTATTCCCAAACTCGGTCACACAGGAACATTTTAGTTCCCCTTAAAGCTGGGGGGAGAAGCCACTCTGGGTTAGCCAACCAATTCCTTGAGGGGATTAGTCAGGTTAAATCTACCTCTTCCTCCCTTTGGATCACCCAAACTCCTTCAGCAAGATACTTTACGTCGGGTTTTTCTTGGGTTTTGAATCCCAGGTTCTAACCTAGCATGGTTTTCCCTCTTTCTACTTAGGCAGTTTCCAACTAAAACAACCACTGTTGGGTTGCGGACCCTTAGGCTCCAGAAATTGGAGCTATCTGCTCCTGTACACTACAGATAAATTCCTTCCTTGTAAGGAATGCCATGTAAGAGATTCATTCAGACAAGAGCTCAGATACAATCTAGGCCCTACTCCTGTGGGATACTGCATCATCACACCACAGACTCCAGTAATCTCCAAGGAATGCTGCACTCAATTTTCAACTCCTTTTTCACCATTATCAGTTGATTCAAGACTTTGAATTCCAGAGTCCCATGGCTTATCATTGCCACCACTTCAAGGGCCGTTTGGGTCTTGAACGACTTACCTATCCACGTGATTGACAAAGAGGCTATCAGACTAATTTCTATTGGGGATGGTTGGATAGTGATCTTTGATAATAATGCCTCCATTGACACTCGCTTTCAGACTCCACTCTGTTCTTCAATATTTAGCGCTTTTGCCTTGGCTTTTCTATTCTTCTTCTCTTACCTCCAGTTTTGGATGGTTCCCCTCTTTTGAGTTCTTTTGTAGGACTTGGGTATTTTGGATTTGCCTGAGGGGGCTGGGTTCTGTACAGAAGCTTCGCTGGGCTAATAACGGTGGGCGATGAGAATACAAGAGCTTGATCTCCTTCCAAATAAAAGGGCGTAATTTCAGTTTTGGCCTTTTCATCTACACCATCTTCTTTGCAGGTGAAAATAGACTTCTATCAGTCACCTTAGCCTCTGATTCTTGAGTCTCTTTCCCTATTTCTTGATCTCCATGTGATGAATGTTTAGAATCTGTCATTAGGATTGCAAAGAGGTTGGAATTGATCTCCATGTGATGATTGTTTAGAATCAGTCATTTTCTATCGACACTGAGAGAAGAAATTCCTTGTGAGTTAGATGGGCATAAATTCCCTAGTTCAATTGGACTAATTGTTCACCCGATTGGTCCACATGTTGAGTTCTCACCTGTTTTCCTTTGCCAGTATCCAGGACTTCTTTGCCACCTGCCTTGATCCCTCTTGGCTATCATCCATGGTTCAAAAATTATTGATTCAAACCCGTTGCCTCCCACTCCATAATCGTGTTCCATATTCAGGTCTCGGTTCTGCTCCCAGCCTCCTGTTCTCTTTGATCGACATGGATCTGATTGGTGGCCAAACTTCCCACAATTGAAGCATATTCAATATAGCTTCTTGTACACAGTCGTTTGCCAGTGGTCACCAGTCCAGATCTTTGGTATCAGAGGATTAATGATGTCAATTTCAACATAAATTCTAACGTATTTTTACCTTGTTGGCATGCAAGTGGTGGTTTCAACCTTCATAACTCGTTCATATTTGCTGTCCTACCAACTTGAGAACACTTTTTTTGGGGAATAGGAATTGGGTCCAGACCAGAAGAGGCAGGAAGGATGCTGTTGACAGTCAAAAGCCCCACATCCACTGTCTTACTGAGAAATATTGGCCTGTAACTACCCTAGGGCCATTACTCATGACTTTAAGCGTTTCCTGTTTGTCCATTAGGTCAAAAAACTCAAGTTTCCTTATTAATCCTCCAGTGGAGAATTAGTTTTGTCCATGGTAGCTTAAGCCTAGTGTCTTTTCCCAATATCCTTAATCAGGGAGTACTTCCACAGTCTGCACAATTTGTTTTTTAGTCCTAACGCAGCTTGACTACTAGTCTGTTAATCTTCTGGATGTCTATCCCTCTTCTATGTCTCCCTATATTACTTAAATTAAGTTCTGCAGACTCAAGTCTTCACCTACATAGGAAGAGCCTGTCTCCAATAGCTTTCCTTGTAGCTGGTGTGAGTAGCTGCTGCAAGCTCATCTTTTGAGACTTCCGTGTAGGATGCATGTGTGCTCTCCAAGTTAGCCTCTAAAGCTTCCAACTGGCAGCAGCCTTCTCCTGATATCCCCCAATTCGATCACAACTGGAAAATTTCAAGCATTTTACTTTGTTGCTAATATCTAACTCCAGCTCCGTGGCATGCCGAAAGAGGTGGTTGAACTTTTCTTTGAGACATATATTTCCATAAGTGTAACTACACTCGAAAGCACACCACTTCTTTTGGGGGGGGGGGTCCTTAAGTGTTTCTCTAGAACAACTACCTCATCATACATGAAAGTCACTACAGCAACTCCCTCTGATGGAACATACTAAAGCAATTAACCTGTTACAACTACAGAGTGTTATCGTAGTTCATTCAAGTTAGATAATAGGAAGTAATAGAGGAACAATATAGTCATCTCATTTGCAGACACGTTGACTACTGATGGAGAAAGACATTCATAAGCAAGCTAAAACATAAATGGAATACTGAAAGACCTATACCAAGGATCTTTTATTATCTGATACCTAAGGAAAACCAAAAGTGAAAAGAGACATACCTTTTAAATGCATGTAAAATATCTGCCATCAGAGGACGGCTCCTAAAGTCATATTCAAAGCAACCAATGAGAACTTTCTTCACTTCAGGGGGAAGGCCACTTGGAATATGTGGTTTTTCTTGCCTTGTGACAACCAGGTGATAAATTTCCTCAGCTGATCTTCCACACCAGGTCTGGACACCAGTTAACATCTCCACAATGCTGCATCCAAATCCCCATGAATCAGTCTCAAAAGATATAGGACCTCGTATTTCTGGCTGCCATTGCTCTGGAGCCATGTAGTTCGGAGTTCCCAGACCACAAGCTGCATCTGAAATTGGTAGTGCAATCCCAAGTAATAGGTAAGGTATCCCAATGTCTCCCAAGGTCACTTGGTCATTCATATTAAGAAGAAAGTTGAAAGGCTTTAAATTGAGGACTAAAATCCCTTTTGAGTGAAGTTCCATAACCCCTTGAGCCAAATCAGTCCCATACCTGTAGTAAGCAGTATAATTTGCTCAAGCCTCCATAAATTGAAAGATACAAAATTGCAAGACTTTATACCAGAAGAGTAAAGGAGAAGCCATTTTTCCATCTTTGCATATTGAAGTTTTGTCCTTGAAATGTTACCTCAAAACTTCAGGCAGTGAAAGCTTCCCTCCTTTGAGGTGAACCATTCTGTCACCAATTGATCCCTCATAGAATCTCATGACAATGCAAACCTGTAGAACACATTCAATTATTGGAAACCACAGGATAATAAACTGATTTTATTTGGCCCCATACATAGTAACAAAACTCACCCTTCCACTTAAGATTGAAATCCCATGTAGGTGACAAACACCTTTCAGCCCTTTATATTTGGAAAATGAATTATCGAATGCGCTAAGAACAGCCTTCATATCATCTTTCTTAAGTGGATGCAACATCTTGACAGCCACTTCACGAGGCCCTTCAATTGCTTTAGTTAACTGATGATGAGTTGCTAGCCAAAGATCACCAAATCGACCCCTCCCAATGCGGTGTCTAAGTTTCAGGGTCTCAGGTTCAATCCATGGACTTCCTTGATTTGATGTGGCCATTACATCTCTAAGGTAATCCATCTCATTGTCCAGGATCTCAAAATCAAAACTAGCTTCTGTTGGCTTAGAAACAATTTGTTGGGCCATTTGTCCTCCTGAAATAACAGAATCTAATCATAAAATAATTAGTAGTCATCGATGACAAAGCTAAGGGCATGCCAAATTCCTGGGAATTTCTTCCCTTCCAACAGCCCCTGGGGTTTGGAACCCTTAAATACATATCTTTCCACTGAGATAGGAACTAAAGCAAGCCCATGCACAAAACAAATTTTACCAGCTTCGCATTGGCGATTGGATTTGGCTCTAGCTCTACCAAATGCAGTTCATATCTCTTAGTGCCCTACCATTTTTTATTGGCATGTCCTTTCTACAATCTCTACATACTATTAAAAACAGAAGGCACAGGTAAAAACTCATTATTCTCAAACTGTCCTAGGGTCTAAGGTGTTTTGAGCAATATTCTGAGAGGTGGTCCTCCCTCTAACAATAAACCCCTCAACACTAGAGGATCGGGAAGTATCTCTTGGTTCTACCATGAGAGTTTTTACCTGCTCAACTTGTCGATACCTGCAAGTGTCCTACCAAACTTTTATAACCAGAAGAGAGAAATGGTGTCTGGATTTAGGACCCTAGTGAATGGAGACAAAACAAGTTTGAATTCCACAACAACAACAAACTGAGGCTTAATCCCCCTTTTTTTTTTTTTTTTTTTTTTTTTTTTTTTTTTTGAGGTCAAACAAAACAAGCTTGATTCTATATTCCAAAAAAAAAAAAAAAAAAAATCTTAGAGAGTTACACTCGGATGTACATTAAGCCAACAACTGGTCTTCTTCTCTTCTTCTTCTTCTTTACACTTGGGATTACACACTTTCAATTGAATTATTCATACCCAGAAGCCATAACGCCTAATATGAAATCATATATGTACTTAGAAGACAAAACAAACAGAATTGCATTCAAACATACTACAATTTAATTCACTTCAACAGATAAATCACTGAAACAATCAAATTTAGAGAAACCCAGATGAAGATACCGATGGAAAAATCCAATACACCCTGAGAATCAATTGAGAGAGAGAGAGAGAGCATACTTGGAAAAATTTAAGTTGAGCTGGGTGCAAAAGTAACAATTAGAATTGGGAGAGAAATAGTTTTGTCGACAAATTCTAGTTGGTGGGGTTTGAGCGCTGAATACGGATCAGATCTCAAGAATTCTTCCCATGTAATTTGGAGGAGCTGAAACACAACACGAAGAAACACTTCAGTGAAATAAAGAAAAAGGAGACAGAGAAGAGGTTTTGCAGGGGAGACGAGGAAGAAAAAGGATAGAAGTCGCCTTGCATCTATTGACGTGGGTCCCCCACTAGATTCTTGGAAGTTCCATCCTTCTCCTTCCATATTATTTCTTTTTCCATATTTCTATATATTCTGTTGTGGGGTCTTGCTTTTATTCTCTCAGTTCAGACTCTCAAAATGTCATAGCATGGTCGGGCCAGCGTTCTCAAATTTGGGAGTCACTTTTTCATTGATGCAATATATTTAGATGATAAAATATTTTTACATTTCATTTTGAAATTTTATACAAATAATATAATATATATATATATATGTATGTATATATTAGTATATATTTTTATAGTTTAAAATATTAATTTAATAAATATAAATTAAATCCAAAATTAAATTACTTTCTAGTTTTGCAATATAAATACAATACCAAACATTTTAAAATAAGATTTAAAAATTTCAAATGGTCAATGGTCAAGTATATTTAGACTAACTCAACATAAACAAAATTTTTAAATATTGAGAAATTAGAAAATGTCAATAAAGTTCAATTCAAATTATTTAAATGTTATCTTCTTCATTAACATAAGATTAAGGATTTAGATAGTTGAATTAAATTCGTTCTTATTTATTTATCGCTGACTATGGGATTCGCACTTTTGTATAACAATTAGTAGTTAGCAAGTTAACTGATTTATTGAGTAGTTAGTTAGTTAATTAGTTGAGTGTTTAAAAAAGTTGGTTAGATAGTTAGTAATTAAACAAAAGTAGTTAGAAAAAATAAAATATATAAATATTTGAAGATGAGAAACAATATATGAAATGAAATTTAATTGATTTCTATACATATTCTCTCTCTTACTCTCTCACTATCTTTTCACCCTCAATAGCTCTTTCTCTCTTCTCCTATCTCTTTTTTACCCATTCCAATTATCTCCTATATATCCATTGTCCTCCATTACAAACCTCATTCCCCTCCCAAACTTTTTATTTCCCTCTCTTGAGCTAAGTCGTGATAAAATCGATATCAAAACTCAAGATTCTTGCCAAGTCGATGAGAAAATGGCAGAGGAAATGTGGTATGAGGAACAATTTAAGAAATAAGATGCAAGAATGCAAGAACTTGTGTAACAAAAAAAAAAAGAATGCAAGAACTCACAATCGAATTAAAAGGAACCCACCTTCAGATTGATAAGAACTTTGAGGAACAAAACTAGAGAATGGTAGTTTTTATGGCTAAAATAGAAACAAATTTTGACACCTTTTTCAAAATGATGAATGAAGACAAACATCAAGAACAAGGTATTGAAAAATTTTCTGAATCTTTTATTCTACCTACTTCTAGTGAAGAAAGGTTAAGGGTAGAAGGAGGATCGCAGATATAAAAAAAAGAATCTATTAATTGTGGTTTTTTGTCAAATCCTTCAAAGATTGAATATTAGGGGTTCACTGAGAAAAATTTTTTGTCAGTGACAAGATCTCAATTATCCAAAAAAGAATCTGTTAACGGTGATTTCTTGTGAAACTCTCTAAAAATTGAACTTTTAATGTTCACCAGAAAGAATTTTCACCAAAAAGAAATTCAAGAAACATTTTTCTCAAGCGCCATTTTCTCCTCTTTTCTACCACTACTCTTCCTACAACTCAAGTTAAATCCGTTATTTATCTCCATCACCTTATCTTTCAACACAAATATAAGTTTTAATTTAAAATCCATTCAATATACCAAAGAGTCCTGAAATCCATTCCGATTTCCAATCTTTAAGAACAACATTATTGCAAGAAATTGTTGTTCTCTTAATCGCAAATTGGATTTTCAAAGTTCATTGAATTGCCCTAAAAATAAGAATAACCTCAGTTTAGAAGAGTTAATGGGGGAAGATTTGGACTTTATCAAAGCTTAATTTCTAGCTTTCCATCATTGAAAACAAGGATACTTTCAAAGGGAGAAGTATTAGAACAATTAATAGTTAGTTATTTAATTGAAAAGTTGAGTGGTTGGTTAGTTGATTAGATGAGTGGTTGGAAAGTTAGTTAATTGATTAGTTAAATGGTTAGAAAAGTTAGTTGGTTAGTTAATAGTTAAACAAAAGTAGTTAGAAAAAATATATAAATACACGAAGATAAGAAGACAATATATGGGTGGAATTGAATTAATTTCTCAGCATATTCTCTCACTTTCTCCCTCTCTCATCCTCTCCCCTTCTTTTTCTCTATTATCTTCCTCTCTTTCTTCCTCTATCTATCTATTCTGGGGCGGAATCACTTGTAGCCTTGGGAGGCCATGGCCCCCCAAGATTTTTTAAAACAATAAAATTTTTATATTTTAAAAGTTTAAAACAATATTATATTTGATAATTGAGTTTTATGGGGTTTGTTAAAATTTATAATATATGTGTGTACGTGTATATATATATATATTTATATGATATACAATTTTAAAGAATATATTATTATTATTTTTCTTTTTTAAAAATGATATTTTTATTTTATATGTCCATCCATCAATTATTTGCCCAAAAAAGAAAGATTGGTTGCTATAATGATGATATTTTGTGTCACGCCCCGACCCTTGAATCAAGCACGTGATAACTGTCACGTTATTTCGACATATGGGTATGACCTCCCTATATGTCGGGATAGTGCAAAGCATTCAACTCATTCAACTTGTTTCAAAAACAGCTCAACAATATTCAAAGGGCCATCCCGGCTCATATTTATCTCAGCACATGAAATTGGTCAACCTTACCATTCAGAAATCATCTTTAAATTTTTCATAAACTCAATGAAAGGAAAAATAAAAATTTGATTACAATTATAAGTTTGAAATTCCTATTGGGTTGACAAAATGAAATTTTAATTATAATTTAAAAGAATACCCTCCATATGGGTCAAATCTAATTTCTTCAAAAATCATCACTAGAGAAGGACTGATACCATAATGAGAAACTTTGTAATACTAAAGCTTGGCGGAATCCAGTACTAAAGACAGTGAAACCTCCAACATTTAAGCTTCCTCTGAAAAATGATAGAAAAAAGGGTGAATATGGGAATACTCAATGAGTGGAGTGCAATAACATTGTTATAACAATAAATGAGGGATGAGTGTAGGGGAGTCAAAGCATACATCTCAAACGATTCATTAAATATAAAATAGTTCCAGCAATCACAATAATTTAAAAGAAATGCATCCATACTTCAGATATTTCAAAAATTATGGGATCTCCCTAAGAAATCACTTCCGTCCAAGATTTAGCCAAATCGGGTGAAAGCCCACCAAGGGGTTTTCAATCTATTCGTTTAACAACACTACATTCCTGTTGACTCGTATCTCACCGGAAAGCAACCAAATATTGTACGACATGACAAAGAAAAGACCATGTCTACCTCCCTCGCAAATAAAGCCAACCATGCCACCTTGTCGGGTCACTCCATAGAGAGAATGACTATAGCCATTTACTACATGCTCCATTCCTTCACAAATATCCAAATCACATTTTATGTGTCATAATTTCAATAAACAATTACCAAATCGTACTATAACATTCGTGAATCAAATATCTAATAACATATGACATATATTCATTTGTAAATATAATGGATGCATATGTAATTCAAATTTTTATTTCAGATATCTCACAATCATAAAAATTTATATAAAACATATAAAATCATTCAAAATCATTTATGAAAGAATTTAAAATAAATTTTTTTCTTATTTAAAGACACAATGGTCCGTGCACTCACCTCTTGGAAGGGTACTCACTCCTAATTCCATAATTTGATCCAATGTAACTCTTTTCAAGTCTCCAAATGGCTTATCATAAGCCAATCATCACAATTTATCATAAAATTGTGTTCAATTTGAGGGTTTACAAATTTTTCCTAATTTAACACAAACCCTAATTTCATAAATCCATCAATGGTAATGTCTAGGTTCATCGAATGCATGTCATTTTCATCAATAAATCACCTTTATATGCATTTTCCCAAATTTCACAATATTCCCAAATCCTAGGTTAATTCCCCAAATTTATTTCCTTCAAATCTCACTAACAAGATTCAATTTTCTAATGAAGAACTTAAATACAAGTTTAAGAAGGAGAAATTACCTCTATTTTGCGATTGATTTGAGTCTAGAGTGTAGAATTTCAAAAATCCTAATTTTTCTCCCCTTCGTGAACTCTAGGTTTTCTTCCCCAAATCAATCTTCATCCAAGTTTGATTGAGGATTTAGGGACCTAGTGAAGTGATTTAATAAGGGTATGTTTGATTTCTAGAGAGAGAAATCAATAGTGAAGGGAAGAGAAAGAGTGAATGTAGAGAGGGAGAAGAAAGTGTTTGCATTGGAGAGAAGTCAAGAAGATGAAGAGGAATAAATGAATTGGGCTTAATTCAAGTTTTTAATAGTGGAAATATGAAATTACCTTTTTACCCTTCTTATATCTTAAGTTTTATTGAGGTTTGGAGGACATTTTGGTCACTTCCGTTCATTTCCATTTGTACGAGTCGATTCGTGGCCTCACAAGTCGATTCATGTGTATGTAGGTTGAAGGGACAAGTCGTTTTGCAATATAAGCAAATTGACTCACAAAATGGAAAGTGAATCGACTTGCCCAAAGCACAAATCGATTTGTGTGGGTGAAGCCTCAGAAACCCTTTTGAAAAGGTTGGAAAATCGACTCATGGCAGGGTGAATCGACTCACCATTCCAAAACTGAATCGATTTGTGCAAGGCACAGATTGATTTGTGTTTGTCAAGCCTTAGACCCTTCCTCTGTAACATTCACAAATCGATTTGCAATTGGGTACAAATCGATTTGCCAAGCCAAACTCACTAAGCCATTCGATTTGCAAGAGAAACCGAATCGATTTTTCAAGCTATAATTCACTAGGCAAATCAATTTGCAATGGATACAAATTGACATGCCTCACTCATTGCTCAGAGATCATGTCTGCACTCAACCAAGTCGATTTGCTTCCTTGTGCAAATTGATTTGGCTCATTTATCCCTTTATACAAATCGATTTGCTCTTTGAACAAATCGACTTGCCTTCTTCAGATTCTTGCCCAAGTCGATTTTCCCCCTTACTTGAATCGACTCATTGAGCTTCACTCTCAGACCATCTCTTCTGAACCATAACCAAATCGACTCACAAATCCACAAGTCGATTTCCACTCTTTTTTTTCACATCAATTGATTCAATTCCTCATTCCTACTTTCATGAAATTACAAAAATTGTAAAAATTGAAATTTCAAATTCTAAATTTTTAAATATTACACTCCAAGCATGAAAATCCATTACAATCCAATTTTTTCCCATATTTTTTAAGGAATTAAACAAAATTTTCTAATTTCAAATTTTTTGTGTTACAACACTTAACCCTCTAAAAAGAAATTTCATCATCAAAATTTAAAATAAAATTCATACATCAAATAACTAGGGGTATTGTTTCTGCATCGTACCCTTGGGTTCCCAAATCTCCTCCTCGACTTGGTTATTTCTCTATAGTATCTTGACTATGGGGATTTGTTTACTCCTCAATTGTTTGGTCTGTCGATCAATGATCTTTACTGGTTATACCTTGAAACTCAAATTTTTACTCAACTCTATCGGAGGAGCTTCCAATA
Organism: Dillenia turbinata; assembly: GCA_037126225.1. Taxonomy (NCBI): domain Eukaryota; kingdom Viridiplantae; phylum Streptophyta; class Magnoliopsida; order Dilleniales; family Dilleniaceae; genus Dillenia; species Dillenia turbinata. The sequence goes on from JBAMMX010000014.1 coordinate 4,974,106, forward strand.
TATGTGAGGGATCTGACAAATATTTCTTTAACATTGAAATATGAAAAATATCGTGGATCCTCTACAACTCCGGTGGTAATTCTAGCCGGTATGTCACTTTTTGATCATTTCAAGGATTTTGAAGGGATTGATATAATGAGAATTCAGTTTTTCCCGTTTTTAAAATTGAATTATACCATTTCAAGGAGATACCTTCAAAAAAACCATATATTGATATAACTCTTTTGTCGATCTTGAACTGCTTTCATTTTTTCCCGAATTAACTTTACCTTTTCCTTAGTGGTCTCAATCAGCTTCACACTTTCAATTTTCCTCTCTTTAATCTCATCTCTACATAATTGAATCCGACACTTCCTTCTATAAAGAACTTCATAAGGAGGCATCCCTATACTAACTTGATAATTGCTATTGTAAGCAAATTCGACCAATGGAAGATGCCTATCCCAATTTCCCCGAAAGTCTAGGATGCATGCTCTTGGCATGTCCTCTAAAGTTTGAATTGTACGCTTTGATTGTCTTTTGATCTGAGGATGGAAAGGAGTACTAAACTTCAGTTTAGTCCCTAAGGACTCTTGTAATTTTGGCTAAAATTATGAAGTAAATCGAGGATCACGGTCTGACACAATAGATACCGAAACTCCATGAAGCCTTACAACCTCGTCAATGTATAGTTTGGCCAATCTCTCCAGAGAATAAGTGTTCTGAATTGGCAAGAAATGGGCTGACTTGGTGAAACGGTCCACAATCACCCAAATGACATCGTGACGACTCGGAATACGTGGTAAACCTATCATGAAAACCATAGTGATGTGTTTCCACTTCTATTCGGGAAACTGTAGTGTTTGGAGGACACCGGCTAGCCTTTGGTGTTCAGTTTTGACTTGCTGGCAAAGTAGATACCTAGCAACAAACTCGGCTATCTCTTTCTTTAACCCGAACCATCAATATGACTCCTTGATGGTTTGGTACATCTTGGTACTCCTCGGATGTATGGCATAGGCCAAGGAATGTGCCTCTTCAAGTATGGCCTTTCAGAGATCCTCATCCTTTGGGACACATGCATCTCACATAGGTTACAATTCCATCTTCCCGAATTTGGAACTCACCACCTTCCCCTTTATGTATCTTCTCTACTATACCCTTCAATTTCTCATTAATAGTTTGAAGCTCCCGAATACGATCAATCAAAGTAGGCCTCGCCATAAATTTGGCCAATAGTGCACCGTAATCGTTCTTAGCCAATTTAATTCCAAGTATTCGAAGTCCAACTAAACAAGAGAGGTAAGAACTCCCTTGGGATATCGAATTTGATGATGATTTGCGGTTTAAGGCATCCACAACTACATTTGCCTTCATGGGGTGATAATCAATCACTAGATCATAATCGTTGAATGGTTTCAGCCACCTCCATTACCTTAATTTGAGCTCCTTTTAGGTGAGCAAATATTTTAGATTTTTATGGTCAGTAAAGATCTTGCATGTGACCCCATATAGGTAATACCACCAAATCTTTAAGGCAAATATAATAGTAGTTAATTCCAAATCATGAATAGGATAGTTCACTTCATGATTCTTTAGCTGGTGAGAGGCATAAACAATTACCCTATCACCTTGTATTAACACACACTCTAGTCCTTATTTGCTGGCGTTACTGTATACCACATAATCATTACCACCACTAGTAGGGAGAGCAAGGATAGGAGCAGAGGTTAACTTTTGCTTAAGCTTTTGGAAACTGCCCTCATACTTTTGTCCTATTCGAATTTGACTCCCTTCCGAGTTAAATTAGTCAATGGAGCTGCTATTTTTGAGAACTCTTCTACAAATCTTTGATAATACCCTGCTAATCTGAGAAACTTTTTACTTTGGTGACATTCTTATGCTACTTCCACTTCAGAATTGCTTTTACTTTCTTTGGATTTACGAAAATTCCATCTCTGGAGACAATATGCCCCAAGAAACCAATCCCCTTTAACCAAAACCCGCACTTGGAGAATTTGGCGTATAACTTCTTCTCCCTAGGAATTTGCAAAACGATTCGAAGATGTTCGGAATGCTCTTTGTCATTCTTAGAAGACATCATCAATGAAAACTATGATAAATTTATCGAGACAGTGATGAAACACTCGATTCATGAGATCCATGAAAGCTGTAGGAGTATTTGTCAATCCAAAGGGCATTACTAGAAATTCGTAGTATCCATATTGAGTTTTAAATGCGGTCTTGTGAATATCATCACCCTTGATCCTCGATTAATGATAACCCGATCTTAAATCTATCTTTGAGAATACACTAACTCCTTGAAGTTGATCAAAAAGATCTTCAATCCTTGGGAGATGATACTTTTTTTTTATATATCATTACCTTATTGAGTTGTTAGTAGTTAATACATAATCGAAGGGTTTTGTCCCTCTTCTTCATAAACAGAGCCAGAGCATCCCAAGATGAGATGCTTGGCTGAATAAACCCCTTGTCCAATAATTCTTAGCGCTGAACCTTTAACTCCTTTAACTCTACGGGTGCCGTTCGATATGGAGGGATAGAAATTGGTGCAGTACCGAGAATCAGATCTATGGTAAAATCAAATTCTCAGACTGGTGGCAACTTAGGTAATTCTTTTATAAAAACGTCCAGAAACTCATTCACTACAGGAATATCATCCAGATTAGGGTTTCCCATCGTGGTGTCAATAATGTGAGATAAATAAACTTCGCACCCTTTATGCATTAATTTTCGTGTTTCAAGAGCTGAAATCACACAGGCTGGTAGCACCCAATGTTCACCAGTGAACACGAATAGAGGATGTCCTGGTCTACGGAATTTCACTTCCTTAGTGACGCAGTTCACTAAAATTCGGTGAAGATGTAGCCAATTTATACCTAGTATGGTGTCGAAATCTCTTATTTCCAACGGAATCAATTCCACTTCGAGAGTTATTTTATTGACTTTTACCTTACAATTCTTATACACCGTATCCCTAATCAATTGTTCCCCTAGAAGTGTGATAACCAACAACTCTTCTACAAACGGAGCTAAAAACCTATCAAAATGTTTAGCAAATCCCGCACTCATAAATGGATTATTAAACCCAATATCTATTAGCACATGAATATCAACACCAAAGATTTTTATCGTACCTATCAGTATAGATCATAAAGTAATCATTAGTCAATTCATAAATTCATCATTCATAAATAGCCCCCCTTTGACATCCCATCACACTACACAATCATGAAAAGTTCATATATCCACCTATTTTAGAAATTTACATTACTTACATAATCATAACATTATATTAATGATCATGAAAAAAATCATATCTATAATATACTTTAAGTCATAGTCACATATCATCTATATCATATCTTTGAATTATCTAATTCAAGTTTCAAGATGATTTATCTGTAACTACATTTGGATTGGCTTGGCCCTCTTCATTGGTCATAGTATAAATTCTTGTGTAAGTTCTTGGTTGAGAACGTTGAGTAGGAGCAGCTACAATATTACTTCCTGTGCCCGTCCTAGGAGTAACATTGGTGGAAGGTGCCGAAGAAGTAACCGGGTCTCTCTTGGAGCCACTAGGGGGATCTCAAACTTGTCGATTCCTTACCCTTCCGCATTCAACTTCGGACAAGAGTATCAAAGGTGACGCTCCTTCCCGCAATAATAACATCTTTTGGGTCCTCTACACGGACCCAAGTGGTGCCCCTTGCAGTTTGGGCAAGGTTCTCCTCTACTAGCTCTCGATTCTACTCCCGAACCAATATTTCTACTAGGAGCACTTACTTGAAAGTTGATTGGATTTGGGAAGAGCCAACCGATCCTGAGACGGATCCACCGCCATAAGAGCCCGTGTTTTTGTTCTTCTTAAAACTTTGGCCCAGAATAAAACTACTGGATCTCTTTCTTTTCCCATGGTGTTCTCTAACCTTACCTCTCTCCAGCACCATTTTCTCGGCCCTCAAGGCCAATTCCAAGATATCTATGAATGTATGCCCTTTAGTAATTAACATCTTTTCCCTTATGTTCAAATTCAGTCCCGATTCAAACTTCGCATACAGGGACTCCTCGTAGTTCACAAACTTTGGAACATAAGTAGCAAGCTCCTTTAATTCTGTCTCATATTCTGACATTGTCCTGCTCTCTTGAGCAAGCTTGAAGAATTCCTTTCTTTTGGTCCCTATAAAACCATGTATAGTACTTTTTCTCGAAAGCTCTAAGGAATTCTCCCTATATAGGTGCTGTAGTCATTTAGTCTTCACATTTTCCTACTATGTCCGAGCACTCTTATCCAATAATTTTGCTACCACCCATAGCTTTATCTCACCATCCAACTTCATGTCAGTGATAGTCTCCTAAACTCGACCAATTCATTCCTTGCCACCGAGGCATCACATGTGCTGGAAAAAGTTTCACATCCGAGTTGTCTTGCCTCTTTGATTAGTTTCGACAACTCAATAGTAAGATGGTTGGTTAAGTCAACAATTGGAGGAGTAGATGCCATTGGAACACTTGGTGTAACTGCCGACATTGGAGGAGGAACCGGCGGAGGAGTTAAAGTTGGATGTAGAGCTTGGAACTGTGCTCCATAGGTGTTCCACCACTCCATCGCTTGCTGGAGGGTAGCTATAGGAGGAGTAGGAATCTCGGTTGAAGGAGACGGGTGTGTAGATATTGAAGGAGGTAGAGCATGCAAGTACGACTCATCCTCATGCTCTTGAGGAGGAATTTTGCTTACATTCCTTTTCCTTCTACGTGGAGGCATGATTAATCTATAAGAGAAGAGCTAGCTTTAGTCTACAATTCTAAGATGACGCCAAGCACCTATATTTAGAGGTATGTCCATATCCTACAACCCATAGGAGGCTTTTTAAAACAATTTGAAAATGACTTTCGAAAATCGATGAACAATCTTTTGAAAATTCTACAAACTTTCAAAACATTTAAAATCGAATCCGTGCTCTGATACCAATAAATCTATCATGTCCCGACTCTCGAATTAAGCATGCGACAACCTCCCCATATGCCGAGACAGCGCAAGGCGTTCAAAACCTATTTCAAAAATAGCTAAACAAGATTCAAAGGGCTATCTCGCCCCATATCTATCTTAGCACATGTAATTGGTCAACCAGACTAATCAGAAATCAACTCTAAATTTTTCACAAACTCAATGAAAGGAAAAATAAGAATTTAGTGACAATAATAAGTTTGAAATTCTCATTGGGTTGACAAAATGAAATTTTAGTTACAATTCAAAAGAATACCTTCCATATGGGTCAAATCTAATTTTCTTAAAAACCATCACTAGAGAGAGACGATATCGTAATGAGAAGCTTCACAATACTAGAGCTTGGCGAAATTTGGAACTAAAGATAATTAAACCTCCAACACTTAAAATTCTTCTAAAAAAAGAGAAAGAGGGGTAAGTATGAGAATACTCAACAAGTGGAGTACAATGGTATGGTTGTGATAATAAATGAGTGGTGAGTATGGGGGAGTCAAACATATGTTTCAAACGATTCATTGAATATAAAATAGTTCCAACAATCATAATAATTTAAAATAAATACATCCATATTTTCAGATATTTCAAAAGTCATGGGGTCTCCCTAAAAAATATTTCCATCCAAGATTTGGCTGAATCCGGGTGGAAGCCCGTCAAGAGATTTTTAATCCATTCGTTTCATAACACTATATCTCCCTTCTTTGGCGTTGACTCGTATCTCATCGGGGTGTAACCAGATATAGTACGACGTGATAGAGGAAAGACCGCGTCTACCTCCCTCGCAAATAAGCCCAACCATGCCACCCTATCGAGTCATTCCGTAGAGAAAATGATTATGGCCATTTACCACATGCATCATTCCTTCACAAATATCCAAATCACATTTTATGTGTCATGATTTCAATAAACAATTATCAAATCGTACCATAGCATTCATGAATCAAATATCCAATAACATATGACATATATTCATTTGTAAATACAATAGATGCATACATAATTCAAATTTTCATTTTAGACATTCCACAATCACAAAAATTTATATAAAATATATAAAATCATTCAAAATCATTTATGAAAGAATTTTAAACAATTTTTTTTCTCATTTAAAGATACAACGATCTGTTCACTCACCTCTTGGGAGGATATTCATTCCCAATTTCATAATTTGATCCTATGTAACTCTTTTCTATTCTCCAAATGGCTTATCCTAAATCAATAATCACCATTTTATCGTTAAATTGTGTTCAATTCGAGGGTTTACAAATTTTTCCAAATTTAACATAAACCCTAATTTCATAAATCCATCAATGGTAATGTCTAGGTTCACCAAAAGCATGTCATTTTTATCAATAAATTACCTTTATATGCATTTTTCCAAATTTCATAATATTCCCAAATCATAGGTTAATTCCCCAAATTTATTTCCTTCAAATCTCAGCAACAAGATTCAATTTTCTAATGAATGATTTAAATACAAGCTTAGGAAGAAGAAATTATCTTTATTTCGTGATTGATTTGAGTTTAGAGTGTAGGATCTCAAAAATTCTAATTTTTCTCCCTTTCATGAACTCTAGGTTTTCCTCCCCAAATCAATCTTCATCCAAGTTTTGATTGAGGATTTAGGGACCAAGTTAAGTGATTTAATAAGGGTATGTTTGATTTCTAGAGAGAGAAATCAAGAGTGAAGGGAAGAGAAAGAGTGAATGTAGAAAGGGAGAAGAGAGTGTTCACAGAGGAGAGAAGTCGAGAAGATGAAGAGGAATAAATGAAATGGGCTTAATTCAAGTTTTTAATAGTGAAAATGTGAAATTATATTTTTGTCCTTCATATATTTTAAGTTTTATTGAGATTTGGAGGGCATTTTGGTTATTTATCTTCATTTCCATTTGTCCGAGTTATTACATGATTTAAGTATATCACGATTTCGGAAAAATATACTGTCACGCCCCGAACCGGGATCGTGAATAGCTGCCCGTTACCCTGAATGTCGGCTATATTTTTACAGAAAATCGGACAGAATCTCCCAATAAATCGGAGGTCTCTCATGTACAAATAAACCTGTATATTGACATTCATCCTGTAAAATGAACAAATAGTCATCCCGGCCTCTCAAAAATCAACCAATCCCATAACCGACATCCAGAACAACGCAAGGTTAAAAAAAAATACCAATAGTCCTAACCACAGACCTTTACTATCATGCCCAACCAGAGCATGAACAGCTGCCACACCGAGCGGACCTAAATTTTATAAAATTTTCAACAATTTTCCCAGGTTACATTCAAATATTTACAATTGCCTCAATGTAAATGAAAAATGAGAGTTTTGCAAATAATGTACATAAATTATACAGTCATCCCAAAATAAGTACACGACCAACTACGGATCTCAATATCAAGACCTCACAGGGTCAAAAATAAATTACAGAATTCATCTTTCAAATTTAAACTTAGATCTCACCGTCGTGAATCACTCAAATCTACCAAAATCTCTAAAATCTGAAGCGTCGCTCCAGCACAACAATAATCCTGTCTGAGGAGGGAAAGAAGAGGGGTGAGTATCAAGGAAGATACACAATGAGTGAAGGGATTAATTTCAAGTACAAATAGTGTAGGTGAATATTTGAGTGTCAAAAAAAATCATTCGTAAACAATAACTCAAGTTTCGCAGTAAATCATGGTAATGTTCAATATCAGAAGTCATTTGGTCGATCACACGATATCATACATATATGCATCCATTTAAAATCAAGTATAACATAGAGCAAGCCGAAAGAATCCTGGCAAGGGTCAACCATGACCAAGAACAGGCGCATCGGGGTTTTATTATGCATAAATGTTCAAAAGTCGCTCTCTACCCCGACGTTGACACGTACAAGCAACTCCCGATGCTAGACCGCCTATATCTGATGGATCTATCCTTTCGGTTCAACTGGGCCCATACGGAACATCACAATCATGTACAAGCAACTCCCAGTACTAGACCGCCTATACGTGACGGACCTCCCCAATACATGGTTCAACCGGGCGCATACATAACACAATCACGACGTTTACGGATACCTCTGGTCAAAGCGTATCCGGACAACCCGTGCCTCTACAAACGCCCTTCGTAGCTACGGAATCATCACTATCATCATCATAGTATTACAAGGGCACAACGTCCCACAAGTAAGAATCATATCATCATATCATCTCATAACTAGTAGGCATCCAACCCACATAGTTCATCAAAACATTTCAAATCCATATGCCAACACATTACATCAAATCATTTCAAATTAACATACCAATGCAATGGTAGAATAGAAAACATTCTAGTACGCAAATAATGGCACAATATTTATTCATTTCAAACCATGGATGCATAGTCATAGAAAACATAAGTTTACGACACTCCAATAGTCACAAAACAGATTTGAGATTTAATATCACACGTCGAATCAATGCATATCAAAGCATGTCTTGTTTAAAAATACGGAAAAATCAGATTTTCACTATTTCATGCAAGAGATTAGGGTCCCACTCACTGTATACGGGAGGGTCAATCACTCCCTACAATGCACAACAAGTGTTGAAACTGTGCTCCCCTCGATCGGTCTCCAAGCAGGTCACTACAATTGTAACACATCACATATGTTATGAATTGAAAAATTACTAAGTTAGTTAGCATTTAACTAACCCTATATCTAGGCCAAAACTAGGACATGCTAAATACTCTCTCAACTACGCGCATTTCATCTTCCTCTTTCTCCATCACTAACAACAACTTCAATGTTCCATACATTCATTCCTCATAGTATCATCACCAAGCATACATGCCTCTCATTCTACCCTTTGCATACACAAAACAGTCTGCATACAAACATATTTTTTCTTTATTAAGTTTTCTCCTTCGACATACAAATATAATACACATACATTGGTCATACATACACATACACATATTCCTCACACCTCGACCTCAATTATATCCATACACATTCACCATTGCACCACAAAAATTCTGCACACTTTCTATCATCCTCCTTGGCCTTTAAGGTGATTTTAGCACACAATAACATCTCATTATACTCAACCAACAACACCACACTTTTCAGCCCATATACACTTGTATATATTCACAATTTAATCATATGAAATCTTACTCGATCCTCAGTTGATCTTTCCTAATACACAATCACAATTATGTCATCAATTTCCTATCATTTATAAATAAATAACACAATCAAAGCCAAGTCCAATTCAACCCTAAAGATTACTCAAAGTCGGAAACAAATATAAAATAATTAGTTTCCTCCGAGATAGAAATTTTTTGAAAAATAAAAAATTTTACGATTCTCATCCAAATGTCTCAACCCATATATCATTTTCAACGTATAAAAGTCTAGTTTCAAAATATGAAGATCGTATTTGAATTACCTATATGCAAAACAACCTATAATGTAAAACAATGCATCAATCCTTAAGCTCCAACCCTAGATCCAAATACTTTTATGTATATTTCGAATTAAACTCTAGAGAAACCATTCAAATCATTTCAAGTATATATTCCAAATGTATACAAGACTTCTAACCCTAAATTTATCATAAATTCATTCAATTAATTGAATGAATTTGTATTTTACCTCACTTAGGGTTTTTTCACAGCTCAGACCTAGCTTCCATTCACCATTCGACTTAGTCTGAAACCTGTAATGTGTCCAAATCGAAGCAAAGTTCAGACATTTAGCTTAATTACAAAGAGATATCAAAACTCTAGAACTAATTCATCCTTACCTACGCAATGAAGAATTCGCAACCTAGGGTTTTCGAAGTCTGCACTGCTATCGACTTGGGGGCTCTGCAAGGGTTGCAGAAGTGAGTTGCAGCAAGGAACTCTACGCGCAGTGAGCGAGTAAGGGAGAGGGAGCGTTGCAGTCGTGTGCGCGGGAGAGAGAGTAGAGGGATTATCGCGCGCGGGGAAGGAGAGAGAGAGAAAGAAGAGACCGCCGCCTGCGGTGGTTGAAGCACGACTGGTGTGCAACGGAGGAGCGGGTGGCTACCAAAAGAGAGAGAGATTTCGAAGGAGGGAGACAGAGAATGAGAAACAGAGAGTGGGAGAGAATGCGTGAGGGAGAGAACAGAGGGAGAGATAGAGTAGAGAGAACGAAAGAGGGAGAGAAATTAGGGTAAAAACCCTAATTTCGAATTTGGGGCTTTATTATTTTTTTTTCAAATAAATTAAAATAAATTATATACATATATTCATATCTATTTCACTCACCTTATATTAAGACTCCAATTTGTCCAAAAATGGAATACACTTAGAAATTTGAAATACGGTCATTTTAAATATACCAAAAACTCAAATTTAATACCAAAAAATCGAAAATCAATAAAATTAAACTTTTTTCTATATATATATAGACTGAAGAGTATTTTATATATATTTCATGAATAAGAGTACAGTAATACGAACACCGCAGTGTCGGTGTTACATATACCCTAATCGAGTGTTGTGTATAGTACAAAATAAATATCGATTCCACAAAGATATTTTATAATATCAAGTATGAATAATCTTAGTCTAAATTGAGCAAATCAAATCAAGTTGTGAAAATTTTAGAAATTACTAAAAATAAAATCTAAAATACGAAACCCTAATGTAATGAAAACCCTAGAATATCGATTTCATTTATTTTTATCTTTCTACACGGCCGAATCTTTTCAATTCCTAAGTTCATTGACTAATGATTTATTATTGATAATGACAGATTTTTCTATATTAGACTTACCCAATGGTCATGCAATGAATCTCTAATTCAACTAACCAAAACCTAATGGTTATTCAATTTTGATTAAATCAAACCGCATTAACTTTTGTGAAAATTTATAAATTAAGGTTCCCCTTAATCCCCACACATGAAATTAATCCAATGGTTATATTCATAATTTCATATGAATTTTATTATTTAGATTAATCTTGTGCAATTATATTGGTCATCCATACACTCAATCTTAATTCATTCAAAACACAGGGCTAAATGTTTCAAAATATTAAGAACAACAATAAAATTTTATCAAAATAATAATCATGTCAATAAAACTTAAGGGAAAGAATCAAATCAAACTATGTATTAATCAAAAAATAAAATCCATCGAGTCTTAGGAATAATAAAATTAGTTAGAAATTAAAAAGAAAAACAAAAAGATAAGAAGAGATATTACAACTCTTGAATGTACAAACATGGACGTCGAAATCACTTAGGATGGAGGCGGCTGCTAGGGTTTGTAATTGGTGAAGGGAATGAGAGAAAAATAAAATTAAAATATGGAGAATGGATGGAGGAAAGAATGAATTTTGTGGCTACTAGGGCTGCATATATATATAGGAGTGAAAAGGTTTGAAAGAATTGGAAATATGAAATTTTTGGGAAGTTCGGTTTTGGATTTTGATTTGAAAACTTTTTCTTCTTGTTTGGTGATGATTTTCAACTTTTCAAATACTTGAAAACTCTCTTTTCTTCAATTTGGATAATTTCTAAAATTACTATCAAGGAAATTTTAAAATTATAGCACATTGTTTCCTTTTTCATTCTCAGTTTCTGTTTTCCAGCACTATAGTAATTTTGACTCAATTTTTGAATATCTTCTAGTCTAACTAGCCTCTGAGGTCTTATTAGGACAAAAAGTTATGGCAAAAATACCAAATACTGTTTGTTTAGTCCGAAAATTACAAATTTGCTCTATTTTTCGTAAGTTAATGGCCATGAAAATAAATTAATATAAGTTCCTAAAATATAATTCAAATCAGTCCTAAAACATATAAATAAATGCTAAAAATAATGTAATTCAAGTGCACAAAAATATTGCTATCACGAGTTGATTTGCAGCCTTACGAGTTGATTCATGTGTGTGTAGGTTGAAGGGACAAGTCGATTTGCAATATAAGCAAATCAACTCACAAAATGCAAAGTGAATCAACTTGGCCAAAGCACAAATAGATTTGTGTAGGTGAAGCCTCAGAAACCCTTTTGAAAAGCTAGGCAAATTGACTCATGATAGGGTGAATCGACTCACCATTCCAAAACCAAATCAATTTGTGTAAGGCACAAATCGATCTATGTTTGTCAAGCCTTAGACCCTTCCTTTGTCACAATCACAAATCGATTTGCAATTCGGCACAAATCGATTTGTGCCCAATTGCAAATCGATTTGTCAAGCCAAACTCACTAAGCCATTCGATTTGCAAAAGAAACCAAATCGATTTGTCAAGCTATAATTCACTAAGCAAATCGATTTGCAATGGATACGAATTGACTTGCCTCACTCATAGCTCAGAGATCATATCTGCACTCAACCAAGTCGATTTACTTCCTTATGCAAATTGATTTGGCTCATTTATCCCTTCATACAAATCGATTTGCTTCTTGAACAAATTGACTTGCCTTCTTTAGATTCTTACCTAGATCAATTTTCTCCCTTACCTGAATCGACTCATTGAGCTTCACTCTCAGACTGTCTCTTTTGAACAATAACCAAATTGACTCACAAATCCACAAGTTGATTTTCACTCTTTTTTTTTTTTTTTCACATCAATTGATTCGATTCCTCATTTCTACTTTCGTGAAAGTACAAAAATTGTAAAAATTGAAATTTCACATTCTAAATTTTCAAATATTACACTCTGAGCCTTAAAATCCTTTACAATCCGATTTTTTCCTATATTTTTCAAGGAATTAAACAAAATTTTCTAATACCAAATTTTCAATCTTACATCTTGTCTATATGATTTAGATATATCAAATATTCTATCAGTTATATTAGATAAATCTGATATTCTTTATTTTTGGTAAACACAATAGTCAGAGAATACTGTTCATTATTAAAGTTAGGGTTTGAAAAATATATAGTGGACTCTTTTCGATAAAATTTTAACCCTAATTTAATTAAAAATATAGGGTTTTTTCATTCAAATTTTTCTCTTGACTTTTTTTCTTTGGTAGAACTTTTTTTTTTCTCATTCAAAAATTTAAAAAGAAAGACAAAAAATTAGTTATGAGAAAAAAGATAATCGATTCTTTTTTTTTTTTAAGAAAAAGGTTACTGACGATACAAATAATAATATAATTTTAGAAAATCATTATTTTTCTCCTATTAAAAAACAATTTTCTCAAAAGTGTCCAAAAATTGCTACAAAACAAATGTCTTCTAATTCTTTGAAATGTGATTTAAGTCTTCATACACAAATATCAAAATTTTTCATTAATTAACATGATAAATTAATTCATCTTATTTTGGCCCTTCCAATTTTAATAGCAATTAGTGAATATATTTTCTTAGCAATGAAGATTTTAACACAAGGTTATGAAACAAGATAAAAGGTGAGTATTTTACAAATAGTTTAGTTATTTATATTGAAAAAATAATTGTTAGTTGTTTTAATTCAGCATCGATTATAAATGAATTTGAATTAATTTTTTTATTACTATATAATGAATCTGAATAAATGAAAAAACGTAAAATACAACTTTCATAAATTATTTATTTTGTTTAATACTTTTGTATTTTTAATTAGAATTATGTGAATTTTTAACACATTTTTATCTTATAATTTTTATTACTTATTTCTTTATGGCCCCTCCAAGAAAAATTTTCTGCTCCCCCCGTGTCTGCTCCTTTTCTCTTCTATCATTTTCAACTGGTAGGTATCTGTCTCTCTATGAAAGTTTACTTGTTATCTAGAAAACAAATCACATGTACTCACATAAGCTTTTCTGTTTTTTGGCTTGCAATTTTTCTTCTCTTTTCTTTTTTTCTTTTGCAGGAGAGAACTTTCCTCGCCTCAATATGTCTATCCTTCCTAGTGGGGCTATTGGGTACACATTTTCTTCTTGAGAATTGCCACTATTTTCTTATGACAAAAACTTGGATTGGTTCTTCAAATTGTCCTAAGTTCCCTTTATATGCTGGTAAGCTGTTTGAATAATATCTTAAATTTTATTCTAAATGCCAGGGTAATATATCAATTATTGGGTTCAAAGGCATCGGCTATAGTTCTCCAACTCTTTCTTCCATAATTACCAATCTGTTACCAGCTTTTACCTTCACATTTGCAATTATTTTCAGGTCCTTTCCTCTTTTTTTCCTTTTTCTTTGGTATTTATTTCCACTTGGTTCAACTACCGCAAATGACTTAGAAAATCCCAAATTATTCATTTGCTCCATCACCTTTTTCTTGTCACTTGATGTCTTTAGTGTTGCTGTTGTTTTGATGTTTGTTTTCTTGTGTTGATGGAGTTTAGAATCGAAATAGTGAAACTGAGAAGCTCAAGCAGTTGGGCCAAAATCATCGGCACCTTAGTATCCATATCTGGCACAATTTTGATAATATAAAGGGCCACCTGTCATTTTGACCAAATTGCCATCTACATTGAGCTACATTTCTCTCGGAGCATTGGAGTCCAATTGGGTCGCTGGGGGTCTTCTTCTTTTAACAGCTCAATATATTCTGGTATCAATATTCTTAACTATACAGGCACAAGTTTTCAAAAGGAGTATCTATCAAAGTTGGTTGTTGTCTTCTTTACCAACTTATTAGATACCTTGATGTCTAGAGTCATAGGTTTAGTTGCAAAAACTGTTGGAAACTTTAGATGGATGCCCATAATGGGTTGACCCGAGATTGACTTACTTCCTCCTCCATTACCCAATAAGAAACTTTCTACGGAATGGATGCTCATAATGGGTCGACCCGAGATTGACTTACTTCCTCCTCCATTGCCCAGTAATAAACTTTCTACAGAAGTCTCAAGAAGTTTACGAGGGAAGCTTGCCTTTTAAAGTTTTCAAGGGAAGCTAAATGTGAAGCTTTTAAGGGAAGCTACACCAAGCTTCTAAAGGAAGTCTTGAGAAGCTTACAAAAGAAGTTTGTGCAAAGCTTATAAAGGGAACTTCTTAGATAAGCATCAAAAGGCTTCTAGGAGAAGTTTCAAAGGAAACTTCTAAGAGAAGCTTCAAAGGTTGTTTCTAAGACAAGTCATCGAAATAGCTTCTAAGAGAAGTCTTGGGAAGCTTCTAAGAGAAGCTTAAGAGGTTACTTCCAAGCCAAATCTTGATGGCTTCTAAGGAAAGCTTTGAGTTGCTTCTAAGATAAGCTTCCAAAAGCTATAAATAGGGCCTTGAGGGGAAGTTTAAACACATGAGCTTGAGAGTGAACTAGAGGCAATGAGATTGAGAGAGAAAATGAGAGGAGAAAGTGAGAGAGAGCTCTCGAGTTTAAAATAGAGCCTACGAGTCTTTGATCTTTCAGCACAAAGTCATCCTCTATTAGAGCTCATTGTGAGAAAATCATCAGAAGGACTTGGATTGTGGATTATGTGTGGTTTCCGTTTGTGATTCCACGCCAACCAAAGGAGTACATGATTCAATCAACCGTTCGATCCGAATTCCGTTGCGTGGTTAGACGTCGGACAAGAGGTAACTATTTTATGTTATAAATTCCTTGTCTGATATTGATGATGTTGTGCATGCCTTCCTTCATTGGTATCAGAGCTATATATGATTGAATTCGTGCTTCATAAATTGTCCTTTGTTGGAATTTTGCATGCATATTTTTTTTGCATGAATATTTATGCATATGTCTACGTGTGATCGTTGTATATGTTTCGAATTGTGAGGTATATGCATGCTTATGCCATATTTGTGGGATTTTTATCCCAGTGGGAGCATGAGATGGTTGAGTTGAGACTCCCAACCCTAAAATTTAGTGCATATATGTTGAAATAAGTTTATTCGTATATTTTAGTGTCAAGAGATGATTGGGAGCTATGCGAACTTTCGATCTTGTGCTATATATGTCTAGTAAATATTATTTTAATGATATATTTCGGCTAATGTATTCCAGTTCTAATAAAAGTTTTGTGCTAATGTCTATATACTTTAAAGAGAGAAGAAAATGACTGTTACAACAAAGAATATTATGGCCGAATTAAATAAGGGTGAGAAACTGAATAGTGATAATTTCGATATTTGGCATCGAAAAGTTTAGTACATTCTTGAAGAGCAAGAATGTTTAGAAACTCTACATCACACTATGGAAGAAGTAGAGTTTGATGATACTCCTCAACAGCAAAAAGATCATGAGGCATACAAAGTCTGGAAAAAGAAAAATAGTTACGCTCGCATTACGTTGCTGAGCTGTATGCAAGATGATCTAATGGTTGAGTTTGAGGTATATCAAACTGTACATGAGATATTGAATGCATTGAAAGCAAAGTTTGGAGTGACTTCATCTACTGAGCTGAGACAGGTTATAATCAAGTTTGACACTTATGTGAAAAAGCAACATCACTCGATGAAACAATATCTGAGAGAAATGTCAAACATGATTAATGAGTAGAAGTCTGCTGGACATACATTGACAGATGAGTAACAAATACAAACTGTCATTAGATCGCTTCCTCAAAGTTGAGAGCCTATGAAAATGAATATGACTCACAATTCTACTATTAAAACATTTGAGGATGTGAAAAGTCATATTGAGTTAGAAGATGAGCGCCTAGAGGTAGATAAATCTTCTGGACAGGCTTATGTTACTGAGTCTAGTTCAAACAAGGGTTTTAACTTCAAACGTGGAAAGAACAGAAGTTCTTCAAGAAAAGCATTCCAAATTTTAAGAAAACCCAAACAGAACACCACAAAAGAAGTAAGCGCGATGGAAAGAAAAATGATAAGAGCAATCAAACATGCTATAATTGTGGCAAGTTTGGCCACTATGCTCGTGAATGCACTGAGCCAAGAAGGGTATTGCTCAAACCTTTTTCACATGATATTTGCATTTCTAGTACTATTATGCTCGCTGAATTGAATCCTTTTTGGACTCTTGACTCAGGAGCAACAGATCATGTAGCTACAGACAGAGGATCGTTTGTCGAATATCGTCGAATCCCGAATAGTTCGAAATGGATATATGTAGGAAATAATGCCAAAGTTACTGTAAAAGGTTTCGGCACTTGTAAATTATTTTTTGAAGGTGGTCGCACATTGTTCCTACATGATGTTTTGTATGCATCGGATATTCAATGTAACCTTGTGTCGGTTACTGTCCTCATGCGTTTGGGTTTTAATATAAACTTTTATTGTGATGTTGTAAATATTTATCATGACACTAAATATATTAGTTCCGCACATCTTGTAGATGATTTTCTTGTACTAGATCTAGTACATGTTAAAGAAAATCATGATGGTTGCTTTTCTTTGATTGCATAAACTAATAGCCATAATGTGGATGCAAATGTATGGCATGCTAGATTATGTCATATTGGGCAAGAAGAATGTATAGGCTAGCAAAAGAGGGACTTTTGGGCAATGTCTCAAAAGTAAAATTGCTAATATGTGAGTATTGTCTAGCAGGAAAAACAACAAAAAAATCATTTGGTAAGGGAATCAGAGCAGATCTCCCATTGTAATTGATCCATTTTGATATATGTGGTCCAATAAATGTGAGAGCAAGGCATGGAGCATCCTATTTCATCACTTTCATCAATGATTTTGGTTATTTTGGTTATATTTATTTGATCTCCTATAATTCGGAAGTATTGGATTGTTTTAAACTATATTTGAGATTGATTGAGAATCAATTAAACAAAATGATTAAAATGATGAGGACAGATTGTGGACGTGAGTATTTGTCAGATCAATTTAGGGATCTATGTGATAAAAAAGGAATAATTAGACAGCTCACTGTTCCTGGTACTCCACAACAAAATGGTGTTGCAGAAAGGAGGAATGGAAGCTTACTAGATATGGTTAGGTCAATGATGGCGCAAACGAATCCGCCAATCTCCTATTGAGGAGATGTTTTATTGACTGCTGCCTACATACTTAATCGTGTACCTTCTAAATCAGTTATTTCGACTCCCAACGAACTTTGGATAGGTCGAAAGCTTGATCTAAGTAATTTGCGGCCCTGGGGGTCGGTAGCATATGTTCATGATCCGAATCATAAATATGAAAAATTGGGTTCTAGAGGAAAGAAATGTATCTTCATTAGATACTCTGAACATTTAAAGGGATATGTGTTCATTGGGGAACACGAGAATGGAAGTGTAACTAAAATAAAGCCAAGAGATGCCATAGTCTTGGAAAATAAATTTCCATTGAGGAGTGAAATTAATAAGGATCTTACTTTATATGAAATAATAGATCCTGATAATATTGATGTTCCAAGTGATTCAATCATGAGAAATGATGAGATGATTTATTCTCTTGAATCTAGTGAGAATGACATTCCATTGAATGAATCAATTTCATGAGAAATTCAATTGTGGAGAAGTACTCGTAAAAGTATTCCTCGTCATCGATTTGAGATTGAAGGAGAAACTTTTATGATAACTCCACTTGATGAAAATGAGCCTAGAATATTTGAAGAGACTATTTCATCAATGAACAAAGCAGAATGGTTAAAGGCAATGGAAGAGGAAATGAAGTCTATGAAATCAAATCAGGTCTGGGACTTGGTTGATCTGCCACCAGAGCGTAAAGCCATTAGAAACAAATGGGTTCTTAAAATTAAACGTAAGACAGATGGATCTGTTGAAAGATTCAAGACACGTTTGGTTGCTAAGGGCTGTACCCAAGAAAAAGGTATAAATTATAAAAAGACTTTTTCGTCTATTGTAAGGTTTGCTTCAATACGTCTTAACTTTGCTATTGTTGCCTATCTGGATCTTGAATTATACCAAATGGATCTTAAAACTATTTTTCTCAATAGAGAATTGGATGAGGAAATCTACATAGAACAGCCTGCAGGTTTCATTATTAAAGATCAGGAGCACAAAGTTTGCAAATTCCGAAAATCGATTTATAATCTTAAACAATCATCCAAACAATGGTATTTAAAATTTTATCGAGTCATAGTTACGTATGGGTTTACGATGATTGAGGAGGACCATCGTATCTATATAAAGCAGTTGGAAGATAATTTTGTGATATTGTTACTTTATGTGGATGATATCTTGTTGGTTGGAAATAAATTGGATGTTATTATTGCAATTAAAAAGTGGTTATTTTCAAATTTCGAAATAAAGGATATGAGTGAAGCAATTTACATTCTTGGTGTGAAAACCCAAAGAAATTGTTCAAAAAATTTTCTTACTTTGTCACAGGAACCTTATATTTTAAAAATTCTTGAATGATTTCACATGCTGGATTGTAAACCAATTGACACACAAATTGCGAAAGGTGAAACCCTTAGTAAAGATATGTGTCTTAAGACTTCATAAAATTTGAAATGTATGGAAGGAGTTCTATATGTCAGTGCCATAGGAAGCCTAACGTATGCAATGATGTGCACTCGTCCTGACATTTGCTGTGTAATTGGATTGGCAAGCAGATATCAGTCAAATTCTAGACCAACTTACTAACGAGCGGTAAAGAGGATATTGAGATATCTGAAAGGTACCATCAATTATGCTCTGTGCTATCAGGGTAGTAATCTACATTTGGTAGGTTACACTGATGCAGATTGAAGTGGTGACTTAGATGAAAGAAAATCCACATCTGGATATGTGTTCCTGATAAATAACGGCGCCATATCTTGGAGTAGCAAGAAACAGACTTGCATAATATTATCCACTATGGAGACTGAATTTGTTGCATATACAGTAGCTGTCCAGGAGGCTATTTGGCTTAAAAGATTTTTGAAAAATCTGCAGATAGTTACCAATGCCTCAATGCCCGTGAGAATCAACTATGATAGTCGAGTGACAATAGACTATACAAAAAATCCGAAGTATCATGGCAGGACAAAACATATTGACACCAAATATCATTTTATCAAGGACATTATAACACAAAAGGAAGTGATTTAACAACATGTATCTACGCATAAGATGGTTGCGGATCCTCTTACTAAGCCAATCCCTAGAGATGTCTTCTTATATCATGTTAAAACTTTGGGATTGCGTAGATTATGATGAGATATTGTAAATATTGAAACAATGATATAAATATTACATGTTTGTATTTGAGAAAACATGTGATGATTGTTAATTACAACTGATCTGTCATTAGCACTGATGAGTATGTCACCAAGCATTAGGTCGACTCTCTCATATGAGTGACCGCCTCAAGCGCTGTGGGAGCGTGTTGAGATGAGACTTATTTACACTCTTGATTTGTGAGCTGCTAAATAGCACTAGTGAAGTCAAGATGAGTGTAATATTTGAAAAGTCACCCTGATATGAGTTAGAATGAGGCCTGATTGACAGACCAGACATGATAGCCCACAATCATGAAAGCTTGGTTAAAAGCCGGATGTGAGATTTTAATGAGGCACTTTGAATAGTGAGCTATTGAAATTTCAGGCTAAGCGCTTGTGTGATAGCATTTAAGCTAAGATACGTATGGTGGTTTTATTATGAGATGAAAAGACGTACACTCTTATGTAATGGGTACGAGAGTTTACCGACATAACATGTGTTTCAAACCATATGTGCTAGAGACGACCGAAAAAGGAAAGTGAGTGAATTTTGACTATTATTTATGAAAATCTCTGCCTCCTCACTGTATGAGTTCCTTTAATAGTGCCCTATGTGACTTTTGACAATGATACAAGATGATAACAGATGTTTGCTACTTTGGTATGCTTTTTATGATCATGATTGATTCGATCTTCTGGAGCGTGTTGGGAAAGCAGTTCGTTTATCATTGAGTAATATGTGGGCAAAAAGGAAGACTATTTTGATTACACACCTCATATGTATTCAATAGTCGACCAGTTATGTTTCATTTCTTTTTGGGAGTTGAGACATAATTGTGAATATATAATAAAATGTTGAGATCAAGTATGACCTTTAAAAGATTGGGTATACTTTGATAGTGTAACGAAATGAGTCTGGAGCACAACGAGACACAAAGATATTTTTGTACTATTTTTTTGGGGTTGTAACCGCTATGTTATCCCTAACAGGTGCATAGCTTGGGCTCCTAAGTGTACGTGGTGTGCTCGTAGGTTGTACGACCCATTTTCTTATATGAAAACGATGATTTCATAAGAACTGAATCTTAAGAAAGTTTGGATGAATTCGCCCCATCATGTGCGAGTGGAAGATGTTGGAAGCTTTAGATGGATGCCCATAATGGGTTGACCTGAGATTGACTTACTTCCTCATCCATTGCCCAATAAGAAGCTTTCTATAGAAGTCTCAAAAAGTTTCCGAGGGAAGCTTGCCTCTCAAAACATCCAAAGGAAGCTACATGTGAAGCTTCCAAGGGAAGCTATACCAAGCTTCCAAAGGAAGTCTTGAGAAGCTTACAAAAGAAACTTTATGCAGAGTTTATAAAGGAAGCTTCTCAAATAAGCATCAAAAGGCTTTTAGGAGAAGTTTCAAAGAAAACTTCTGAGAGAAGCTTCAAAAGTTGCTTCTAAGACAAGTCATGGAAGTAGATTCTAAGAGAAGTCTTGGGAAGCTTCTAAGAGATGCTTAAGAGGTCACTTTCAAGCCAAATTTTGATGGCTTCTAAGGAAAGCTTTGAGTTGCTTCCAAGATAAGCTTTTAAAAGCTATAAATAGAGGCTTGAGGGGAAGTTTAAACACATGAGCTTGAGAGTGAACTAGAGGTTATGAGTTTGAGAGAGAAAATGAGAGGAGAAAATGAGAGAGAGCTCTCGAGCTTGAAATAGAGCCTACGAGTCTTTGCTCTTTCAGCACAAAGTCATCCTCTATTAGAGCTCATTGTGAGAAAATCATCAGAAGGACTTGAGTTATGGATTGTGTGTGGTTTCCGTTTGTGATTCCATGCCGACCAAAGGAGCACGTGATTCAATCAATCGTTCGATCCGAATTCTGCTGCGTAGTTAGACGTCGGACAAGAGGTAACTGTTTTATGTTATGAATTCCTTACCTGATATTGATGATGTCGTGTATACCTTCCTTCAGAAACAAATGTAGATGCTTGGAGAATTTCAGTTTTGGTTGCAATATTTTCAATGAATAAATAATGCTTGATAATTAGTAGTTTATTTCCTCTTGTCTCCTCTTTTTCTGTCCCAACTAAGAACCTTTCCTTTCATATTTCTTGGATGCTTTGCAGGAAATGTTGGTGGCAATCTTCACACATGCTTGATATGCATGGTTAAATCAATTGAAAGGGCCTGTTTTTTAAGCATCATTGCACCAGTGAACATTATCATTGCAGTTGCAATGAGAGTCATAATCCTTGGTGATACTCTCCATTTGGGAAGGTAATGATTATCCAATTAAACCTCCCAAATTCTACTAAACATGGGTCCTGTTCTTGGAATTCTAGTAAAATAATCAATGAACATGACCCTCTTGTCTTCGTTGAAAAGAAACCATAACATTCATCTTCCTTACTAAAAAGTATCATTTCTCGTACAACTGTCACTCGAACCAGATTAGCCCATCATACCGATTATAACAAAAAATGTTGTATAGACCATTGGAATCCATTCCTTATCTACTCTCAGATATTGATGGGGCCGGTTCAAAAGGTCCAATATGAAAAGTATTCAATTTTACGAAGTCCATGATTTAAAGAGACAGGTATGCCTATATGTGTCGATAGACTGGGATCAATCTTCCCGAAAGACGGATACGGTCTGACGCGCTAAGAGAATGCCATCAGCATTATCCTAACTGATCATTCGGTTGACTCTCAACAAGGGTAATCCAATTGACACATGGAAGCGTTTGACAATCCCGAATCGACGCCCCTTCCTTCTTGGCCGATGAACAAGCACTCCCTAAGAAACCGATTACTAACTAAAGGTGATATTCGAAAAGACTAGGGGTAACTTGGTCAAACCGAGCTCGGGTCGAGCTTGAGCTCAGGCAGATCCATATCAAGCTCGAACTCGAGTTTAATTATGTCGAAACTACCCGATATATGTGAAATTATATTTATACCCATGATATTTTTAATAAATTACAATGAGTAATTCCAAGGCTTTAAAAACTAGAAAGATGTAAATGATATTTTATAATTTTTTTTCATATCTCTTCATTTGCACCTCTCATTCTCGCTCGATTCCATCGTTCTCGATATCTCTCGAGTGCCTCTTTCCTCTTATCTCCACATTCTGAAAACCCTACCTCCCTCGATCGAGTCTCGTCGTTGCATAATCTCTTCCCGTCGCGTCTTTATTGTCTCTGCATAATCCCTTCTCGATCTTGATTCTTTGAAAACCCTACCTATCTCGAAGGTAAACTCTTTCTGTCTATCTCTCTCTTTCTCTCTCTCTCTAGGGCTTTTGCGATTTGTGAATTTAGGGTTTTTTTCGATTTTTGTTCTTCTTCTCTTCGATTTGTATTTGTGAATCTCATGAATTGATCTTCTCGACCTAGCTCTCGAGTGTCATCGTTGCTACATTCCGTTGGGTCTTCATCCTCTCTTGCACTGCTACATCTACTTAGAGGTCTAATCGAAGGTAAAATCTCTCTCTCTCTCTCTCTCTCTCTGTGTTTTTTGATATGAATCTAAGGTTTTTGTGAATTTAGGGCTTTCAGAGATCTGTGAAATGTTATGTTGAATTATGAATGATTTATTGAATTGTAAATCTAGGGTTTTTGTATTTTTATTGTGTTGTGTTAATGCTATGACTTTATTTGTGAATGTAAAAGGGGGACGGTGGAATTGTGGGGGTGACGATGGAACCATGAGGGGGTGACGGTGGAATCGTGGGGGGTGATGGTGGAACCATCAGGGGTGTCAGTGGAACCGCGAGGGGTGACGGTCTCTCTCTGTGTGTTTTTTGTTATGAATCTAGGGTTTTTGTGAATCTAGGGTTTTTAAAGATATGTGAAATGTTATGTTGAATTGTGAATGATTTATTGAATTGTAAATCTAGGTTTTTGTATTTTTATTGCGTTGTGCTAATGTTATGACTTTATTTGTGAGTGTAAAAGGGGGACGGTGGAATCGTGGGGGGTGACGGTGGAACCGTCAGGGGTGTTGGTGGAACCGTCAGGGGTGTTAGTGGAACCACGAGGGGTGACGGTCTCTCTGTGTGTATTTTTTGTTATGAATCTAGGGTTTTTGTGAATTTAGAGCTTTCAGAGATCTGTGAAATGTTATGTTGAATTGTGAATGATTTATTGAATTGTAAATCTAGGGTTTTTGTATTTTTATTGCGTTGTGCTAATGTTATGACTTTATTTGTGAGTGTAAAAAGGGGACGGTGGAATCGTGAGGGGGTGTTGGTGGACTCGTGGGGGGTGACGGTGGAACCGTCAGGGGCGTCAGTGAAACCGCGAGGGGTGACGGTGGAACCGCAAGGGGTGTCGATAGAAGCGCAGGCGTGACGGTGGAACCTCAGGGTGATGGTGGAACTATGAGGGGGTGACGGTGGAACCATGAGGGGGTGTCGGTGGAACCGCAGGGGTGACGGTGGAGCAGCGGGGGGTGAGCTCGGGCTCAATCTCACACAGTTCAGCCCGTAACACTCGAGCACGAGTTTTTTGATGATACTTCGAGTTGAGCTCGAGCTTAACAAAAAAATACTCGAGTTGAGATCGGGTATTGACACTATCTGACTCAACTCAAGTGTTATAACACTCCTAGACTAGACCTCATATTGATCTTCTGTTTCCTATTTCGACATGAATAGTATCTCTTGAATAAGAAAGGAAATTTTCAGAACTTAATTCATAAGGAAAGCTCCCCATATTACTAAATTTCCTAAATGATAAATATCACGAATCATACAGAATATTTGACGATAAGCTCTCGAGATATTCGGACCCCAGATTAAAAAATTAGGGTTGTAACACCCGTATATGAACAACTCTTGCGACGCCCTTGTATATAAGATTTCGATATACTGAAACTCAGATATGCTCTTTAAGATCTCTACACTTGACACACAAGTCACAGGGAGATGAGTTTTCTCTCTCTCGCTCTCTTTAATCTATTTCTATTCCATTAAAAATCATTTTTTTTTTATTTGAGTGTCGGAATCTCTCTCGTCAAAGTATATTTCGATGATTTTTTATAGGTTTTAAATCATTCCTAAAAATAATTGTTCGAATCAAAAGAAATCGATATATTGGTGGAGTTGAAACAGATATAATTGCTGAAAATAGCTTGTCGAACGGTGGATTTGTGGTTGCCATAAAATGGCCTCACCCGAGACGGGGTCCAATCTTCTCTAGGACTGGATGACGACCGGAAACTGATATAACTAGAAGGCTCCACGATGTGAAAATACACACACACGCACGCAACATAAAACAGTGGAAACTGATACATTTGATTTGGTCACTTCGACCTTGACCGACAATGACAACCAATTCAGAGATCAGCAGATTGGTAAATAATTCATGTATTGTGGGATCATTGGCAACACTCGATTCCCTTGTGGACTCCTTCAGCTACACGTCAATCCCTAGTACTATCTCTGTAATTTCATCTACTACCTTTGATTGCCATTTGAGTAATTTTGCTTTTCTGTTCATACATGCTCCAACTCCACTGCTTTGACCATGGACCTCGAGTAAATCTAAATCAGGAACATGAGTGTACGGGCAAATTATCTAGCAAATGGGCTGCAAGCCCAATGAATGATGTTGTTAAATTATGGTGTGTTAGATTTAGTGCATAATCATGAAGTTTTTAAAATATTATATGTTTTAAATTTTTTTAATAAATTATTAATATCTATAATTATATTAAATATAATTAAATTTAATTTGAATCGAATTAAATTTTTTTAAAAAAAAATTGTTGGCTTTATACTTAAATTTAAGAACAGTTTTTAGATTTTAATGAATATAAAACTATAGTGTGTTAAATTTTGATATAACAAAAAAAATCTTTTTTGTCCGTATTATTTTACATAAATTATTCAAAATTTTTTTCTACCATCATACAAAATAATTAATAATAATCTTTTTGCTAACTTAATCAATTTGATTAATAAGAAATTTTAAGCTAAACTAAGTTAAACTTTTATAACAATTGCATAATGTAGATTACTTTATAAGAAATGCAATTACTAGCAATTGCAGCTTATTAAATGATAAAATCTCTTAAATTAGTAATATAAATATAATATTAAATTTGGTTTTTGAAGTTGCAATTAAATTTGTATGGGCCCACAAGAGTAATGAAAAATCTCCCACATAATCGCAAAAAGGCCCTTGATGAAACCACACCAAAATTTCCGAATACAAACCTTAAAAACTACATAAAAATATTCCGAAAAATAAATTCCCATTCCGCCTCTCTCTCTCTCTCCACACTCTCCTGACCCTTTCCTTTCTCCTCGTTCCCCTCTCTATCCTCCGCCACCACCTCATAGCACATCCCAAATCAAATCCAGAGATGGGTAAAGGAGGATCAATAAGCGAAGGCATTATCAAGAAAATCATCCTCCGCCATACCTACGTAGCCATATGGATCTCCCTCAGCTTCACCGTTATCGTAGGCAACAAATACATCCTCGACAAGAAGATGTACAATTGGCCATACCCAATTTCCTTAACCATGATCCACATGGGTTTCTGCTCATCCATCGCTTTCCTCCTCATTCGTGTCCTTAAACTCGTCGAACCCGTCTCAATGTCTTGCGGTCTTCACCTATCTTCTGTTGTTCCAACTGGGGCATTGTATTCTCTCGGCCTCCGGTTTTCCAATGCCGCCCATCTCTATCTCTCCGTGTCTTTCATTCAGATGCTGAAGGCGCAGATGCCGGTGGCGGTCTATTCAATTGGGGCTCTGTTCAAGAAGGATCGGTACAATTCTGAGACTATAGGGAACATGATTGCGATCTCGATTCGGGTGGGCATTGCGGCTTACAGGGAGGCGAAATTCGATACCTGGGGTGTGATTCTGCAACTGGGTGCTGTTGCATTTGAGGCAACAAGGCTTATGATTATCCAGATTTTACTGACTTCAAAGGGAAGAAGGAACAGGCATAAAGGTAAGGAGGAAAACAAGCAGCAAAGCTATAGCTGCAACATTCCATGCCCTTTTGAATAGAGAGACAGCAAAACGCGACTCCATCGGTTGATCTCCAATTCTGGACCTTCAACCCCATGCGCAGGCTCAGCCCACAGCACAACGGCAGCACTCTATGATTCGTTTGAGCTATGAGAAGTGACCAACCAACTCAACTAGGCATTTCATCTACGTCGATGCTGACATGAATGGCTCCGCCAACTTTGAGACAACGCGGTTGCTGACTGGACTAACGCTACTGACATGGACAAAAGGTACGTGCTTGACTGTACTCCAGCTGCTGACTTGGACACCGGGTGGATACCGACTCGGTTGAATCTACTTGGATACAACGCGGATGCTGACAGGACTGAATTTGCCGAGTGGTATTCGCCGGCTGACCTGGAAGCCACGTTGAGGCTGAATCGGCTTCCTCGGCTGACAGGGACAACACGTGGCTGCTGACTGGGCTGGCTGTGCTGAGCTGTATGCCACGTAGATGATGAGTTGAATGATGAGTTGAATTACTTTTCTTAATTGGAAACCAGGTGGATGCTGACTCTTCAGATCCTATTGAGTTGGGGTTCATGTTGATGGTGACTAGTCTTCGTCAGCTGACAGGGACAACACGTGGATGCTGACTGGACTGAATTTGCAGACTGGGATACACAGGCTGACCTGGAAGCCACGTTAATGCTGAGTTGGCTCCTCGGCTGACAGGGACAAGACGAGGCTGCTGACTGGACCGAATTTGCTGAGTGGGATACTCCAGTTGATCTGAGGCCACGACGATGCTGAGTAGGCTTCCTCGGCTGACAGGGACAACACGTGGCTGTTGACTGGTCGGATTTTGCTGACTGGGATACTGCTGCTGACCTGGAGGCCACGTTGATGCTGAGTCGGTTTCCTGGGCTGACGGGGACAACACGTGGATGCTGACTGGACCTAATTGCTGAGTGGGATACTCCAGCTGATATGGAGGCCACGTTGATGCTGAGTCGTCACATAGGTTGACATGAACACGTGGCCGCTGACTGGACTAAATTTGCTGGCTGGGATACTGCTACTGACCTGGAGGTCACTTTGATGCTGAGTCGGCTTCCTCGGCTGACAGGGACAACACGTGGCTGTTGACTGGACGGATTTTGCTGACTGGGATACTGCTGCTGACCTGGAGGCCACGTTGATGCTGAGTCGGTTTCCTGGGCTGACGGGGACAACACGTGGCTGCTGACTGGACTGAATTTGCTGACTGGGATACTGCTACTGACCTGGAGACCACGTGGCTGCTGACTGGACTGAATTTGCTGACTGGGACACTGTTACTGACCTGGAGGCCACGTTGATGCTGAGTCGGCGTCCTCAACTGACATGGACAACACGTGGCTGCAGACTGGACTGATTTTGCTGAGGGGGATACTCCAGCTGATCTGGAGGCCACGTTGATGGTGACTAGGCTCTCCAGCTGGCGCGGGACAACACGTGGATGCTGACGCACTGATCGGCTGAGTTGGAATCCACGTAGACGCCGACTAGGCTCCGTCAGCTGACGGGACAACGCGTGGATGCCGACTGGGGTCACGATGATGAGTTGTACGACACGTAGATACTGACCGGTTTGGATTGTTGACATGGCGACCACGTGGTTGCTGAGTGGACTAACGCTGCTGACTTCGACAATGGGTGGATGCTGATGGTCATTCAGCTACTCACTTGGACGCATATGGACGTTGACTGGAATTCCTTATCTGACTTGTAGACAAGGATGATGCTGACTGGGCGGATCCGACTGACCTGGAGTCCACAACATGCTGATTTGGCCGACCGTGCTGAGTTGTACGCTATGTAGACGCTGATTGGATCACTTTGATGACTTGGAGTCCAGGTGGATGCTGATTGGGCTGTTCCTGCTGACTTGGAGTCCATGTTGATACTGACCGGTTTCATCAGCTCACATTGACAACACGTGGATGCTGACTGGGTTGACGTTGCTGAGTTGTGCGACACGTAGATGCTAACCAGAGTGGCTCTGCTGCCTTGAAACCACGCGGTTGTTGACTGGACTAAAGCAGCTGACGTGGACAACAGGTGGATGCCGATTGTACTTCATCTTTTGATTTGGACACCATGTGGATGCCGATTGTACTTCATCTTTTGATTTGGACACCATGTGGATGCTGACTCAGCTGAATCTGCTGACTGGGATACCAGGCGACGCTGACTGGGCACCTTCAGCTGACAGGGACAACTCGTGGATGATGACTCGAATGCTATGCTGACATGGAGACCACGTTGTTGATGACCGGACTAACGCCGCAGACATGGACAAAATCTCGAATCTGCCTCCATTCGAAAACCCTAATGTCACTTTTCCAAAATCAATGCCATGTCTTCTGATGCAAGAGGAGGAGAATAAAACTTGGGAAGAAGTTTTGGAACCGGTGTTACCTGCCGGAGCTCCATTTCTCGATGAAGATCACCTCGATCACTCCATAGCCGTCGACTACGATGGACGTTCCACAACCGACGACCTTCCCGGGATCGAACAACCTTATCTCGAATCCGCCTCCATTCGAGCAGCTTCGATTGTTTCCGTTTCCGATGCTAATGCTATGAATCCGTTTCGGGAGCTTAATTTGAGCTTGCAAATGGGGAAACAGTCAACGAGGTCGACGATTCGAATTTTGCTGCTTCGTCTTCAGACAACTATGAAGAAGAAGAGGAGAATGGATTCTCTGGGTCTCCGATGTCAACCGTGGCTGATCCTGCGGCATTCCCCGTGGCTTCTCGGAGGAGAGACCAGGGTTTGAGAAAGAGAGGAGTGTGAAGTAGATGTGACGTTTTGATAGGAAGTGTGTGAGCTGCTGAGAGATGAGTCGAAGAGGTCAAGTTCAGGCAAATTTTCAAAAATCATCTTAGATCTGAGCAGCTTGTTGTGAATAGCGGGCAATTAATTAAGGCAAGAGGAATTGGGGTGAGCTCATGGGTTGCTTCATACCGCCCCAAAAGCAGAAGCCAGGCAAATACTTTGGGGAAGATTCGTTTTTGTCATCCATACCCTTTGAATGATTTTTTTTTTTTTTTCATCGCGTTTGAACCGGATCATCGACTATTAAGCCGGTCCGCTTAGAGACAATCTATACCCTTTGACTGAGTAGGAGGGAGAGAGAGCTGATGAATACCATTTATAAGATGGAAACTCAATGTTGGGTCATATTCAATCCTAGCTACGACCCTAATGAACACAAGGGTCACTTCTCAGTTTAATTTTTAATAAAAAAATTATTACTAATTTATTTTAATTTTTTATGAAGAAATTTGATCCACTACATTTTCTACAAGCTTTGTTTGTTTAATTAAAAATTATCATAAATAAAATAAAATAAAAATAAATTGAGTGAAAGTTAAAATTGTTCGGAGAATGCTTTATTAAACTAGTAATTTAATTTTAGCATCTGCTTGATTAATTTGAAAATAGGAATATTATAAAAAAAATGTGGGACTCTCTTAACAGATGATGCAAGCATCAACTTATTCAATCTCTGTAGTGAAATTTCAAACCATCATTGATAGTCCTGTTTGATTTCAGGGTGTGTCAATCTTGGATAGCTCTGGAGACTCTCTGACGCAGCTAACTCAACTCGATGATCCCAACCTGTCTCACTCCCGCAGAGATTCTATTCTTTAGGTAATCATAATTTCATATTTCTGTTGCTTCTCTGAATGCCTGAATTCTGTAGACAATTTAGATTTCTCGGATTCAAAGGTCCTATCATCCTAGTAGCAGGGAATATATAAAAATTTTGACATGGTTTTTGAAAAGTGACAACATTTGATCTAACATTCATGTTTCTTAAGGAGAGTCTGAGCCCTTTGTGGAGTGTGAGTGGCCACTGGAGGCATAGCTTGAACTCCAAATGTTTGTTTTCGTTTGGGACCCTGGTGTGGTGCCAAATGACAAAGAGGTCACGGGATCCATTTCATTTTTTTTATTTGGGTAAACAATCCATTTCACTTTCTTTCTCCCTGTGCCCAGAGTGCCACAACTTTCAAGTAGACTTGATAGAAGCCCAGCCCTTTTTTATGGGCACGAGCTAGTTGATTATATGAATGTCATTTTGCAGCTTGATTCTAATCTTCCTACTGCTTTAGACTGACAAGCCATCTTATGGAGCAACACCTGCATCTGCCTGGCAACTTTATAAGCATTACTTACCATGTATGGTTAAGAGACAGAAGTATGGCCTGAATTTTTTTATCCAATCTTCTCCTAACCCTTTTTTCCATTTTTTGGCCCCCCCCCCAAAAAAAAAAAAAAAAACAAAAAAAGGAGGATGGCTGGATTGTCCAAGGATTGCGTGGATGACAACTGGAACCGGTGACCTGACATGCCGAAAGTTGTGCTTCGACTCTAACATATTCTGATGTCCTCCGAGAAGTAGGAGAGACTAGAAGACTCCATGATGTAAAAATACACACGTGTGTGTACACACATATGTATGCATAAATATAACATAAAATAGTTGGAACTGATACATATGATTTGGACTAACCGTAAGTTTGATTGGAGTGTAAAGTGAGAATAAAAGGGGAAGGAAAGTAACTATGGAGTGAAATAGAAGATTATTTGGTTTGAAATGAAAAGTGAGATGGAAGTAAAAGAGGGTTCCACTTGTGAACGGATTGGGACTGCAATGAAATTTGTGAACAAAACTCTTCCTTCGTTTTTTTCAGTTTTACATGTTTGTCATCATGTAAAAGCAATTTC
This sequence comes from Dillenia turbinata, assembly GCA_037126225.1. NCBI lineage: Eukaryota > Viridiplantae > Streptophyta > Magnoliopsida > Dilleniales > Dilleniaceae > Dillenia > Dillenia turbinata. The sequence goes on from JBAMMX010000014.1 coordinate 5,005,825, forward strand.
ATTACAGAAACAGTCGAATCTTTTGAAAGAAGAAACGGAAAGGCTCCAAATTTGCCCTCAGTGTAATTGAATCCAAGTGGAATCTTTGAAAGACTTCAACAGAAAAATTGTAATCCTCCAACATGGCGTGAATGGACAATTCCTATATAGTTGAGGAGCAGTTATTCATTGAAGCTGAAATTCAGTTTCAATCACAAGGCTTGACCAAGAGTGGTTTCATCTGCAAATCTGATATCGATGCATTTGAAACATGTTCCCATAAATGTCGCAAAAGTTTCCGGTTCTTGATTCATGTTTTGTCCATTGGTCTGCAAACACATGCTAAAAATTGTATATTAGACAAAAATTCACTCTCTTCATTAATGCGCTTTTCACTTTCTGAAAGACTGCAGCCGAACCTTTTGGCATCTGCCCACTATACATTTAGAAGATATAACTTAGCTTTTCACTCTCTTGATGTATCAAGTTAGCAATAATGTATTTTTGGAATTTCATCATCCTATAGATTTTTAAGTCATTTATATTCTGTACCAAACTTCCTGGGGTCTACAAGGGAGTCGTCTGCATCATTGTCCAATATAATAGTATTGAGCGACTCTGCAAAAGGTTCTTTATTGGTGGGGCTTTTTATTTTCCTTTTTTCTTTTTCCTTTTTCCTTTATTTATTTATTTATTTATTATTTTTTAAATCATCTGAGAGCTTAATTCCGAACATTTAGAGTAAAACCATATGACTTTGTCCGCTTAATGTGCAGGCCGATGGTTTCAAAATTATCACTAATGCGATTTATTGTCATTATTCTTATTATTATATGTTTCACCATTATCAGCTAATACAATAGCAAAGTAAGCTTACTAATGATGGTCCAGGTCCTTGAGAGTTTCTGTTTTATACTTGACATCCATCACTAGCTTTGTGAGAGAGAGAGAGAGAGAGATGGCAGGGAGGTATTGCTATAGGGATGTGCTGCCTGTTACTGCAATGGTAATTCTGCGGTGTTCCCTTGTAGGTGGAGCCACACTGTTCAAAGCAGCCAATAACCAGGGCTTGAATTATTATGCCCTTGTGGTTTACTATCATGGTTTGCCTACTCTTCTGCTCCTTTTCTCCCCCTTTGTCTCCAACAGGTCTCTGTCTCTGAATGAACCTGACTTCTTACTGAGGCAACAAATCAGAGCATCTACTAACATATGCTGTTCTCTCTCTCTCTCTCTCTCTCTCTATCTGTCTATATATATATTTTTTTTCTTTTTTCTTTTCTGTTACAGTCGGAGTGGACTTCCTCCCCTCAATGTCTCTATCCTCAGGAAAATGTTCCTGCTTGGGGCTCTTACGTACATATTTTCTTCTTAAGAATATTCTCTTGTCACAAATGATAAAACTTGAATTATATACTTCGAGACATGTCCTGCGTCTCATTATTCTATGCTGGTAAGCTGTTTGAAAAATATACATTTGTTGAAATTGTAGGGCAATATATATGATTTTGGAATTCAAAAGCATCAGTTTTGCTTCTCCAACCCTTCTTTCAGCAATAGGCAATCTCAACCCAGGGTTCACTTTCATCCTGCCGTCATTTTCAGGTTTTTCCCTTCCTTTTTCTTGCCTATCTTCGATATTCATTGTCCTCTCTCCCTATCTCCCTCTCTCCCTCCCTCACTTATGTCATCTCTCCTGCACTGAAATTCCCAATCTGCTCTTTTACCTTTTCTCTTTGTGTTGTAATTAATTGAGTCATAGCGGAAGCATTCATAAATAATTTTCGGAAAAAATAAATATAGATTGGGTATAGGGTATAAATACCTCGAATATGCAGTGCCTCTAAAAGATCAATCGAACGTCCCTCGAACGGATCTCGTGGTCGGAATGGTGATCACGATATTAATCGAACCACCACCGCAATACCACAACGCCGCAACGCTCAGTCCGACGATTCGTTGTGTCGAAAAAAATTCTCTGCTCGGAATTCTTCTCAACCCTCTATATTCTCTCTCAAACCATTCACCCATGGCTGCAAAAATTTCACGTACAATCATCCATGGTGAACTCCCCCAGGAGAGAAGGAGATGTTAGTCTCCATCCACAAATGTGATGCTTCCAACATGGAGAGAATCATGGGAAGTGATTAAGATGTGGTTAGTGAGAGTTACCCCACTAACCCTATTACAAATGTCTAAAATGCCTCTCGTGGACATTCTAAACTAATACTTTGGTTACTCGATGTCCTTACTGTTGCTTTCCATTTGTTGTTTGTTTTCTTGCGCTGGGTGAAGAATGGAAACAGTGAAACCGAGAAGCTCAAGCAGTTGGGCTAAAATCATAGGCACCATAGTATCCATATGCGGTACAATCTTGGTGATACTGTATAAAGGGCCGCCTATCATTTTGACCAAACTACAAACCAACTTGACCTACATGTCTCTTGAAGCATCAGAGTCCAATTGGGTCATTGGGGGTTTTCTTCTAATAGCAGAGCAGATAATCGTACAATCGTCTCAATGCAAATGAAATATGAGAGTTTCGCAAATAATTTTACATAAATTATATAGTCATCCCAAAATAAGTACACGACCAACTATGGACCTCAACAAGACCTCGCAGGGTCGAAATATAATACATAATCCATCTTTCAATTTAAATTTACGTTCTCACCTTCCTGAATCATCCAAAGCATTATAATCGAATCTAACGTATATCCTACACATATACAACACTTTTTATCCTAATTTACCCTAAATGCATCCAAATAAATCGAATGAGTTATAAATCCCTCACCTAGGGTTCACTGCGGTCCAAAACTCTAACGTCCGTGCGACATTCGATTCAGTCCGAAACCTACAATGCTTCCAATTCGAAGCAAAAGTCAGCAATTTAGTATAAATCACCAAGGAATCGAAACCCTAGAATTTGGGTTAGGGTTTGATCGTACCTTTGCAGTGGACAAGGCACAGTCGACTTAGGGCTTTCGGTTGGGACTTCCGCAGGTGGCAGAAGGCGCGCGGCGAGGCGAGGACGGCAAGCTGCGCAGGAAGGGGCTATCGCGCGCTGGAGCGTGCGCTGGAAAATGAGAAGAATCCGCAGCATATTCCTTTCATAGATAATTTAAAGGATGAAATCTCTTCTCTCCTGATGGAGGGCCATGTCTCTTGTTGTGTCATGGCTTGCATCAATTTATTTTTTTTTATTTTTTTTATTTTTTTGATTTTCTAAGTGAATAGACGAGCTGTTATGCTCATCTTTAGGCACAAGGCTTTGGTTGAAAGTGAAATTAAAGATATAATTCGTATGTCAGTAACTTTTGCTTACTTCTTCCCATGTTTTGCATGTATTTTTCCTTCACCTTCATGATTTGTTAGGCCCATGTTCTTTTCTTCATGTACCATTTTTCACTTGGTGCTATTAGAGATGCAAGATGTTTTATTCTGCCCTCAATTCTTGCATGAGAGGTACTCCCATTCAAGTATGATAGTCTTCAATCATTAAAGATGCATCAGAGTGAGTTTGTTTTGACTAGGCCCTGGTGATTAGGCAACTTTCAATCACTGATTTTTTGATTTTTTGATAGTTATTGTATTATTTCTAAGACATGACAGAATGCGGAGAATTTGAGGTTAGTGTATGGAAATTCTAGTGACTTTGACCTGGCCAAACTTTGAAAAATTGGATATTTTGTACAAATACACTTAAAGATTTATTTAAAATGCCCTAGAACTTGGCCCTAAACTAAGAAATTGAAAGTACAATTAATTTCATATATTTTCCTATAGTGACATACGTGTGCATATATGATCATTGTAGTGACGTGATTGGTGATCGATTCGAGGGGGTTCCATTTGCTGGTTATAGTGGTACTTTAGGGAGTGATCTACCCTCCCCTATATTGTGAGTGAGACTTAGACATCTACTATTGATTGACAAATCATGTTTTATCGATTTTCAAACGACATGATTTCTATACGTGTAAATACTGAGTTTTTGGATTTTGATAAGTGTAAGTACATATTTTTGTGACCATTGGAGTGTCCCAACTGCTGATTTTATTAATATGCATCCATGAGTTTGATAACTGGATATTGTGCCACTTTTCTTTGACATATTGACATATTTTAATGCTATCACTGGTATTGGCATATGGTTTTAAATGAATTTATATGTACTATTTGGACTGTACGCCCAGCCGACGTTATGATATGATGCATGGGGTTATATGCCCGGCCGACGTGATGATGTAATGCATGCGGGCTGCGTGCCCGACCGACTTGGTGATATGGTGATATGCTTCCTATAGCATTCCGTAGCTACGAAAGACATTTGATAGAGGCACTCCTTGTATCCGGGTATGCTTTGGTCATAGGTATCCGCCAAATTGTCATATGTATGGTTGTCCCAAGTTAACCCTCATCGAGGAGGACGTGAGTTTGCCTCTGTCTAGCACTGGGCGGGACACCATACACGGCCGACTATTTATATATACATATTATTATTATTATTATTTACATGTTAGTTGGAGTAGTCTGTGGCCAACATTAGGGTAGAGAGCTATTATTTGATATTTGCGTCATGGAAACCCCCAATGCGCCCGTCCTTGATCGAGGTAGACCATTGCCGGGGGTTGTTTGTTCGGCCGGCTCTACATATACGACTTGATACATGGATGGATGCATATATATTATTTTCTGATGTGTGCCCCGAGAAATGTTTTGGTTGAAATAGCACATTTGGTTTTGCACATTTGATATTTGATATATGCTTTAACACTCCAAGTTCACACTAGATATTGATAGTACGATGTCAATCCCCTCACTTGTTGAGTATCCTCCCATAGATACTTAGCCCTCACTTTCCCTTCACAAGTATAGTCTTGGATTGAAGGGCTGATAGAGACTTGATTTTATTGGATTTATATTGGAGACTGGGTTGGGGTATGGTTACTTGTTTCTTCCGCTATATTCATATGAGGTTATTATATTATTTTAGAGTATTTAGTTTGACCATTGCACTTATTTACTTTGAGATGACTATATATTATTTTTAACACATGTAAATGGTAACTCTCATCTTATGATTGTATATTCATGCATTTGAAGTACATTGAGATATTTTACTTACATTACTTGGAAGTTCATGGGATTTTGAAAACTGATTTGGAAATATGTATTTTTAGCCTTACGGTGCCTCGATGACTAAGAGGGATTATGCCCGAGCATTGAGGTGTTGTGGCGGTTGCTCACGTGCTCGACCCGGGGGTGGGTCGGGGCGTGACAGTTTGGTTCGTGGAAGGACATGTGGAGGGGGAGGAGGATGAAAAGGGGAAGATTTACTTTATCTGATAAAAGTAAATGCATTTCTTTCATTTTTGTTTGATAGAGATAGAAGAAAATGAAATGAGTGGTACTTTTTTTTTTGTTATAATGAAAAGTGAAAGAAAATACAATATTATTTACTATAATACCTTTGTAAAATAATATTTTTAATATTTCTCATAATACAATTTTTTTTATTTTTTTAATTTAAAATATTTTTCTAACAATATAATTTTTCTTAAAAAATAGTTATTTAATATGTTTTTCTATTTTTTATAAATTATTTTCATTATTATTTTATATTAAATAAATTAGAATATTAATATAAAAAAGTAAAAAAATTAAAATTAGAAAAATAATTTGTTCAATAAAATTGATGAAAAAAATTAAATTTTATTATTTTATGTTAAATAAAATTGAAATAAAAAAATAATGGATAATTTCTTAAATATTAACGAAAGATAAGAATAAATTTGTCAAAAAAAATCATTCTCTTCCATTTCTATTCACTTTGGGACGAAATGATTTCTTAAGAGAGAGGAAAAATGATTATATTCTACTTTTACCTCACCTCCACATTTCCTTTCTTACCAAATGACTGAAAAGTATCATTTTCTTTCACTTTTACTTTTACTTCACCTTCCCTTTTCTTTTCACTTTTCACCCAAACCAAACTAACCCTCAATGTATTCAATAATTTTATTTAAGTAAATCAGTTTAAATCCTAATGGGGATTTTGATTTATTTAGTGGTTGTAATACTTATGCTCTATTATGTAATTCTAATTAAGACTGACAATTGGGTCAGGTCAAATCGATCTTGGCCCTAGATCGACCCATTTTAAAGGTTCAAACTCGCACCATTTTAGAGTCGAACCAAGTTCAGACCCATTATTTAGACCCATTTTAATTTCGAATCTATTCTGGACACCGGTTAGCTCAACTCATTATAGACTCGATCTATATAGAAATGCAACTTGATTAGGCATACGAGCTGAAATTAAGTTACTAACCCCACAGAAATGACTAAGCCATGCTTGACTCGAGTCACATGCCGGCACACACAATATCTCCTCTCTCATTTCTTTCTGACACAGCTTAATCGGTCTATAAGTTCCTTGACTTGTAAGCTTAATCGGCTATAAGCATGTCTCCGTTAATCATCCAAGAGGAAGGTTTTTCGATTCTCCCCCATGGGCAAGAGATAGGATTAGAGAAAGCCCCCTCCCCTCTCTCTCTCTAAGATGTTCTCTAAAATTCTCTTACCATTTTCCTGGGTTTGGCCACGTAGCATTGAACTTGAGAGGATTTCTCTTCCATTGGAGTCCAACGATGAAATCGATCATGGAAGACGAATGGATGGTCTTCGACTATGACAACCATCTTCCCCATTGTAGCGGTGAACTCGGTGCAACAACGGTTTGGATTCTTGACAATTCGTCGATGACTATTGAACTTTGATGATGATGCCTCAACTCCTCGGCACTCCCTGTAAGAAGATTGTCCTTCACCTCTCAAGATGAAATTGAAAAGCTAAAATGCCAGGTAAGACACTCCAATTGATGACCGTTGCCGCTGTGGTGTCAATAGCAGCTAGGACATCAAAAAAGTATGATAGAGATTGAAAGTTCTGAGTTGATTCGCTTCTCTCTCTCTCTCTCTCGCTCTCTCTCTCGCTTTTTGGGTTAATTCGAGCTTGAGTCTGACGTGAAATGGACTCGATACCTTTTTAATTTTTCGGGTCGGTCTCAAGTGTTGATTCTTTGAGTTTTGCCAAGTTAGACTCAAGATTGGGCCTATAAAATTTTAAACAGGCGAGTCCAAGCTTTGTAAAACCCAATTTAGAAAGATCAGTTGTCAGCCCTAATTCTAATGCACAAAGACAGATATTACGTGCATATTCTTAATGCCCTGCAGCTGTAGAGCTCTGTTAAGGTCTGAGCTATTGTTGAAAAGAAGTGAAGTGGTTGCTTAAAATGGAAGAAAATCAAAACCCTTTTCTCGAGTGGAAGTGCAGTTGGGGAAGAAGATTACTATAGAGTCCACAAGGGGGTAGTTTTTTGTTTTGGCGGAAGAAGGTTGATAATTTAGAGACAAATGCATAGAACAGTATGGAGCGTAGGGAGAGTTTGAGAAGGGAAGCAGAATTTGGTAGTTGTCTTCATTCAGAATCATCTGCCACAAAATCCCCGAGTCAACGGTCGAATTCAGAGTGAGAGTGGTTGTTGTCTGCCATTGCACCTGAGTTTCTCCCACTTATTTTGAAGGCAGCCAAGAACGCTTGTACTATAGGAAAAATGGAGTGAGACCCAGGTTTCAGGGTGGGAGGATAATACTTTAGATTATTTAGGAAAGGAAGTTAGTTTTTATTTATGTAGTACATGCAACATTTGACTACACAAACTGAAATCAAAACATGCAAGTCAAATCAGAAAAACAATTTTGTCTTAAGCAGGAAGAACCTTCTTCACAATCTCTTCACTGAGAGCAGCAATTTGAGAATCAAGAGCCTTAATGGTCTCTTCCTTTTGCTTCTCCAAACTCGCAAGAGCATCTTGAAGTTCAATCTCCACCTTCTGCCTCCCTTCTTGAAGCTTCGCTTCCAACTCCGCAGTCGTCTCCTTCTTCATCTTATTCAGTGCCGCCGATATCTCCGCACGCGCCGCCCTCATCACCGCCTCCGCTTGCTCTTCCAACTGTTTGATCTCTAACGACGTGTCCTTCACGCCCTCCAGCTTCTCTTTGATGGCGGCGTCTCGCTCGTCCATGAATTTCCCCAGAGGGGTGAAGTAGATCTTGTCCAGAGCTTACATGAGAAGGAGGAATTCGACGGCAATAGCCGGAAGGGTTAGGTTGAAATCGAAAAGCGCCGCCTTTTCCATCTCCGCGGCGAGAGATGAGAGTGGGGTAGTGAGGAGGGCTGTTGCTGCTACTGTTGAAATGACTGAAGGGTTCAATTTAAAGTTTGAGGAGAGAGAAAAAGACTTGGGGAGAGAGAGAGAATGGAAAGAGGATTTGGGTTTTGGCGTGGGGACAGATGGGGGAGAGGGGAGTAGAGTTTTTGAGGAGGAAGCCATGATCATGTTTGCCATTGGTGTTTTTTTTATTTTAAGAGTTAGGTTTTGCATTGAATTTGGGTCTCTCTCTCTTCTTGAGAAGTTGTGTGCAGGGGAGAGAGAGAGAGTGGCAGGAGAGAGTGGAGAGGGGTGAGTGATTGGATGCTACAAATGTGGATTCGGACGAGGGTGTGGTGGGTTTTGCATGAAGGTTTGAATTTTTTTTTTTTTTTTTTGTGTTTTCTCCCTTTATACTCTGTATTTTATTTATAGGAATGCCATGTTTCTTGATATATTTTGTCCATATAATATTACCCCTTGTTTTTCTTGCACTTGTTACTATTATCTTATTAAAAAAAAAAGTTATTAAGGCTATTTTATTTTACTTATGATTTGAAAATTGATATTTATTACTTTATTATAAAAATGATTTTCTCACAAATGTTTACAGAATAAGTGAGTAGCCGGCTGCCACTAAAATCTTCTGAGCAGAACTTTTCATAATTTCTCTTTAGCTTTCAACATTATTTATATATTTTTTTTAATTGTGAAAATTTTATCTATAATTTTAAATTACTTTCCATCATCATATTCACATGATATTTTTTCATTTTTCTAATTTTAAATAAATTTTCAGCTTTTTAGAGAAATATGTTCTTGTTGAGTAAAAACGAAAAAAATTATTAAAAATATACATTCTTATACTACAATTATATTATTATTTTCTTCATAGTTTTAATTAGAATAAAGCCAAGCTTTTGGCTTTAGAATACTTTCTTTTTTTTCATTTTGGCACGGAATTTTCTTTTCCTTTTTTAACTTTTTTCTATCAAAATCAATTATTACTTTTATTTTATTTTTGATACCTTTAGTACATAAATTAAAATTTACTCGAATTTATTAATATAACAAAATAAAAATTCTAAAAATTATCAAATATATAATTACTTGTTAATAGATAAGATTCCGATAAAAGTAAATTTCAGGAAAATTAGCAAGGGTTTCATATTTTGAAAATGAAAAACACTAATTTTGTTCAAAAAATATTAGCCAGAGGAAGAAAAAGGTCTCTTCATCTATTTTTCATAAAATTGGAAAAAAGATTCAATACACTAGAACATCATCAACACAAAGACTGAGAAAATTTTGTAAGAGCCCTAAGTACACCACAATCCTCCCCCCCCCCCCCTTGGTGGATGCATACATATTGAAACTTCATACTCAGAAGTCATATCATCTTTCCCAACTTGCAGAACAAGCTATGGAAAAACCTTGACGAGCAAGTCTTGACTTGGAAAATCGCACCTCTCCCTCTCGAAAGCAAGGAGTACGCAAAACAATTCCTAGGTCAGTCATTGAACTTTCGCATCGTTGTATATAGAGAGAGCATGCGCTTCTTCATCATAAATTTGGTCCTCTTGGCTTTCAAGATCAACAAAATCATTATCAATCTTGAAATCGTCTTCTACATCATCAAAGATAACTTTCCTACATAAGAAACTTCAGTTCTAGCAGCCAGTCCTATGTGTGAATAGCTAAATATGCTAATGATGTTCACAATCTAAGCACAGCCCATTACAACTTGAATTTTTGTCCAAAAAAGGGAAATGCTACTTCCATTGCCAAATAGACCGGGTTCTCCCAATGTGCAGGATAATCAAACTACTTATATATGTCATGCAGTTCATTGTGCATGCATGTGGAAATAAAAAATATAAGTGGCAAGGAAACTGCCTTACTTTATGGGTTGTTCCGAGGTAAGAAGTTGTTCTCTTGATTGCTGTTTAATCAGGTTACAGTTGTCTGAGACATGCCGGATAAAATGAAGCTGCACAGACCATATGGAGGAAAATCAGCACAAGCAAACAAAGCAAATGTTATTCTGGTAGAACATTATTCAAGTCCCGGAACATCAGCCAACATGTACTTGAATGATTGATGCATTTTTTATGAATCTTTTCAAGATAAATTAACAGATTAAATCCTCAAGATGAATGTCAAATCACGTGGGTCCAATTAGAAGAAAAAGAATGATACATGCAGACTGAAGCTTAATTCTAATGTCTTGGGGTATAGATATAGGAACTCTCTTATCATCTAAGCCTTACGTATAGCTCTATCCACAATGACATCTCTCAAAAAAATTTGTTTCCAAAGGCTGTCCCAGGCAGGCTTAAAAAAGAAACCTTATTGCTGAAAAGATTTCATTGCATTTACATTTTTTGACACCTCATTAGCCAATTATTAACAAAAGAATAAACTAATAATGATCAAAAGCCCTTTCATACTTCAGTAGGAGGCAAACAACTTCTATGATCCATGACATACAAGCACAAGAAATGCATTCCTTTCTTCTCCCCCCTTTTGACAGCGAAATTCTGCTCTTAAATTAATCTTCTATAGCTCACTCCATTTTTAAATTTTGTTCCACAAAACTACTAATGAGCTCTGTGAAAAGGACAACAGAAGTTAATGGATGTCTGAAGATGTTAGCCTTTTACTATTTGTCTAAGCAGCTGATTTTGCTGATTTCGCCTTTCTTTAACAAGTTATATCCAAAGCATGCAAAAACTTGAGGACCTTGTAACATTTCTAAGCAGATACAAGTGGAAAAAATTGGCCATGCATATATCCAAAATAGTCAAGTGTAGATTTTAATAGTAATAAGCATCTTTACAAACATAAATCCTATTGACAAGCATATATAATTCTTATATGCCATGCAATCCTTTTTCATAGACATCCTATCCTACTGATGCATCAAGTACACGAATTGTTGAGGACAGTAAACATGGAGGGACATGAATGACTTCTTATCTTTCTGATTGAAGAGGCAATCAACAGCAAACAGGGCTTTCATAATTCTGAAATTTATCTGTATGTTCCATATTGCAGAAAAAGAATTACAACCCACACCGTACCTCATCACCATCTGCAATTCCAAAATCTCTTGGCAATTCGTTCTCTTCAAGTAGATTTTGACATCATAACATAAGCAGAAATGACCCCATACATGTGACCTTCACAAAATAATGTGAAATATAAAAGGAAAATTAGGGTTTTATTCTGTAATCAGATCAATATATCATAATGAATTTCAGGACTCCAAGTTAGAACATTCTATAGTATCACCTTCAATTATGAATTTGTCATTTAAGAGGTTCACCTATGTGCTCCGAGCATCTTACCAAACATGTGGGCTTCATGATTGGCAACGCATACACAATACAACCCAACGGTTCATTATTATAAAGAAGAGGTTATTCCAATAACAGAACTCATGACCTTAGGAAGATGCAAGCAACTTTACCATATTAAGTTAAGATTTGGGATCATGAATTCCACATTCTGTGCCAATTAATAGTTCAATCGTTAAAACATATAAACAACCATAAAATCATTAATTTATGCCAAAAGGGTTGCTTCCTAAAATGGATTTCATGATCCCACATGAGGACCTTAATGATCATCCAATAAACTAGCTAATTTTCAATTATAATAGCTGATATTTGGAAACCCCACATAAAGAAAAAAGTTATTAACAGGGTTTATGCCATGAAATTTTGCCAGGTCCTTCCTTTGGAAAATAATCGAAGGCTACCTGAATCACTTGCTTGAGCTCACCAACCGTCGCTGTCCTCGGAACCTCAACATCTGCAGAAGAAATTCCAAATCAAACCAGCATAAGACAGAGCCAATACAAACAATACCTAGTTTAATTCCCCAAATTAGAAACACATTCAAAAATCGAGACACAGAGAGAGAGGGTACCGAAGGAAGAACCGTCCAATTTGAGAATAGAGAGGGTGAGAGGGACCTGAGGGAGCTTATCATAGGAGAGGCATTTGCAGGAAAAGCCGCCACTGCGGATGCTAAGAAACGAAGAACACGAAGAAAATGACTGACGACGACGCTCGATCACAGCCTCCCATTCATTCCAAGTTTCTTCTTCTTCTGTGTACTGCATATCATCAAGAAACCGAAAACCCAAGAAGAAGAAGACGACGACGACAATTCAACTGCTCTTCTTCAGCATTTGGTTAAGAGATAGAGAGAGATTGAGAGAGTTGATTTATGCAGAATGAGAAATGGTTATTGTGTCTTTGAAGAAAGGGGGAAATTCTAATCTGCGAGAAGAAGCACACACAATTCAGGTGTTAGGGTTTTTGGATTCTATTTCTTTCATTTTTCTTTTGTCTAATTCTGGATTATGGTGCTCCGTTTGTTGCATGTACTTGGTAGAGAGAATCTCTCACTCTCTCTCTCTCTCTCTCTCTCTCTCTCAAACGATAGTAGGCAACGTCCGTGGCCGTCGCGAATTCCGACGGTTCTACATGCTGAGTTTCCTTATTTTTAACTATATTGTTTTTGTTTTGTTTTATTTTTATTTTTATTTTTTCATCATCCCATCCGGAACGTTTTTACTGATTTAATTTAAATATCAATAAAAATTTTATTTAAAAAACGGTTCCTCTCACGTAATTTTTTTTATTTTTAAATTTTAAAATTAAAATTTAATTAAAAAATCTAACATTATTTTTCACTAAATCCATTGTATTTCTAACCATTGTTGATTAATATGCTTAGGGTTATTTTATGAATGGGGTCACACGTGAAAGTCATTTATTGGTCCATTTTCTCCAAAATGTAAAAATCAGAACCTACGGGTTTTAATGAGAAGAATTTCTTTTTAGTTATGCTAATTACAGTTTCTACAAAACTATTTCTCTTTTCACATTAAATTGAAATTTTAGATTTTGCAAAATTATATAGTTATATTATTCATTGTTTAATCAGCAATAGGATATGTATATGCAAGTTAGGACTGGGTTAGATCCAAACAAAACCCATGACCCGTCCAAACTTAAGATGTTTTGATCAGATTAATTCAGATTTTTTATTATACCGAATTGACTTTGGGTTAGTAATTAAAAAACTCGAATTAACCCGAGCCACCAAAATTAAATCGAATATATTTATAAATATATTATAATTATAAGGATAAAAATAAAATTAAGGCAAAAATGTTTTTTTATTATCTCATATTCAAGTTTATTATTATTATTTTAAAATTTATTGTTATTATATTTGGTGAACAAAAAAATAACAAAATTATTTTTTTATTAGTTTGCTATAATTTTAAATGAATTTTATTATTTATTTTAAATTTGTATTATAAAACTAAATAATGTGAATTTAATTAATATTATAATTGTTATTTAATGTGTTTATAATTTATATTTGATAAAATAAAAAAGAATTTTTGGATTCGGATACCCATCTGATTCTAAATAATTTGTTTGGATTCGGGTTTAGAGTAAAAAAATATAAGTCGGATAGCTTAGATTCGGGCTAAAATAGTGTATTTGGGTTCAGATACCTAACCTGGACACACTCCTAATGCAAGTGATAAATATTTTCCTAATGTCGTATTTTCAAGTAAGTTTGTCATGATTGATTCCAAACCCAGATAAAGGAAAATGGTTGCATTAGATTGATAGCCAATATAAAGTTAAGACAAAAATTTATGTATAAATTCTTTATAATATTATGCTAGTTGCATTAAAAAAAAAAAACCATATAAGTGAATGTGATATAAAATAGAGAATAAAGACATAGAATGATCCTTATAGTCGACTTCACTTAATGAGATAAAAAATTTGATTGTTGTTTGTTATTGTTGCTATATTTTGAACTAAATAAAAAATAAATTCAATTTTAATATAAAATATACTTATAAATGATTTCACATTTGACACCAAAAAAATACAATATAGAATTTAATTAAATTCAATAAGTTGAAACAATAATTTATTTGATTTTTTAAAATTGCTACTTATTATATTTTAGTAAAAGAAAAGTGTTATAGTTGAAAAATAATTGTAAAATTTCTATGTCCTTGTAAATTAAATAAAAGAATGTTTTCCCTATCAAAACAATTAGGTCCCTCCAAAAATTATATTTTTCCTCCCCTTAAACTAAAAGGGTTAATAAAATTAGAATAATGTGATTATTAAAAAGTAAGTTTAAATGGATTCACAAACTTTCATGGAATTTATTTTCAAATTTCTTCTTTATTTTTATTCATTTAGATATCTATAATTTTTATGAAATTAGAGTTCAACTCTCTCTCCCTTTTTTTAGTGTAAATGGATTACTTGTCGCCAATTGATATCCGGATTTCATTTGATTAATCTGATTTGAGTATTGTGAAACTCTTTATGAAGGGATTAACTCTCTCAAATCCTCTCTCTCTCTCAAAATACATATATTGTTCTAAATTACAAAAAAATAAATTGGAAATGAACTTCACAACTTTTATTGATTTTATTGGGTTTTAAGCATAGTTCGAATGGACGGAGGTATTAGGAGAAGAAATTTTTTTTTTTTTTTTTTTTTTATAAGGAGATACAACCAATCCAGATTGAACTGGAAAACACTTTAGAATAAGATCCTAAACTTTTTAAGGATCGATAATTAAATAATGTTTAATACATTTGGAAGACCAAATTAAAACACTTTATAAATGAGTCAAAACAATATGACTTAGAAAATTTAGGGGAAAAGCCACTAATATATATTTAGTATCATTGAATGATTCGAATTTCACTTCACGTATAATTTAAGACAATTGTAAGAAAATATTAAAAAATATTAAACAACTACAATTTTTGGCAAAAAAAAATAGTATTATCGGACTAAATTACTTTTTAAAAGGTCACTTTTGTCGTACTATAATTAAATATTTAATAATATTAGGAAAAATAAGTAAATGTATCTTTAATTTTCTAAAAAGTAGGCCTAGATTTTCTCACGGCAATTCCGAATCTTGTTAGCAGCCTCTTATTTATAACTTAAGTTTCACAGTTCCTCTCCAAAAGTTGACACCTTAAGTTTTGGAAAACTAGGAAAACCATATTTTATAAGAAGAAATAAATACGTAAAAAATAAATTATTATTAATCATAAGATAAATAAAATAAAAATTAAAAATTATAATTAAATAAACAAAAAATTATAAAATATAGAAAATATATAAATATAAAAAATATAAAAAGCTTTATATAAATATTAATTAATTTAACGTGTTAAAATATTCAAAAATAAAATAATGATATATATATATATATATAAATGAAATTAATCCTTGCCTTTTTTTAATAGAAAAGTAACAAGAATTTCTCATATTTTCAACATCAAAATTTGAATACTGAGAATAGGGAAAAGAGCATTGCAGGAGGAAAAATATTATTTCGTTTTCCAGAAAAGAAATAGACCTTCAATCGGTAGCAGTGCCAAGTTATCCTTGTCCAAGCACCCACTTAGATGGCCAGTTTCAAATAGCACCCATGTAGAGCTCAAAAACAAATATTGCACATATTTTCTTTTGCCTTCAAATCAATAGAATACAAAATAATACTAAGAAGGACAACAACAATACTATAAATAATAATTCCTAGTGCAATGAAAATGACAGAATGCATGAAGATCGCAAATTCAACAATATTTTATCTTGATTATCTTGCAGGTTTGTAGAATAAAAAAGCATCCCAAAAACTCCTCTAGTACATGGCTTCAAACAGGGACTGTTGCGTTGAATTGTCCAGGAACCGAATCGAATAGGGCTATAAATAAATCCTTACAGCATCTATTGTTAAAACTCATTCTATGAGCAAGAGCCATAGTTAAAACTCAGTCTATCCGCTAGCGCTCTACGGCTCAAACTCGTTTCCTGTTCTAGTTGCTAGTGGAACTCATCCAAGAAAGCTAATGTCCTAGGCATCGTATGGATCTTTTCTACATCCTCGAAGTCAGACAACCGGGATAAACATCTCCAAGAGAATCAAAATTTACTACAGATGTGAAGAGAGAGAGAGAAATAGAGCTTTGCCCAAGCGTTTCCATAGTAGATCAATCACTTCCCTATAAGCTTATAGTATGCATACAAGCCAGAGCCAAAGAAACCAAGTAGTTGCCCGATGAAATTCAGCTGCCATCAAAAAGCAGACAAGCATTTTGTCACATGAAATAGAAACTCAAGAAAAATCATAGACACAACAAGGTTCAAAATCGATGAAACAACTCAAAACAAGGCAGCTAAAAGAGAACAAGTAAAATAACTCACAATATCAAATGGAAGACCCCCAAAAATCATCCAGCCAAGTCCAATGGTGAAAAGATCCTACAAAAGTCCCCCAAGATAAGTACTGGTTAAAATGACTATACAACCTTTGAAACCTTCACATTTAAGAAAGACAGCAGCTATACAAGTGGCAGATAAGATAAGGTTGGATTTGGATGTGAAACTGAAAGATACACATCATCAGCTATAACTCTTTATCATGGTAATTTGCTAACAAATGCATCCATGTCAGCTCTTTCACCCAAAAAAAAAGGATAAAGAGCACATGTCTACTAAACAAAACCCGCAACATCACTTGATAATTTAATTCTTAGCTTTCAACCATGCTGTCATCTACTAACAGAGATAACATCAATATAGGCCAAGCTTGTCTGTCAGCCACATATGCATGTCCATAAAATGTCAACTTTTCACACTGTTTCTGTATTAAGCCACAGCTGCAGTTATCAAATGACAGAACAATCTCATAAACCTCCTTTTTAACCAATGATAGGAAGAATTAACGCAAGAAAGGATGGATGATAATGATGAATGACACAGAAGCTTCACCGTGATCATTTTGTTAAATTGAGCAGCCTATTTTTGATGGAACTAAATTGTCCCTATCTATAGTTTTCACAAATTAGAATAGCCTGGACATGACCTAAGGGCCATTCCCAACTAGATAAATCAGGACATGTTAAATGTTGTCTGCTATTGGTAGACTGTAATGCAAGGAACAGTGTCAAAGATTAACAGACCTTTAGATTACCACAGATTGTCTGTGTGAGTGCTGAATTCAGAGTTGTGTTCAGGAATATACTGTAATTCAAGAAGAATGCCAGGATACAGGAAAGAAGCAAGACCACCTGCAAACAAGGGAAAAAAAAGTCAAATAGATTAAGATCTGCTTGGACTTGGTAGAATTCGATGCAACAGGTTTCACACGTGACCTATGAAGCACGGCTATGGACACAGACATGTGTTGACATGAACATGGGAATTTCCAAAAAGGAGGACATGGACACAGCTGGGACATATATAGAAAATACTGTTAACATTCATAATGCCATTAATATTTTTTGGATATAGTAATGTTTTTTAACATAAAGGTTTAAAATTTCAATTCCAGTAACCATGGAAAGGCATTTCATCAAACACATGAATGTAGTTAACTTGAAAAGGGGGGACAAAAGGAGAAAAAAGTACAAATTTTGCAGAGAGAAGCTGCTATATGAGAGAGAGAGAGAGAGAGAGAGGGGGGGGGGAGAACTGAGAACAAAGAAAGTATAGGGGAAAAGGGAGACAGCATCTCTAAAAAAAGGAAGAAGCAAAATGTTTTGTGCTGATTAGAGAAAATAACTCCTTTGTTGTAGATGAAGAGCAAAGAGTAAGAGTGCAAAGGCATAAAGCTGAGGTGAAGAGATTATTAGAGTTATTAATTGATACTAGGTCTTTATTTTTATTTTTATTTTTATTTTTTTGCAATGATACATTCTTACCTTTGGTTCAGTTAAGCCCTTCAACATTTTAAAATTGCCTTAATTTTTTCTCTTTCTAAAAAAAACACCGTGCCCATGTCTCCAAAGTCTCACAATCATGTCCCAACCATGTCCATAATTTCAAAAATAATAACGAAAGGGGACATGTCATGTGGCATGTCCGACACATGTCCCAGCTTTGTTCCTGGCGTGCTTGTGCCCCCAGAGAGTCCAAGAGAGAGACAAGGATGTTTTCAGGTATTTAGTACTGTCAAGATGAGAAAATGAAAAGAGGCAAGGTTAGGGAAAAGGAATGAAAAAGTAAATTAGTTGATTGTTGAATCAGTTGAACCTTCCCGCGTCATGCAATAAGTGATGCATTTACATGTTTTCTGATTTTCATTGTAGTTCTTTCATCCCCATACATACTATTCTGCCATCACAAATACATGATTAGTGTAATTAAACAATAATTTCACCCAGAGAGTACCCAGAACACCTATGGGGACATGGGGGCTAAAAGATAAATAGAGAGTGACCATGCAGCATGGATGAGGGTAGATAAAAATGAACAGAAGGCAAGAGAAAGACTAAATATGACACTGAAATTACATCCTGCAATAATACAATGGCTGTGGTGGTACCTCCATATATGGGAAAAACAAATCCTAAACTGATCTAAATCAAATGGAGAGAGAATTGTAGTACTTGCATCAGTAATTATCTGAAAAATAAGAAGGGAAGGAGGAAGGAAGTCAAAAATACAAAGATCCAATTTGGACAATCTCTGAAGAAAAATCCTTTGTTGTTTCAATCTGGATCATCCCTCGATGATGTTACACTTGCTACAACATATCCGCAACATTTTTTCACTGTAATGTGCTGATGAACAGTGTTTCTGCACAGTGGAGTTCTAAAGTGGATATGACTTGCATGCATGTATAAGACTGAATTATGCTTGCACAATCTGGGATACATAATTAATTATAGAGAATGAAAAAAAAAAAAAAAAAAAAAAAAAAAATCTTATGTGGATATGCAAGAATGCAAGTCAAACTCATCACGAATAAGAACTTGTAATGGTAACAAGAAAGAGTACCACAAATCCAGGTGAAAGCAAATAGGGAAAGTTCCTCGTCATCTCCAGGTCACCTTGTATAAATGTCCAAAACAGCAACAATGGTCCACAAATTATTCCTGTAACATTTGGAAAATGTCAGGGCTTTTTTAAATTTAGATGAACTCTGATGAGTAAACATGGAGAAAAAGTCCAAAAAGGCCAGAGGATATAATCACTTTTAATTCTACGAGCTCACCATTGCACCACATAAGGCCAAAGCTATTAAGACCACAAGATTTCCCTGAGAAAGAACAGAAATTAAGATCTTTCTAGAAAGGATTACATTCAGCCAACGAAAGAACTATTTATTCTTTTATTTTTCTTGAGGGTGGAGGGGATAGAAGTATTACCAATACGGGCTATGGTAGCTAGATAAATTGCTGTAGTGATGTTGGCAACAAAAACAACGGCATATCCATAGGTGTCAAATGACAAGTCCCGGGCTCCAGCAATAAATGCACCCAAAACTATCAAGCCTACACTGATAAGTCCCTTGAAATATGTCATCAAATAAAGATTCAGAAACAAAAAAGGAGGAATTGGCAAAGGAGAAAAAACAAATGAAAGTGAAGAAAAGTGAGAAAAATCTAGCATCCTTTGTAGTTCTCAAGTTGTTATGAATCTAAACCAAACAAATCAATGTAGATATCCAGGCTATGCTCAAAAAGAGCTCATACATTTATTTTGATTATTATTATCGTTGTTGTTGTTGTTGTTGTTGTTGTTGTTATAGGGTTTCTGAATTTTCATCAAATATATAATAACCACACAGCAACACAGTCTAAGGGACCAAAGCCTCAATAGCAAGCATTGATTTAGGGTGACTATATCCCTCATTGTTTCCTTTCATAGGAGGTGCAGCAGACAGGGTTCAATATTAGGCTTTCCAGTATCTTGGAGTAAGCAATGGTCCCTAAATCTGCCTCAGCAATTGCAGTGCAATTCAAATTGTAGTTATCAAAGCGTCATTTAAAGGCCTTAACATAGGCATCAGCTCAAAGCATTGCTCAACTTTGCAACTGCATATGTAATCTTGACGCTGAACAGTTTCCTGTTTACCAAGAAAATAAACTTTATAAAATGGCTATAATTACCTGCCGACTACAGATGATGTATACTTCTGTCCTGCAAGAATGTATTCAACAATCATTGTAAAGACCACAGTAGTGCGCCTGATGGTGGTGTACATGGGAACATTTACACCTCGAACAGATTCCATTGTAACCAGCTTTCACCGTTATGCAGTAAAAGGAAAAAGAAAAGTGAGCCTCTGTTGCCAATTAAAAGGACAGAGACATTATCGTCCAGAATGAAATTGTTTACAGTAGAAAAAAATACCATATAGAGCAAATATGCCAGTGATAAAGGAACAGTGCGAATCAGCGTCCTAATTGGTACAAGACTCAGAGAGTTATCGGCATTTGTCAATGGTTCATTGGTTATGAAAACAATAATCTTTGAGCGTCTTAATGCATATAGGAAGCAGCATGAAGATATCATCTGCAAAAATCACATTATATGTATTAAGTATTTTAATTTCAGATAAGGAACCAAGTGGTTCAAAAGTGAGAAAAATCCATGTTTGCACTCATTTTAATATGCAAAGACACAAACATTTAATACAACAAAAATTAAATGACATGATTTGCCCATTTTTATATCTATATGTCTACGGTGAAGGGTACGGGATGAAAGGGGGAGATGATAACCCCAAGATAAGATCTTCTTCTTTTTCTTCTTCCCCTTTGTTTACTTTCTTCTTTGACTGCAACAGAAAGTTCAAGGACCAAGACGTGACAAAGAAGAACCTATATGAGTAACCTACACCAAGAGATATCATCATAGACATTAAACTAATCCTTTTGGTATGAGGGTATTGTAGCAAATGAAGGCTCATAACATGGGGAGATAATTGTTAAGATCCACATAACCAGGGGCTGTTTAAGAATATTATAAATAATCAGCATAAAAGTTAGGAATGAAGGGAAAGAGAAATGGGTAACAACCAGGTAGGACATATTCTTTTCTCACTACTACATCTTGCTCACATCAAAATATTACTCCACAAAGCTCTATGATTCTTGATGCGAATAATAGGTGGCTATTAACATTTTTGTGGCATACAAATCATACTAACACTGCCTTATCATACATCAATCAGAAGACAAAAGGGCCAGTTCTCCTACTAATCTATGCCTGCAAGGACCTAATGAAACTTTTGTATTCTACAGAGGAACGTTTAAGAACAGCTCTCTTAAATGGGATAATGTACTAAGCACCAACCAAAATCCAATTTAAGCACATTAATATCTTATAGCTGCAGCTTTAAGCTCTGTGCAGAAAAGAAAAGAGTACATACCAGTAGCACTGAAAAATTTTCTTCCAAAGTACATGTTTTTGTGTCTCACTAGGGGGTTTAGTTCTTCATTCCTGTCCTGCACTCCAATCTCTCTTTCACGTCAAACGGACCTACCACACCCATGGTGCTCTTATCTATTAGTGTGAGTGGTCTACTTTTTCAACATTCCACATGATTCCATCGAACCTTATTCAAAATCATTAAACTCCATTATGGTTCAAAAATTTGCATCAAAATACCACGTTTCAACATTCCACACCAGTAAAGTTGGCCCCTCCATTAGAACCTTTGACAACTACTGGTAGTGGAGGAACCTTTTTGCTAAATGTGGCAAGCAAGGATGGTATACTTTGACACATTTTGACACACGATGTGGTTAAGTGACTTCAAGCAAAAAGTACTGCTGGATAATACAAAATTTTCTAACCATATTGGATCAATTATGCAATGCGGACCAAATGTGTCAAGAATCAGATGGATGAAATCTTACATGGCAGTCTACATCAAGATGTTTTGATTAAAAATTAGTCAAACATCTGCCAACGTGGACTGCCATGTAAAATTTGATCCACTTGATCCTCGACTCATTCGGTCCACGTACATTACTTATTCCGGATACACCCTCTTAGTCTTAGCAATAAACAAAGAATACATCTCCGTTTGGCTAAAGTTATCTTTTTCTTTGTCCCAAATTTTTAGGTAATAAAGCTAGGGTCCTACTTCTAGACCTGATAAGAGCCTCCCTTTAAGTGAAGTTGTTGTTTTTCTTACTAGTAATCATGCCTCCTTAACATTTGTGAAACCCAATTGAAACCTCTAAAGAAAATTAATTGAGAAATGCACCTGTAAAGGGGAAGTAGAAAGATATGTAAACATCCGGCATTCACACATTAACTATGTTGAACAAACACTGTTCGACGAGTGTCAAGAGTTCATGCTACATGTCTTATCAAAAGTATTTGGCAATAAATATATTAAAATTAATTAAAAGAAAAAACTCAAAATAAAAAATAGAGATTGACCTGGAAGAGTGTGATGACATTTGCAGATGGGAAATTATAGGAAGAAAGAGCTGCTTTGTTGAATAGTACCAAAAGAACTGCAAGAATAAATCGATAAAATGAATAAATGAATCCTTATTCCATATAACAAAATAAATATGAGAGCTTCCCAATAAAACAGTCAATTCAGCTCAATTTTCAGAGTCTAGAAACGAATTTAGTCCCTGAAAATTCTTTCTTCGATTCGAAGTTCGAATCCTTTATTTTGTCAATTGTTTTCTCCAAATGGAAATGATTTTAGTAAATTCTAATCAACAAGAAAGGCATCAAATATGAAAAGAAATGGAAAAGATGAAAGCGACACAAAAAACCTAGAAGATGAATTAGGAAATGGAGAGAGAGGGGGGAACGAACCAGCACAAGACATGTAACAGATAGCGGCAAAGGCGCCACGTTTGGTCATGCCAGATCCTCTGAAAAGCTTCTCTTCTCCTCTGTCAGGATTCGAGATAGGCAGTGTCGAATTCTTCGATGATGAATTCGACATCATCGCTCTTCTCTGTCTCTCTCTCGCTCTCCGACGGGGTATTAGACGGAGAACGGCTCTGTTTTCTCTCTTCTCCTCCTCCTCTCTCTCTCTCTCGGGACGATGGTGAAAAAATCATTCTAATCAACGTTTTACTTTGAAGCCGCGGGGCTGGACTCAAAATCGAACCGGTCAACGAACTACTAGTTTGGCCCATTTATTTTTGAGCCTATTGAGCGTTATAAGGTTTTTATTAGAGAAAATTAAAAAGATAATTCAAAAGTTTGTATACGAGAAAATTGCCTTATGTTCGGATCTGACTCTCAAAATAAATAAAAAAAAAAGTTAAAATAACATATTTAAAAAAAAAAATCTAAATCTAACACTCATATGTCAAGTTTTGAAAATCCAACATATACTATTCATGTGAATAGTATCATGTCGAGTTTTCAAAACTCAATATAAAAATACATGAATAGTATCCATATCGAGATTTGAAGACTCGATATGACACTGTTCATATGAACCATACTGTGTATATCGGGTTTTCAAAACTCGACTTGTGGGTATTAGATTTAGAATTTTTTTTCAAATGTATTATTTTAAAATTTTTTTATTTCCCACGTTAGATTTGAACATTTCTCGAGAAAATTAAAGTGATAAAGAGATAATTAAAAGGTTTAGGGATTCTCCAAATCAAACTAATAGAAATGAAAATATCTTTTATCTCTTTATCTCCTCATCTTCCGATTAAGAAGTCATGGCTCAATTCGACGTTTTCAATTTTTTATAAAATCTTCTGTATTTTTTTAACCATGATAGATACTCTTTTTAATATAAAATAAATATATGTTGTCAAAATTTTTAGGGTCCTTTTCAACAGATTCAAACAAGCCAAATTATGTTAAGGATGGTGATGGGACTGGGTCCCAGGATTTGATCCTGATGGGACCGGGTCTTAGGATTTGAGCCGATAAATCAACTTGAGGAAGGTCTATATGAAAAGTCCATGAAAAACTACTACCGATCTAGATTCATACACGATTATCTGCTAAGAGTCCACAAGAAATGACTACCAACCAACGTTCGAATACTCCTCATAACTGTCCATTGAAGGGTTTTAGTCGCCTAGATCTCACGAACGAACGGTCTTAATCACCCCGCCAACCGGATAGGATTCACCGAGCGAAGACAATCGCCCCGATCGGGCATCCAATGGTCGACTCCTCAGCCAAAAGAGCTCTGGTCGGTCGAACGACCGATCGATAGCTAACGATTTCAACGATTCTAAAGAAAGACAAAAAAATCTCATTGACTTCCGTCTCTCACGGCAAACAGTATTCTGAGAATCTTTCAGTTAAAAAAAGGATCCCTCCAGAATACAAAAGTTTTCAAAAGATAAGGATCACAATTAATTCGAAATATTGAATCTCCGAGATTTCCAGATCGGTTCGATAAGAAAGGTAGGGTTGAAGCACTCCAACGGCACACGACTCTCACAAGTATAAGACATCTCAAAACCCTCTTAGAAATAAATGCTCTCAGAACCTTACACATTAGACACTTTAATCACAGGGAATTACTCCCTCAAACTCTCAGTCTATTTTCTTTTCATACGAAAATCGCTCTTTTCTGATTTGAGCGTTGGAGTCCTCTCACCGGAGCATCTTCCGGCGGTTTTTGCAGGTATCACATCCCCTTGACGGTAACCGCTCGGGTCAGCAAGGGGCAGATATCTGTGAAATCGTAACCCACCTCCAATAGATCGGCGTCGTCCATGGGAAGCAAACTGGAGCGATTTTTGTTATTCTAACAGCTATGCCTTCATCTGCATATGGATCATCTGCATATGCATATGAATATATATATGTATATATATTTTATTATTTTTTTTAATTTAATAAATTAACTTATTTTATCGTTTTATTTAATTATTATTTGAAAACTCCGTCACGGTCAGTCCTAAGGCCGGATAAAGGAGTAGGGTTGTGGTAGGTTGACAGCCAGTATAAAAACATTTTGTCAAACTAAAATGGGAGACAAGTATAGGAAAAAATATAAGATGTTTCCTCCTCAGCGACGCGCTATATCGGGTTCCGGGTGTAGTGACAAGTTACCAATGGATATTAGGGTGCGGACAAATAAAACAGTCCATGAAGATAGGATTCGCTTAGCCACTTGGAATATAGGATCTCTAACTGGAAAGTTAGGAGAAATATGTGAAATAATGAATAGAAGAAAAATTACGATCATGTGTCTTCAAGAAACCAAATGGGTGGGAGAGAAGGTTAGAGTAATAGAGTCTTACGGTTATAAGATTTGATACACTGGTAGAGATAGAACCAAAAATGAGGTAGGAATAATTGTACATAGAGACCTAGTAGGAGATGTAGTAGAGATAAGAAGGAATGGAGATAGAATGATACTTGTCAAGTTAGTAAATGGAGTAAACGTAATTAATATAGTTAGCATGTATGCGCCCTAAATAAGTGTAGATGCAATTAGTAAAAAATAATTTTGGGATGATTTAGAGGAATTTATACAAACCATACCAAATAGCGAGAAATTATTTATTGGAGGAGATCTAAATGGACATGTGGGAGAGAAAAATAAGGACTTTGAAACCGTACATGGAAACTTTAGTTTGGCACTAGTAAACACGTTCTTTAAAAAAAAAAGAGTCACACATAGTTATCTATAGGAGTGGAGCAAATGTTAGTCAAATAGATTTCTTTCTCATTAGAAGAGTTGATAGGACGATTTATAAGGATCGTAAAGTTATATTGGGGGAGAGTGTAACGACTCAGCACAGACTCTTAGTCTTAGACGTACGAGTGCCTAAACGACAAAAGCAATGTCAACCATATATGGAGCCAAAAATTAAGTTGTGGAATCTAAAAGGAGAAAATATGACGATTTTTAGGGAGAAAGTAATTGGAGTAACAATTTGGTCTGTTAATAATAACTCAGAAATAATGTGGAATGATATGTCTAATAATATTATGAGTATCGGTAAAGAGGTTCTTGGATTATCCAAGGGTAGGACTCCAAGAGGCAAAGAGTCATGGTGGTGGAACAAAGAAATAGAAACCACGATATCCGAATCAAAGGAGAGTGCTATAGGAATCTTAAAAATGATAGTAGTAGCGAGGCCTATGAAAAATACAAAAAGACAAAAAAAGAAGTAAAAAAGATTATACATAAATCAATGAGTAAAGTGTACAATGAATTGTACAATAGACTTGAGACTTGAGACGGGGAGAGAGAGATCTATAGAATTGTCAAATTAAGAGAGAGGAAGGGACAAGACCTAAATGAGATTAGATGTATTAAGAGTGAAACAAATTGTATACTTGTAAGAAACGAGAATATAAGAAAGATGTGAAGAGAATATTTTAATAACTTATTTAATGTTGAGAGTACAATAAATATATAAAATGTAGAGATATTTAGAGAAGAGATTAATAGAGATTTTAAACGTAAGATTCGTCCCCATGAGGTAAAGGAGGCCATAAAGAGAATGGGAAATAACAAAACCATAGGACTTGATGGCATCCCTATCGAGGTGTGGAAATGTTTGGGAGAATTCGGAATAACAATGTTAACGACTCTTTTTAACAAAATTTGGCAAACAAAGAAAATGTCTTACCCATGGAGAGAGAATACAATTGTCCCACTATACAAGAATAAATGGGACATATAAGATTGCTCTAATTATAGAGGAATCAAACTCATGAGTCATACGATGAAGTTATGGGAGAGAGTGATAGAACATAGATTGAGACGAGAGATAAGTGTGTCTCAGAATCAATTTGGATTTATGCCAGGACGATCCACCACTAAAGCTATTCACTTACTAAGACAGTTGATAGAGACATTTAGAGCGCAAAAAAGAGATCTACATATGGTATTCATTGATCTTGAGAAAGCATATGATAGGGTCCCGAGAGACGTGTTGTGGTGGGCGTTCATGAGGAAAGGGATCTCCTTGAAATATATTAACCTTATTAAAGATATGTATAAAGGAGTTGTGACCAATGTAAGGACTTACGGAGGGCTAAGTGATAGCTTTCCTATTAATATTGGACTCCATCAAGATTCGACATTGAGTCCCCTACTATTTGTAATAGTGATAGATGGAATCATAAAAAATATTCAAAATAAAATACCATGGTGTATGCTCTTCGCAGATGATATAGTTTTGGTTGATGAAACTAGAGAGGGTATCAATACTAAATTAGAGTTATGGAGGGATAAGTTAGAATCTAAAGAATTTAGATTAAGTAGAGCTCAAACTGAATATGTGAGATGTAAGTTTAGTGACAACCATCAGGATAATGAAGAAACAATTAGATTTGAAGGAAGAGAAGTCTCAAAGAGTGAACGGTTTAGATATCTTGGATCCATCATCCAAAATGATGGTAATACAGATGAGGATGTCAATAATAGAATTCAAACAGGTTGGATGAAATGGAAAAAGGCATCCGAAGTGATCTGTGATCGCACAATGCCATTACATTTAAAGGAAAAATTCTATAGGATCGCAATAAGACCTACTCTATTATATGACACTGAATGTTGGGCCATTAAATAGCAACAAGAGCAAAAAATAGCTGTAACTAAAATGCGAATGCTTAGGTGGATGCGTGACAAAACTAGAAATGATAGAATTAGAAACGAAGAGATACGTAATAAATTGAGAATCAGTTCAATTGTGGATAAAATGCGTCAGATGGTTTGGACATATGCAACGAAGACCTAAAGACGCACCTGTTAGGAAGGTAGAGAACTTAAATATATGAGATATAATAAAATGTAGAGGTAGGCCATTGAAAACTTGGATGCAATGTATGCGTAAAGATATGATAATGATGGAATTAATTGAGGAGATGATTTTATATAGGAATGAGTGGCGTAGGAGAATCCGCACAACCTAAATCTTTTTTTTTTTAACTTCATTATTTGTCTCTCATATGGCCGACCCCAAATTTTGGGATAGAAGGTCTAGGTTGTTATTGTTGTTGTAACAGCTATGCCTTCGAGAATTAGAGTATCTTCAAAAGCCCTTCCTATTGTGGAAGGACGCACGACCACACTTTCTAAGGCCGCTCCTGTGGCGTCCAATCACTTTACTCACAATTGAGCAGCCTCCCTTGGCCCACCTCATCAGGAATGGGCCCTACAACCTGCAGTTCTCAACCAACCAATTGTGGCCCCTGTTCCGAAACGAGTCAGCTGCCTCAAAATGGAGAGGCTAGAGTCCAAAATCCAGAACATGAGCAAGCAATTTAAGGGCCTTAGCCGCGCCCTCAGGCCCTCAGGCCAATCTTCTATAGGGGGATCTAGGCGTCCCTAGCGGTGACCATCACCTCCACGTCGCGAAACATCCGAAAACTCCAAACCAGTCTCTGAAGATCTTCAAAAACAAGTTGAGCAACTTATTGCCAACGATCTTAGGTGGGTCAATCCCCAGGGAGATCAGATCTCCTCTTACTATCATGCTTCACATTTTGATCCCAAGATCTCTTCAGAGCCTATGTCCCGTAATGTGCTCTTACCCCCTATGGAAAGATACAATGGGACAACGGATCCCCGAGATCATGTAGCCCATTTCGTAACTGTGATGATCTCTAGAGACATGTCCGACGCGGCCATGTGTAAGCACTTTCCAACCACTCTTTCGAAAAATGCACTTACTTGGTTCAATTCTCTCCCGCCATCGAGTATAAAAACTTTTTCCTAACTACGCGAGCAGTTTGAGTCACACTTTGTAATAAGCAAAGGGGTCACGAGGAAGTCCACCGCCCTATTATCACTACACCAGAAGGAAAAAGAATCCCTAAGGGATTTTCTGGAAAGATTCAAAGCAAAGATGATGAGGGTTCCATCCTTGAACCATTCGATCGCGCTGGCTGCTCTATTAATAGGGCTAAGGCCTTCCGGCATGAATGTATCAATCACGAAGAAACTTCCTATTACTATTTAGGAATTTTACGCCCGAGCCGAAAAATATATCGCCGCTGAGGAGGCTGAGGCGTTCGATCGCAAGGGGGATCAGCTCGTTCGAAAAGAACGCAACCGATCGCCCAGAAGGTCTCCACCAAGGAAGAGTCGAACGAGTCATCCTCCTCCATGGAGATATAATAATTACACTCCACTGAATGAGACCCCCAGCTGGGTCTTGGCTTTGATCAAAGATAAGTCATACATTCTATGGCCCCCACAGTCAGCTGAGGACGACTCCAACAAAGACATAACGAAATATTGCCACTTCCACTAGAATTACGGTCATACAACAGACGACTGTAAAAAGTTAAATGACGAACTAGAATTCCTGGTATGCGATAGGAGATTGCAAGAATTCATTATCAGAAGGGAAAGAGATCCCCCCACCGATTATCGGCGCAAACCGCCACGACGCAACCAAGTGGAGGAACGACAAACAGCCTGGCCCCAGGCTGACAGGAGAGACGGAGTAATACTCCAGATCCAGGGTAATCCATCAGGGAGTGAGGAGGGGCACTTGATCACACCGATCTTCTACTGCCCGAAGACGCCTCCTTCCGCGCTACAGGAAGTCCTAGCGACAAGCGCTGATAAACGATCGAGGGAAAAAAGGCTCGTCATCGGTTTTACAGATGAGGATCTACTTGGGATAGATCCGAGCCGACACAACCCTCTCGTGATAACTGTCAAGATCGGGCAATACGAAGTTAGAAAAATCTTCATCGATTAGGGGGTAAGCTGCAACCTCTTATACCGTGACACCTTTGGATGAATGTGGTTTACTCCTGCCGATCTCTAACCCCATGCAGGTCCAGTCAAAAGACTTTCAAGTGAATGGATATACCCCATCGACATTATTTGACTTTCAGTTACCCTTGGGGCACCTCCTAATCATGCGACAGCCTTCATCGTATTCAATGTGGTGGATTTTCCTTCGCTCTATAATGTTATTTTGGACAGGCCAGGTTTGAACACTTTGGAAGCTTTGCCTAGTACTAAGCACATGAAGATCAAGTTCAGAACGCCATCAGGGATCGGGACATTATCATGTGATTAGGAGTTTTCGACTTCCGCTCCTAAGTAGTTATCAGATCCTACTGCTAGTGGTTTTTTCCTTCCGGACTGCGGGGATATTTCTTGGATTCTTGAAGCAATCAACTTAATGGGTTTTTCTGCAAGACCATGCCTAATTTCCTATTGTTCAGAGGGTGTCAGCTGCCCAACTCCAATCGTTCGTATGCATCTTCAATAGGGGATGTAACTCCCCGAACGGATAGACGCGGCCTACTACTTATAAATTTCCTATCGTTCGGAGGGTCTCAGCCACCCAGTTCCAATCGTTCATACGCGTCGTCAATAAAGGATGTAACTCTCCGGACGGGTGGACGCGACCCACTACTTATAAATTTCTTATCGTTCGAAGGGTCTCAGTTGTCCAGTTCCAATCGTTCGTACGCGTCGTCAATAGGGGATGTAACTTCTCGGACGGGTAAACGCGGTCCACTAATTATAAATTTCCTATCGTTCGAAAGGTCTCAGCTACCCAGCTCCAACCGTTCGTACACGTCGTCAATAGGGGATGTAACTTCCCGAACGGGTGGACGCGGCCCACTACTTATAAATTTTCGATCGTTCGGAGGGTCTCAGCCGCCCAGCTCCAACCGTTCGTATGCGTCATCAATAGATGATGTAACTCCTCAGAAGGGTGAATGCAACCCACTACTTATAAATTTCCTATCATTCGAAAGGTCTCAGCTACCCAGCTCCAACCGTTCGTACGCGTCGTCAATAAGGGATGTAACTCCTCGAACGGGTGGACGCGACCCACTACTTATAAATTTCCTATCATTCGGAGGGTCTCAGCCGCCTAACTCTAATCGTTCGTACGCGTCGTCAATAGATGATGTAACTCCCCGGACGGGTGGACGTGACCTACTACTTATAAATTTCATATCGTTCGGAAGGTCTCATTGCCCAACTCCAATCGTTCGTACTAGTCGTCAATAGGGGATGCAACTCCCCGGACGGGTGGACGCGATCCACTAGTTATAAATTTCTTATCGTTCAAAAGGTCTTAGCCGTCCAGCATCTATCGTTCAAAAACAATAAAGGTGGACTCCCAGACAGGTGAACGCGACCATTCCACCAAAAAGCTTCCTGCCGAAGAATTTGAGTTCCCTTGATTCTGCCGAGATAACACAACAAGGATTACAGCTAAAAATGATAAAAAAAAACAAGAGTTTCTCATTGAACAGACAGAAGCCGCTGGGTATAGAATTTCTGAAAGAGTTATACAGACGGGCTCTGAGCATTTGCCTCTCCTTCAACCGGGAGTAAAGTATCGCCTAGACTCATACAACAAATTATCTCTTTAGTACACTTCAATCTCTCGATCAGTTTGCGCTGAGAGTCTTTGAAGACGATTTCATCCTTTGCACGAGACTCCTCTAGCTCAACTATTCTACGCTCCGCAGTTCGAAGAGACTCTTCCCGGAGCTGAGCTAACTTCTCAATTGAGCGCAAACACACCTCGTACGTTGTGGCCGCCAATTTTGACCGTTCACATTCCCCTTGGCACTGGGCCAACTCCGATCAAAGTTACCTTAACTCTTCTTCTTTCTGGTTGAGCAATGCACCCGGTGTGCTTTTAATCTCCACGGTCTCCTCCTGAATAGGAATCTCTTCCTGTATTTGAACCGGATGAATTAATTTAGAAAGATACCCCTTTAAGTGATTTATCACCTGCATTCCCTGTTGTCCACGAAATCGGGTGAGAGTCATCGTCTGCAAAGAAAACTGGGTTAACAAAGATACGAGATGAAAAAAACCCAACAAGTACGAAGAAAGCACTACCATTAAGTCTAAGGACTCAAGGGCCCCGCCGACTTGCTTGTAAGATATCCTATTGAAGTCGTGTTCACATCGATGAAAGTCAAATTGGTTGGCAACATGCTCCGTTTTCGGTAGGTCTATGTAGCTGTACTGCATGTCCCTAGTGCAAATGGCAACAGTCCCATGTTCCTTTGATCCCTTCTTGCCATAAAAAAACCTAATAGGAATAACAGATGGAGGTGTCATTCCTTCAAAGGCTTTGTGCTTTCCTTCACGCAAGGGCCAAACTAGGACAGTAGAAAAGGGTCCCGCCATCTTGCCCCTCGCAATTCTGGAGATATTCTCCCCCGGCGTGTCGCCAGACGAAGGATCATCTCCCGATCCTCCTAGCTTACCCATATCGACACTCGCCTCACTCGGCGGAATGCCTTCATCTAAAACAACAGTTGCCCTTGGTGTGCCTACCACCGAAACTGAACGGTCAGGCAGAATTGTCAACGCAGACGAAGGAGAAAAAATCACCCTCCTCTTCACCGAAGGAGGAGGCGACCCTAGAAGGGCCTCAGACGCCCCAATAAAAGATCCTTGAAGGGCCTTAGCC
The DNA here is from genome assembly GCA_037126225.1 of Dillenia turbinata. Lineage (NCBI taxonomy): Eukaryota > Viridiplantae > Streptophyta > Magnoliopsida > Dilleniales > Dilleniaceae > Dillenia > Dillenia turbinata. The sequence continues at coordinate 5,038,231 of JBAMMX010000014.1, forward strand.
GCCCCGATGTCCTCCTGAATGGACCTTTTCACACCTAGTCGATCCAACTTGTCGATGGTAACATTCTCTAACACGGGGTCGTCAAGAGAATATAGGGAATCAACCAACCCAATTCTCACCCTCTCCAGCAAAAGGGGCCTATCGATTTTTTTCTTTTCCCCAGTCAACAAGCTGGCCAAGGACAGCATCTGGTCATCCAGTAGAGACTCGACCCATACGCTTCGACCGATGGACTTACAATAGCCATCGACCGACCAAATGAAACGACCGTGCTTCGAAGTGGTTGGAGGCTTCAATCCCATAGAAGGCACCCCATCGGTTTCAGGTAACAGGGGCAAATAGTCCTTATCCAAGAACTTAACGTAAAAGAATTTCTGCATCCAACTCTTATCAATGGATTCTTTATAGTAAAACCTCCAGCCAGACTCAGGACGAGTCTGAAGTTTGTACCAACCTTTGGTTGAACCATTATTTTCACACCTCATCAAAATAAAGAGGGACAACAAGATGTTGAAATCGAAGTGAAGACGACAGAACTCTAACAGGGAAACCACAACAACTACTTAACGCCAGGCACTCAGAAGGGTCGAAAAAATGTTCCAACGACATAATACCTCCGCAAAGGGGCCCGTGTATGAAATTTTCAAGTTGTACCTGACTGATTGTAGATATATCGGCACATAACCCTCCGGCGCCATATTGGCTCTATCGGCTTCCGTGGCAAATACTAAGGCGTAATCATCCCCCATCAATATCTTGGTTTGTACCTCTTGGAGTTCATCCAGGGACATAACGCTCATAATGTCATTAATGTTCGGAAAAGCCTGAGAAGTGGGTATTCTTGCCATTGTTTTTTAGGATGTTTTCTTTGGCAAGTCTCAAATTGGACCAAAGAAGCAGTGAGGAAAAGCTGGAACAAGATACCCATTGATGAATATGAATCCTCATGAAGCGTACAAAAGACGATTCACTGAAATCGAAACGACGAGAGTCACATTAAAAAGCTCTACGTCTTTTCCAACAATCAGTACTCATGACGTCTTTTCGTTAAGAGAGCCATGAGTCGGAGGTAAATTATGGGACCGGGTCCCAAGATTTGATCCTGATGGGACCGGGTCCCAGATTTGAGCCGATGAGTCAACTTAAGGAAGGCCCACATGAAAAACTCACGAATGACAGTTACCGATCTAGGTTCATATACGATTATCTACCGAGAGTCCACAAGGAATGACTACCGGCCAATATTTGAATACTCCTCATAACTGTCCACTGAATGGCTTTAGTCGCCCAGATCTCACGAACGAAGGGCCTTAGTCGCCCTACCAATCAGAGAGGATTCACCGAGCGAAGACAATTGCCCCAATCGGGCATCCAATGGTCGGCTACTCAGCCGAAAGAGTTCTAAAGATCCTTCATCGGTCGAACGACCGATCGAGAGCTAACGATTCCAACGATCTTAAAGGAAGACCAAAATATCACATTGACTTCCGTTCCTTACGATGAACAATATCCTGAGGATCTTTCAGTTAAATAAAGGTTTCCTCTAGAATACAAAAGTTTCCAAAAGATAAGGATCACAGTTGATTCGAAATATTGAATTCCCGAGATTTCCAAATCAGCTCGATAAGAAAGGTAGGGTTGAAGCACTCTAACGGCACACGACTCTCACAGGTATAAGATATTTCAAAACCCTCCTAGACAGATACGTTCTCAGAGTCTTACATATTAGGTACTTTAATCACAGGGAATTACTCTCTCGAACTCTCAGTTTGTTTTCTTTTCATACGAAAACCACTCTTTTTTGATTTGAGTATCGGAATCTTCTCGCCGGAACACCCTCCGACGGTTTTTGTAGGTATGACATCCCCTTGACGGTAACAACTCGGGTCAACAAGAAGTCGATATCTATAGAGTCATAACCCATTTCCAACGGATGGTAATTATCATCCAAATTAGATTTTTCATTTTCAAATGAGATTCTCATGATAATGCTAAAAAGATACAACAATAATTGTCGTATCTCAATTCTCTTTTATTAGTAACAAATAGATTTTAAAAAATCTAATTTTTAGTTTTCCAACAAAGTTAATATAAAATATTTTACTACTTTTGATACACAAAAAATACGACAAAATAAACTTTTGATTTTTCTCTTTTTGGTTTAATATCAATTTAAATGAGTCAAATATAAATTCTCATTGAAAAGATACGATTAGTTAAATGAAATTCAAACTTTGGTTTGTGTATTTTTCTTCTCTTGTGACTTATATTGGAGATTTGGTGAAAAGATAAGGCAACCAATTTGATGATTTTATGATGAAATTAGGCTCCTATAAGCAAGAACCTCTCTTATGTTGGCAGCATCTTTCACTTAAGTTGAAAATTTTGCTCTTAGCTAATCGTATGGGCATGATGTTTTGCAGGCTGTAATTTGGCTTTTTCCCATTCTAACCAAAAAAATAAAAAATATAAAAAAATAAGTTTAGAACACTACCGGTCTTGGTTTGATTGAGTTGGCATACAGCTTTATGAGAAGTAGAAAAATGCACGTGGACTCCCACAGCTTTCTAAATTGAATTAGTCGAGTTTGTTTATACAATAATTAAGTAAAAAAAAAAAAAAAAAAAAAAATCATGGGCCTGGTCATGGGCCCGGTCATGGGCCCGACAGCGCAAATGTAGCCTTTGGCATCAAATGGACACAGATTGTTGCCAGGCCTAAAGTCAACAAGAGCGCTCAACAGTCAAGTTGGGTTCATTGTACACCTAGACCTGGCTTTTGGCCCATTTGGAGAAGCTATTAACCATAATTTTTTTTTTTTTGAGAGAGCTATTAACCATAATGATAAATAGTTAATTATGATTAATAAAAAGATTTAGTAGTTAATTATGGAATTATTAGTTAGTTAAGTGAAGTGGTTAAATAATTAGTGAAATTAGTTAGTATAAATAATAATTTGATACATGTAATGAATAATAGAATTGAATGTAATGAAATCTCTCTTTCTCCTCTTTGTATTCTCTCTCCCTCTCTAGTCTTTCTCTCTCGATCTCTCTCTCTTTCTATCTTTCTCTCTCTCTAACTTCTCTTCCTCTTTATCTTTTTACCACTCTATAAGTGGATTGCGATGAATTGGTATCAGAGTCTACGAATTCTTGGCTAGTATTGAAAGATGATAGAAGAAATTGGGTATGAAGCCATTGAAGAAGAAGTTTTGTATGAAGTCATGGAAGAATATCTCAAAAGGCAAGAACTTAAATTGCAAGAATTTCATTCACATGTTGACAAGAAAATGGAATAAATCAGTAAGAAAATTGATAAGTAAAATTGAAAATTGGACGCTTTTATGGCAAGTCTTGATGACAAATTCAATATCTTTTAAAAATATTTGGTATTGATGAGGATATTAAAACTTTGATGGAAAAAGAGCAAGAAAATGAAAAAAAAAATCGGATAGCATCACAACAAATCAAATGGTAAAAGAAAAAATGCCAAAATTCATGGAGAAATAAGGTATTAAATCACTTTCTAAATTTCTAATTTTATCTACTCCTAGTGAAGAAATGTTGAGAGTAAAAGCATTTCAAATGTCCAAGAAAGAAAAGTCTTACATGTTCAAAAAAGAAGTTGTTGATGGTGGGTTTTGTCAATCCCCCAAAAAATTGAATTTTCGGTGTTTATCGGCCAAAATCTTTCACTAAAAAGAAATTCAAGAAAAGTTTCTTTCAATTTTTTTCATCTCTATTTTTCTTCCACTATTCTTATTACAACTCAAGTTACATCCAATATTCATCTCCATCATCTTATCTTTCAACACAAATGCAAGTCTTGTTTAAGATTGATGGATTCAAATCTCAATTCTTGGTTTTCTCATCCTTGAGGATAAGGATATTCTCAAAGAGAGAAGTATTGTAACAACTATTAATCATAATGATTAATAATTAATCATGATTAGTAAAAGGAGTTAGTGGTTAATTGTGGGGTTATTAGTTAGTTAGGTGAAATGGTTAATTAGTCAGTGCAATTAGTTAGTAAAAATAGTATAAATATTAATTCAATATATGTAATACAAAATAAAATGAAAAGTATTAGAATCTCTTTCTTTTCTTTTTGTATTCTTTCTCCCTCGCTATTCTTTCTCTCTCTATCTCTCTCTCTAACCTCTCTTTCACTTTATCTTTTTATCACTCTCTCACTAGATTATGACATTTCCCTGCCTTTCTTCCAACGAGAGTCTAGTGACACAAACTCATGGGGGTTTTCTTTCTATTTTCATTTAATAATAATAATAACTTGAGGGACATATGAACGTTTTCCGAGGGAGTGAAAGGGTGAAAGGTCTTCGATGTTCCTCTTACCGGGTCATTAACAATAACTTAAACCAATGTCATATGAATTTATCAATAAAATACTGAATTTAATTAATTAAGATATCAATTTTAAATATTAAAAACGAAAAAATAGGTGTTAAAAAAATGCACCCTTGAATTGAACCACATAATGCTCATATTAGATTAGTTGAGTAGGCCAAATAAAAATAATCCAATGAAAAAAATTAACAATAACAAAATATCTATTAAAAAAATCCCACCATTTTTTCAAATTCTAACGATGCACCGGAACTTTTTATTAGAAAAGAGAGTAGGGCATGGGCTGGTTTTGCCCCGAAAATTTGCCCAACCACCCCCATGTAATCCGGATCAGAAATCAACTGGGTTACAATAAATTGGAATCGGATCGGACCGGCTATAGTTGTCGAGTCAGTCCGATTTCTCATTTTTGGAATCGAGAACAGGCTAGGCATGGGCTCGAAACCGGCACAGAACCCAGGCCCGAAACTGGATGACCAGTTCCAATGACTATGGAACTAGCCTAGCCCGACCAGTTCTAATGGTTACTTCTTTTTTTGAATTATTTTCGATTTTATTTCTCCCAACAGTTATAAAATAGTTAATTTGAGAGATATTTTTGTCCATAAGGTAAAAAATGTTGCCTATAAATAGAAACAACTCATTTTCAAATCCCACATAATATAATCTTCTACTCTCTTTACCTATAATATTTTTCACTCTCTCTAACAATCTCATAATAATGCAACTTACCACCCAATTTGGCTAAAATGACAAAAAATATATTAACCCTTCCGATGTCTATAATATCATCGAAAAATGTTTTTTGTGTAGGTGGTTGAATTTTAACTGAGAAGCATACAAAATTGGCGTATAACAGTTTGGAAGTTTTGATTTATCTTTAATATAGGATGGATGCGAAAAAAGGAAACAAGATATGAAAAATAGCTCGGAGACAAAATATGAAGAAGAATAATGAATTTGTAGTGTATAAGAAAATTATGTAAATATGTAATCAAAAAAAATTATACTTATAAAAATCAAAAAATTGTAACCACATTGAGTTTGTTGATTTGAAAATCCAAATAAAGCGATTAATAATGAACGTACATTGAATTTGATGGAATCATTAAAAAAATTTATTGTCTCTTTTTTTATTTATTTATTGATTTCAGGAAAAAAAACCAATTAAACCAACTCGGCACGGCCCAACTTGGCTCAGCGAGTCTGGTTCACCTGGCCGGGCTAGTTTCAAGCAAATTTTTTTTTGAATCGGCCTTAGCACAGCTCAGGAAGGCCTCAAAACCACGGCCTGACCAACCTGCAATTCCTAGATCCATCCCAAAATTGGCCCAAATCAGACCAATCCCAACTCTAAAAAAAGAACCAATTTAGATAGTCTATTATTATTATTATTATTATTATTATTATTATTAACTATGTCATATATTATTTGTTTAGTATTATTGTGTATTTATGTATGATAATTACATGATTTGTCTCACCTAATAATTTGTCTTTTTGTGTGTGTGTGTGTGTATATATACATATATACATATATATTGAAATGAGGCCCTGGTAAGGCTTTTTTTTTTCTTTTCATAAAAAAGACAGATTTTATGTGATTCCGATTTAATATAAATAAAGCAAAGACTTATATTATGCAGGCAAAATTATTTCACTTCAAATCATTTTTCCATTAAAAATTTGACATTTATAAAACAAAACAAAAATTATTTTCCTTTTTACATCCTTTGAAATTATAAAAATTAAATGCATATTTGTCTTTGAAATTAATGATTTTAATTTCTAGAAACTAATTTTTCCACAGGAAAGTTGGAGATTATGTGAATAAGTAAATAATCATCTCTCTCATGCTTCTGGTTTCAACCCTATCCCAACATCTTTGTCCTAACGCATGCTTTAGCTTTTTCCTCATTTGTGATTTTATTGTTGAAAAAGATTGAAGGAGAGAGGCACACAAAAAAGGAGAGAGAGAGACTAATGTTTGCTTTGCGCAACAGTAAGGATGTTCTAATTTCTTATTTAAGCGTTCGATCTCCTCGTGATTGGGACCTGATAGCGACTTGATATATATTAATCAAAATAAAACTCTGGATACCGAGCGGTGGAACACCAAAAAAGAGAGAGAGAGATGGTTATTCCTAAGAACCAATCGTGGGTTTAATTGGATAACCATTCTATAAGATATTAATCTCTCTTGGAAATATCACTTGTGTGTAAGCATTTGAAAGATACTGAAAGCCATGCATAAAATAAAACAAAGAAAAAAAAAATGCAGAAAAGCACTTGCACCACTACTCTTTATAAAATAATCAGAAGGTCTTGATGTAGCTTGGATTTTAGTTTTAGAATAAAAAGTGAAGTGTGGTGAGCCAAAAAAAAAAAAAAGTGGGCCATTTTGATGAATTGCAAATTGAGTATTGAATTGACTGTGTTGAATGTTTACTCAAAACATAATCTCTTAAAAGGGTATGTGATTTGATTAAAAAAAAGGCTTATTTGAGTTTTCCTTTAATTACTAAACTTGCAATGTTGGTAAATATTATATATAATATATACCAAGTGTATATATTTATATTTTGATTTATCAAGAGATTTCTGCATTCAGAGCTTCACAGAAAAAATCCCTCTCTCAGAGTCATTTTTCTAAAATAATTTATGCTGAATGTACAACAATGAGACTATATCTATCTGTTGTAAGAGTAACCACTTTAGATTTGATTAAATTTAGTTCGAGTTAGATTGGACAAAATAAAATTATTCCTGTATTTATTTTCTCCTCATATAAGAGCCGAACTTCAAACATTACTTAAATGATACCAATGACCAATCTGGCGAGCTAAGCATCGGTGTGTGTGTGTGTGTATATGTATGTATTTGATAGTGTATAGTAATAAGTCAACAATTTTGGATAATAAAACAAAAGAAATTCAATCAATGAAATCAAATTGGAAGAACCAGAATGGAAATCGACTAATCATAGAACTCCTAATCAAGCCAAAATACGCACCGGTGCTAATCAAACACCAGCTCCAAGTAACATTTCAAGTCTGGATCCAACCTCCTGCTCATACCTGCCTTCGACAGCTAGACATTGCCATGATGCATCTGTACAGCTTTGAGGCTTCATTGCCGAAACATATGGGTTAGCTTACAAGACACTGTTTACATATTCAATGACACAAACCTAAATCTTGACTCAAATCACCGCACCCACATGGTCCATATCACAACCCCATTGTTTTCCCACACGACAAAATTATAATCTTCTCCTTAAAATATTACTATTTAAACCAAAAAGGTTTGATATAAGTTTATTAATTATCGAAAATCATGTGACATTACACTCCTATCAAAATCGTATTACATAAAATTATGTCATTTTTTTCTTAAATTCGAAGGCAATATTGGGGGTGGCTTTCCTTTATTTTTAAGGCTGTCCCGACAACTCTAATATGGGAGAATTTGATTTTAAAATCTTTTTATAGTCTGTCAAAAGGTCATTACTTATTAAATTCTATTATTTGGTGTATTATTTTTTTGTTTCGATGAGAATGACATCATTCTATTATAAAAGAATCTATTATAAAAGAAGTCCAATAATCCACCAATGGACAGTTGATGTAGTATGAATAACACTAGATCCCTTAATGAAAATTTGAAAATTTTGTGAATGAAAAAAATTATATTGAGAGAGTTCTCCTATAGAAGTCCGACCATAACTCAAGTCAAATTAGTCAGAATTTAATTCCGAATATCAGTTAGTCTAACACCAAAAAAAAGTCTAATAATCCAACCCCACGGGTGTTTCCCCTCAATGCATTTGGTAGGGAAATTTATGAGCTCAAACTTGAAGTACCCATCAATGATGTCCTCGACAGAATTGATGGTAGAGAAGTGAGGATTGGCAAAGCCATGTTTGGACAGGAAAAAGACATGGGGACTACATATTCTTTGAATAAGCACTTGTGGGTCAAGCTACTTTTAAGGAGTTCCTTATCCGGAGAGCCAAGGCAAGTGTGGTGTGGGAGCATATTTGGAAGAGGGAAGGTTTGCTTAAAATGCCTTAGACAATCCGCACACGGGACCATGTAAAAAGATAAGAACATTATGAGCTTTTCTAGTATAAAAAAAAGCATCCCATGCTCTCTTTCAAATTCCTAATCTACCTAAACTTTGAAAAAGACACAATCTCTATCCTTCACTTAACATTAAACAACCTAAAATTTGAGATTTTCTAGGTAAAAAAAATTAAGGGTGTCCAATAATTTTATCAACCAAGTGACCCACCTTGAGAAAAATAAAATAAAATTCTTCACTTCATAGGAACATATGATGTGGGCACATTAACTTGTTCCAAGTTCTCATCATGTTTGATTCTTACCCTTCACTCCATTCAACTACCATTCTCTGGAGGTTTTTGGTGGTTTAATCCGACCATCAGCGATAGAAATCAATGAATTCATGATAATTTTCACAAAATAAGAAATTTGAGAAAAAGGGTCAATATTACAATCGATCGATAAATGAATTAAATCGTGACATGAATAAATTATGTTCAATAATTTTTGTTTTTCTATATCTTTGTTGGGGCGGGGGAGGGTTGATGAAAAGAGTACCGATAGGTCTTGTCTGCCGTGTGACGACCGGAGGTGGGAAAAGTCTAAAGCAAACCCTAAATTTATGGTTGAGGGATAGTGAAGAGCAGCACTCAAAAAATTGAGACTAAAGTTTGATCTTTTGCTTTGGCCAACAATCAAAAGCCTTTTTATGGATACCTTGTTCTTAGGATCAATCTCTCCATCTCTTCCATGTACACATCATCGAAATTTAAAATTTGGTTTGATAATTAGCATAAATCAGACAAAAAAGTTAGATTAGGTTAGTCTTAGTATAAGAATTTATTAATACATTGATAATTCTAATTCTTTTATAAAAGAAAAAAAATCAAAATTTCAATTAGAAAACGTTATAAGTAGAATAGAATAAGTGCATGTTTGGATTCTTTTTTTCTTTTTTATTACATTGAGATTTGAATTTGTGATCATCAGATTGAGGAGGGTGATTGTGACTACTAGATTGTCTCATTGGAGATTTAGATTCATTATTTACTTTTAGCTTTTGACTTATAAATGATTTTGGCTTCTTAAGTCAATTTGAAAATAAATAGTACAATTACTTGACCAAATTACTAAATGATTACTTTTAAATAGTTTAAGGTATTTAGTTAAAAATGTCAACAAGTAATTTATATGTTAAAATGATCAAAAAGGGTATTTCTTTGTTTTTTGATAAAAGTAAAGATATATCACCAATTAAATTTAATTAAAAAGTTTTTAATTCTTAAAAGTGAAGATGTGCCATTACGATGATGTGTGAAGATAAGAGAATGTGAAAAAAAAATGTATTATTAGAAATTTTCTAATATAAATTAGAATTATGATAATCTTGGTATTAAATTAGAATTTTTCAAAACTCCAATCATAAACTTTAAAAATAGTGTTTCTTATCGGCTGATCTAACATTTGGGGCAGAAAAGACAAACATTGACTCGTTTTTTAGACTCGATGTCTTAAAATTGATTAATTCGATTTAAATATTATCGGATTCAATTTAAATAAAAATTATTCAAATGTAATTTTTTTATTTTTAAATTTTAAAATTTAAATTTAGTTAAATAATATAATATTTTTATTCATTCAACAGACCGTTCATTGGTATAAATTCGACTCATAACATAATAAATGTCAAGTTATGCAATGTACTAATGTGTGCGTATACTGGTCCACAGTAGCCACACGAGGGTGATGGGACCAATCGTGTGTTGGAAGGTTATGGGTTAAGGTATGGTTTGACCTAAATGTGGGTGTGGTGGAACCTCAGTCGACCCCATTGGTGTGTCACCCAACATGCATCACGTGCCCCCACCTCTGACTCTCACGTGGCCTTCACGTGGTAATTTACTTACCCTTCCAAAACACAAGCCCTTCTTTCCCTTCTTAAACCCCCCTCGTGAATATACAGTCCCCTCTTTCTTTGTCACACAGCCATTCGCCAAGTACAAAGCATTCGCCATCCAGTATCTGTTTCATTGCTGGTCTCTCTCTCTCTCTCTCTCTACATCCCGACAAAGAACAATTAACCACAAAAAAATGAGAGAAAGTATTATCAATGGGGTTTAGGAGTCAAATGTTATTATAATACAAAATCGAAGAGAATGTTTTTGGAGGCCAATTATAAGATCATGGAGATCTTGGAGGGGCCATCTACCGACAGATTGAACGTCCAAATGAAATCTATGTAAATCATAACACCAGATCAAAAATAATAATAATTATAAATTATTAGTTTTTCTTGTTTTTCAATTAAATTATTGTATAAGTTATAATTCAATTGATACTATTTATTTCTTATTATACATTTCTAAGTTTAAATCTCTCTTATATACAAAAAAAAAAAAATAAAGGATACGTTTAGTTTAATTGTGAAAAACGTTTTCTATTTTTTCATTTTTAATTTTCTCATACTTTCTATTTCTAATAAAAAGAGTAGAAAATTTTAAAAAATATGTTCTAAAAATATGTATTTTCCTATCTCTAGTTTTCTCTAATAAAGTTGGAAAAATTTTAAAAATATTTATTTATTTATAATAGAAAATAGCAAAAAAAAACACCCCTAAAATTGTTTTCTATTTCTATTCATAATTGGAAAACTATATTTTTCAATTTTCATTTTCTAAAAATTGAAAACTAAAATATTTGAATATAGTTTCAATTTTTTAGAAAACGTTTTCTAAAAAACACTCTATTTTTCACAACTAAATACATCCTAATAAATTCTAAAAGTATATGAAAAGAGGAATTTTATCAAGTATATATCCAAAGTGATATCATGGGGACTCTCTTAATTATGGATGCTTTCAAAGGGTCCTTGTCTAAATGACTTTCAAAGCTTAAACAAGTCTAGAACCCAACTTCTCGTGCTTGAACTAAAAAAGATAATTCTTCAAGCATCTTTCACAAAACCCACACCAAACTTTGAAATTGGCATCTTCAATCTTTAGTGCCTCCAAAAGTGGTCTAGACAACTGTATATCTCATAATCCAGACCAAAAGTCTCACCTTCAACAGCTGGAAAATGATGCTCTTAATGGGGAAACAAAGCATCAACAAAGGCAAAGATAGACTAATTACTCTGTCCCACTGATTTTAATACATCCTTTTTTTTTGTTACATGAATTAAGAAATTATGAAAATGGACTTTGGTACAATAATTATGAAAGATTAACTAACATTCAACGAGTCTGATTTCAGATTTTTATAGGTGTATGCTTCTTATAAAAATCTAGTACTCGTATTCATCGAGTGAAAACAGTCACGTAGGATTCGTTTGGGAGTAGAGAAACGAGTAGAAAGGAAAAGATTTTGAAGAAAAAGTTATTGGATTTCTATGGTTGAAAGGGAACAGAAAAGAAATAATTAGGACAGAAAGAATATCCTTTCAAAAGTTAAAGAACTTCCTTCCAAAAAATAGAAAGAAATGGAAAGAAAGACTGATAGGTAGAAGTAAAAATTTTCATATACCAACTCATATGCATCTCATGGTTACAAAGCTTAAAGCAAATGAAGAACATTGGGTCATTCAATTTTTCATAAATTATCAACAAACCAGTTTTTACAAAATTGTAGAGATCACATTATGGGTTTCAAACCATTCCACCATGGGCAAGATTTTTTTTTGAATTTAACAACTAAAAAAGCATAAAGATAAAAATAGTATATTTTTAGATATTTTTTTCTTATTTTTCTCCAACTCCCAATTAAAAGAAATTTGTTTCTTTTCCTTTTCTTTCTTTATTGAAATATCAAATAAAATGGTAGATCTTTTCGCTTCTTTTCTTTTTCTCTCATTCCTTATCTTTTCTTTTCTTCTCCAAACTCCCAGACTAAGCCTTAGATACCCAAGAAAGCAAAGCAAGGGTAATTACTTTGTCCCACCAACTTTGATGCGTTTGCTTTTTATGTTATGTAAATTAGGATTAGTTGTTGATGATATATTTGAAAATTTTGGGCTGGCAATGGACTTTTCTACATTATATATTTCCTTGGTACAATAATTGTATGAAAGACTAAACTAAATTCAACAAGTTCATCTCCAATTTCTCAAATTGGGAATAAAATCAGATAAAAAAAATATCAGTATGTTAAATGAACAAATTTGATTTTACTTGCAAAATTTTATATTTTTAATAAAAAATTACTTTAATTAAGGAATTACAAATAGAGTAAACTAAAATTAAAAAAAGGATAAAACAGTCTGAAATGTAACAAAGGGGCCTTTGTCCCACAAGAATTGACCCACTTGAATTTTTTTCATAATTAAAGAATAGAAAAAAGATCATAGTGGTGATTAGATATACTGCAAAAATTTTGTGTGAGCAATTGAACATTTTACATGATAAATTCCTAATTAAAATTTTTTTGTGCACTGACACCGTTCAGTATTTAGAGTTTTATTTTGATTAATCTGAGTTGATCTGTCATCAAACCCCAATCGGGGGAAGAGATCTCTCATCGTTGGTTTTTTCATTCTCATGCCAAATTGAATCTAGATATAGTTAAATGATTTCAATGTCATCGTCATCTTTCACCGAGCCCACCAACTTTGGTAATTCCTAATTACTATACTTACATAAAATACCCACCAACCACCATTCAACCAGTCATCTCAAATAATCACTATTGTGACCAAAATTGAAATGTGTAACAAGTGGAAATCACGGGGCTGAGAAGACAAAGAAAAAGGAATCACTTTGTCCCATCAAATTTGGCACATTTGATTTTCAAGTTAAATAAGGTTTTTGAGGATTTTGTGTTGGCAATGACTTTTAACAGCACAACATACATATTCCAAGGTACAATGATTACTCCGGAAGAAGCTAACTAGCATTCAACAAGGTCATCTCAGATTTCTTGAATCGGGCATGAAAACGGGAGAGACTTGGGACACAGTCATTGGTGTTGGTCGACAATGTTATGTAAATTAGGGACAACGATTTACTATATTGGCGCAGTTGTGTTTGACAAATTTTGACATCGAAACCTCACCATATGAGAGAATTAATGAAAAGTCGGTAAAATGAAATATTAGATTATTTAATTAAATTTAAAATATAAAATTTAAAAATAAAAAAA